>JADMLD010001241.1:1032500-1573450 GCA_017589585.1 Phylloscopus whistleri | reverse complement strand
TGTGATCCCTGCTGAGGCGGGCGGGGCTGTGACGGCACAAAGGGGCCGAGCGCTGGCACCAGGCAGGGCTGTGATGTCCCTGGGCTGTCGGGGCCACAGCACTGTGACATCACCGCGCCGTCCCTATGTCAGCCGGGCCGGCACCCGCAGTGGCCAGTGCAGCGGCGACGGGACGTGCCGGAGCCATGAGTGACGGTGCTGTCCTACTAGCTGCGCTTGTCCTGCTGCTGGCCGCCGTGGCTGCCTGCCGGGCCCTTGGCCGCTGGCAACCACGGAGGCGGCAGACACGGACACCGAGAGAGGAGAGGAGCGAGCGCCCCGGGGTGCGGCCCAGAGGCTGGCGGAGGAACCGAGGAGCCCCTGCGGCTCCCAGGCGCTCCAGGCCTCGGGCGACCCCTGGCAAGCGGCCACGTGCTCCCGCGAGCCCCCTGGACAGCCCCTGCAGCTGCCGCCCCTGCGTGGCGGCGGCCCAGGAGCTGCAGGAGCTGATGCTGCTGCTCCGGGCTCGCAACGGGACGTGCGTGCCGCTCTACTCTGGGATGTGGCAGGCCTTGTGGAAAGGACTGGAGGAGCTGGTGAAGCAAGGCCACCTGCCGTGCTGTGGCTCCGCCAGATCCTCCACAAGCCTCCATCCCAGCAAGAGGCTGCTCCCAGCAAGATTCTCCATCCCTGGGAGAGCCTCAACCCTTGCGTGGATGGCACAGCAGCGGGCACCGGCCATCCACGCAGGAAGCTCAGGCTGTCAGAGACTCTCCATCCCGCCAGGAGCCTCTGCTACCTCTGACAGCCTCCATCCCTCGCAGAGGCTCAGTGAGACCTGTCAGCCTGCAGAAGCTGCAGAGCCCGTGGACAGGTCTCCCAGCTCCCTTGGACTCACGGGCGCAACCCTGACCGTTGACGTGGCCAGGGAAAGCCCGCGAGTCCAGATGGGAGCCCAGCCCGATCCGGGGGAGCCTTCTCAGGAGCGGCTGGTGGAGCAGCAAGCGTCCTGGAGCCAGCAGCAGGTGTCATCCCACAGCTCCCAGGACGCTGTGGCGGCTGTGCCAGCTGGCAACAGCCCCAGCCTGGTGGTGGAGACGAGCCTCGAGACAGCCAGCAGGTTCCTCCATCTCCAGGCAGCTGCCCCACGACAGCCCTCGACTACCTCGAAGGCCTTCCTAAGAGCAGGTGAGATCTCCCCAGGAGCTGTCGGAGGCTCTCCTGGGGCTCCTGAGGGGCACCCCCAGGCCAGGTCAGGGCCCCTGAGAGCGGCCTAGTCCCTGGCTGTTTCCAATGCCTGCGATGCCACGGCTTCAAAAACCCCTCTCTGGTTTGCAGCTGCTCCTGGGAACCCCCCGTGCCAAGTCCCCTCGGGCTGTAGCCCCGGCCGTCCCCGACCGCTGAGTGCAGCCCACGATGCCGGGGACAGCGACGGTGCCGCCCTGCCCCGCCGCACTGCGGCTCCCGCAGCCGCCTCTGCCCCGGCTCTGCTGCTCGCCAGCCCCGCGGCGGCAAGGCCGTGGCCGCTGCCCGGCGCGCAGCAGGAAGCAGGTCAGAGCAAGGTGGCCCGCGCTGGCCCGGCCCGCTTCACTGGCGGGCACCTGGGGGGCGGTTCCTGGGCGCAAGGCTGACGCCTCGGTCTTGGCCGCAGGGCAAGAGAAGAAGCTGCAGGAGCTGTACCAGCTGGGCCCGCAGCTGGGGAGCGGCGGCTTCGGCACCGTCTTCTCGGGCATCCGCCTCTCGGACGGGAGGCCGGTAAGCGGCCGCGAGGGCCAGGAGGGGCAGGGGCGGGGAGGGGCAGGGCTTGAGCTCAGCCGCCCTCTCTCCATGGCTTGCAGGTGGCCATCAAACGCGTGGCCCGCGAGAGCGTCCTGCAGTGGGACGAGCTGGTGAGTGAGCGGGGCCGGCGGGACAGCGCGGGGGGGCGTGGCGGCCAAGCATCCCCTGGGCGGGGGGAATCCCCGGCCCCCGCGAGGCCGCCCAAGAGGGCGCCGGGGCATGGCAGGCAGGGGGCAGCGCAGCCACGGGGCAGCATCAGGCCTGCTGGAGGCATCGTCTCCTCCTCACAGCCCGACGGCACCCGTGTTCCCATGGAGATCGTGCTCATGGAGAAGGTGGGCTCAGGTTGCTACAACATCATCCAGCTCCTCGACTGGTTCGAGCTGCGTGACAGCTTCGTGCTGGTGATGGAGCGTATGGATCGATGGAAGGATCTCCTGGAGCTCCTGCTGGAGCAGGAGTTCCTGTGCGAGGAGATGGCACGCTGGCTGTTCTGCCAGGTGCTGGAGGCCGTGCGGCACTGCACCGCCTGCGGCGTCCTGCACCGGGACATCAAGCCGGAGAACCTCCTCGTGGACCCGGAGAGCGGCGACCTGAAGCTCATCGACTTCGGTTGTGGCACCTTCCTCCAGGAGCGGGTCTTCACACAATTTGCCGGTGAGCCCGCAGCCCGGGCCCTGCTCCCGGTGCCAGGCACCGCACGGCCCCGTTCCCTCCTCGGCCCCGCGGGGTGCGGCCTTCAGCCGGCCGCCGGCTGCCCCGTGGCCCTGGGCGGATGCTGTGCCCCGGGAGCCGGCTGCCGGCCCTGCCGACAGAGCGGGGCTGCGAAAGCCGGGCCCCGGGCCCTGGGCTCGGCAGGCCCGCAAGGGCTCGGGCTGCTCTGCCGGCCTTCTCTGCCTTGCAGAAGGGCTTCTTGGCTTTGGTCGCTCGGCTGGGGGGCACGGGGTGGCTTCGGGGGGAACTTGTGGCCGCCGGCGCAGCCCCTGCCTCTGCCGGGAGGCTGGTGCCAGGCTCTGGAAGGCAGCAGCCTGCGGCTGGACAGCGCTGCCTGTGTCCCCTAGGAACACACGCGTACAGCCCACCCGAGTGGATCTGCCTGGGCTACTACCACGGCCCTTCGGCCACCATCTGGTCCCTCGGCGTGCTGCTGTACGTCATGGTGTGCGGAAGCCTCCCCTTCAAGGAGGACCGCGACATCGTGTCGGGGCAGCTCTTCTTCAGGCAGCAGCTCTCTCCAGGTTGGTACGCGGCCTCAAGAAGGCAGGCTTTGGCGGACGGCAGCGCGCAGCCCGGCGTGGCCCTCCCGCGGCTGGGCGGGACCTGCCCTCAAGGGCTGGCCGCGGGAGGCGGCCCGTGCCGACGGGCTCAGCGTGGCAGGCGTGGCCCAAGGAGGTGGCCGTGTCCCTCCGTGCCGCTCTCCCGCACGGGCCGGACTCGGTCGGGAGGCCGTGTCCCTCCTCTGAGCACACGCAGCGCGGCCCGGGCCCTGCAGGCCCTGCCGGGAGCCGCCGGGCAGGAGCCTTCTGCCAGTGACCGGCGCTTTCTGGCTTCTCTCCCTGTGCAGAGTGCCAACATCTCATCTGCTGGTGTTTGTCCAAGCACTATGTGGACAGGCCAGAGCTGGAGGAGATCTCGCTGCACCCTTGGGTGCGGGGCCGGCGCTTTTGATGCCTTGCCGCAGCCTCTGCAGCACCCGGTGACCAAGTCCCACGCAGGACTCCAGAAAGAAAACAAGGCAAAATCAAAGAAATAAAACAACCCCAAACCCATTCTGGGCGCTCAAATCTGCCCCTTGTCAGCCACTTCAGCTAAAGAAACCTCTTGGGAGAAGGGCTAATCACAGTGCTCCCTTCGGCCTTTTGATGCCTTTCCTCCAGGATGCTGCTTTTGTGTCTTCAAGCACAGGCGGCAGCACAGCTTAGGAGGGGCTTGAACAAGCCGAGAAATGCAACAATGAAGCAAGGGCTGCCCTGTCAAACTGACGCGGCGGCCTCTTGCTGTCCCCCGAATTGAATCGAGGCCTGTGTGTGCATTCCAAGGGCCAGCGGGTGGCAGGAACGGAGACGTTGCTCCTCTCCAAAGCTGAGAGAACAGTCAGATGTGTCCAAACTTCATTTCAGGCTGAGCTCCGACAAAACTCTTCCTCTTTTTTCCCCTGAAATGGGAGGCCGGGCTGGGCCCTTGACCAGGGGTGCCCAGCGCCTCGTAAGTCACGGCCGTGGAGCCCATGGGAAATGTTGAGAGGCTGGAGTCACTCCCGTGGTGCTGGGCTCCCTGTACCCCCCCAAAAATATCTTCCTCTGCCTTGAAAACCACCGGCAGAGATGGAAAGCGCAGTCGCCGGTCTAGTCACGGGAAAGCGCCCGGTTGCCTGCTCTGGCCCTGTGGGCAGGTGCCGTCTACTAAACCTGGGCCACCCCGCGCCTCCTGCCCTGAGCTGCCGAAACAGCCTTTGGGAAAAAATCGAGTTTCTTCGTAAATACGCCTGCTCTTTCGTTTCCCTTCCATTTTTGGAGGGCGGCCGACCCTCTTGTGCCCTGAGTGGCTCTCCAAGCCTCCACCTGAAGACCTAAGCTGAGCCGTGATCCTTGCAGCCGGGACCCCGCTGTGAGGGGATGGTGAGAGCTCTGTGGGTCAGCCCTGGTCTGGAGGCTGAGCTGGGAGTGATCATTATCTCTCTTCTGACCTGTGAGCCGTGACTGCCAATTCTGCAGGGACCGCGACACGGTTCCTCCAGGAACAGGAGTTCCCCTGTGTCCCCAGAGGCCCGGGATGCCGGGGACCGCAGGCCCCGCAGGGCCCCTGCTCTGCCCGGGCCCAGAGCCATGGAGAGCTGGAGGTCTCCGCTCACTCCGTGGCTTCTCCTCAGGCCAGAGGAGATGGCGTCGTCGCTCCAGGGGCTGCCAGGGTCCAAGCTCACCCGGGAAGCGTGTGGGTGTTTGGCACCACACGTGTGGTTGTTTTCCGGGGTTATCCCCATTTCTTCAGGGGCCGACCACCTGCCCCTCACGGCTTGCCCTCAAAATGGCAGCTCCTCCCTCAGCCTGGTGGTCATTCCGAGGGGACGTTGGGGCTCGGCTGGGAGTGCAAACGGTCCCAAATGGCCTTGAACTCCCGTGGGAGCCGTGGCAGCACTTGAACAGGCATCCTCTCTGGGAAAGAGGATGGAAAAGGAAGCTGCGTGCCCAGCGGAATCCAGGCCAGAAGAACACACAGATGCTTCTTGCCACTGAAGGGAGACGTTTGGTGCGGTGAAAGCTCAGCTGGAGGTGAAGGTGGCCGGAAAAGTGGGGCACAACAAAACCAGTGTTTTTAAATACATGAAAGGAACAAAAAAACATGGCAAAAATAACATTGTCCCCTTCCAGGATGTGGACGGTCACCTCCCAAGCAAGGACAGAGACACGGTGCAGGTGTTGAATGCATTCTTTGCCTCCGTCTTCAACACTCATCCCTCCCTTCCCAGCGGAAACCCTTGCATTGTTCCAAGGGACACAGCCAAGTTTTTGAAGAGGGCAAGCCCTGCTCAGCAGACACCAAACCCCCCCCCCCATTTGATTGACGGCATTCCCATCCAAAGCCAACGCGTGCCAGCTGTTGGGAAGAAAGGAACCCTATCCCAGTCGAGACCAGAGCGCCGAGAGCACCATGAGGGCTCCTTGACAAATCCCGATTTATTCAGAACAGAGGCACTGCAGAAGTCAGGGCAGCTGCCAAGGAAAAACTCTTGCAGCCCTCGACAGGCATTTCAGGAGAGCTGCCCAGAGACAGAGGAACTTCAAGCCCCTTTGTCTCTGGAGGATCTTCTCAGGCACAGAGCAGTGGGTGTTTCCAGCTGGGAACGCTGCAGCGTCCCGGGAGCTGTGCACTTGACGCTGCTGGCACCGGCGCTCTTCCCAAAGTGACACCACTTGCTCCAGGGAAGGATTCCTTGCCACAGGCCGAGCTCGGGTTCTTACTTGCAGGCTTTTCCTGGCCACGTCCATCTTCAGGGACGAGCCAGTTCTGCTGATCCCTGCTGAGGCGGGCGGGGCTGTGACGGCACAAAGGGGACGAGAGCTGGCACCAGGCAGGGCTGTGATGTCCCTGGGCTGTCGGGGCCACAGCACTGTGACATCACCGCGCCGTCCCTATGTCAGCCGGGCCGGCACCCGCAGCGGCCAGTGCAGCGGCGACGGGACGTGCCGGAGCCATGAGTGACGGTGCTGTCCTACTAGCTGCGCTTGTCCTGCTGCTGGCCGCCGTGGCTGCCTGCCGGGCCCTTGGCCGCTGGCAACCACGGAGGCGGCAGACACGGACACCGAGAGAGGAGAGGAGCGAGCGCCCCGGGGTGCGGCCCAGAGGCTGGCGGAGGAACCGAGGAGCCCCTGCGGCTCCCAGGCGCTCCAGGCCTCGGGCGACCCCTCGCAAGCGGCCACGTGCTCCCGCGAGCCCCCTGGACAGCCCCTGCAGCTGCCGCCCCTGCGTGGCGGCGGCCCAGGAGCTGCAGGAGCTGATGCTGCTGCTCCGGGCTCGCAACGGGACGTGCGTGCCGCTCTACTCTGGGATGTGGCAGGCCTTGTGGAAAGGACTGGAGGAGCTGGTGAAGCAAGGCCACCTGCCGTGCTGTGGCTCCGCCAGATCCTCCACAAGCCTCCATCCCAGCAAGAGGCTGCTCCCAGCAAGATTCTCCATCCCTGGGAGAGCCTCAACCCTTGCGTGGATGGCACAGCAGCGGGCACCGGCCATCCACGCAGGAAGCTCAGGCTGTCAGAGACTCTCCATCCCGCCAGGAGCCTCTGCTACCTCTGACAGCCTCCATCCCTCGCAGAGGCTCAGTGAGACCTGTCAGCCTGCAGAAGCTGCAGAGCCCGTGGACAGGTCTCCCAGCTCCCTTGGACTCACGGGCGCAACCCTGACCGTTGACGTGGCCAGGGAAAGCCCGCGAGTCCAGATGGGAGCCCAGCCCGATCCGGGGGAGCCTTCTCGGGAGCGGCTGGTGGAGCAGCAAGCGTCCTGGAGCCAGCAGCAGGTGTCATCCCACAGCTCCCAGGACGCTGTGGCGGCTGTGCCAGCTGGCAACAGCCCCAGCCTGGTGGTGGAGACGAGCCTCGAGACAGCCAGGAGGTTCCTCCATCTCCAGGCAGCTGCCCCACGACAGCCCTCGACTACCTCGAAGGCCTTCCTAAGAGCAGGTGAGATCTCCCCAGGAGCTGTCGGAGGCTCTCCTGGGGCTCCTGAGGGGCACTCCCAGGCCAGGTCAGGGCCCCTGAGAGCGGCCTAGTCCCTGGCTGTTTCCAATGCCTGCGATGCCACGGCTTCAAAAACCCCTCTCTGGTTTGCAGCTGCTCCTGGGAACCCCCCGTGCCAAGTCCCCTCGGGCTGTAGCCCCGGCCGTCCCCGACCGCTGAGTGCAGCCCACGATGCCGGGGACAGCGACGGTGCCGCCCTGCCCCGCCGCACTGCGGCTCCCGCAGCCGCCTCTGCCCCGGCTCTGCTGCTCGCCAGCCCCGCGGCGGCAAGGCCGTGGCCGCTGCCCGGCGCGCAGCAGGAAGCAGGTCAGAGCAAGGTGGCCCGCGCTGGCCCGGCCCGCTTCACTGGCGGGCACCTGGGGGGCGGTTCCTGGGCGCAAGGCTGACGCCTCGGTCTTGGCCGCAGGGCAAGAGAAGAAGCTGCAGGAGCTGTACCAGCTGGGCCCGCAGCTGGGGAGCGGCGGCTTCGGCACCGTCTTCTCGGGCATCCGCCTCTCGGACGGGAGGCCGGTAAGCGGCCGCGAGGGCCAGGAGGGGCAGGGGCGGGGAGGGGCAGGGCTTGAGCTCAGCCGCCCTCTCTCCATGGCTTGCAGGTGGCCATCAAACGCGTGGCCCGCGAGAGCGTCCTGCAGTGGGACGAGCTGGTGAGTGAGCGGGGCCGGCGGGACAGCGCGGGGGGGCGTG
Organism: Phylloscopus whistleri; assembly: GCA_017589585.1. NCBI lineage: Eukaryota > Metazoa > Chordata > Aves > Passeriformes > Phylloscopidae > Phylloscopus > Phylloscopus whistleri. The sequence continues at coordinate 1,565,777 of JADMLD010001241.1, read as the reverse complement.
GCGGCCAAGCATCCCCTGGGCGGGGGGAATCCCCGGCCCCCGCGAGGCCGCCCAAGAGGGCGCCGGGGCATGGCAGGCAGGGGGCAGCGCAGCCACGGGGCAGCATCAGGCCTGCTGGAGGCATCGTCTCCTCCTCACAGCCCGACGGCACCCGTGTTCCCATGGAGATCGTGCTCATGGAGAAGGTGGGCTCAGGTTGCTACAACATCATCCAGCTCCTCGACTGGTTCGAGCTGCGTGACAGCTTCGTGCTGGTGATGGAGCGTATGGATCGATGGAAGGATCTCCTGGAGCTCCTGCTGGAGCAGGAGTTCCTGTGCGAGGAGATGGCGCGCTGGCTGTTCTGCCAGGTGCTGGAGGCCGTGCGGCACTGCACCGCCTGCGGCGTCCTGCACCGGGACATCAAGCCGGAGAACCTCCTCGTGGACCCGGAGAGCGGCGACCTGAAGCTCATCGACTTCGGTTGTGGCACCTTCCTCCAGGAGCGGGTCTTCACACAATTTGCCGGTGAGCCCGCAGCCCGGGCCCTGCTCCCGGTGCCAGGCACCGCACGGCCCCGTTCCCTCCTCGGCCCCGCGGGGTGCGGCCTTCAGCCGGCCGCCGGCTGCCCCGTGGCCCTGGGCGGATGCCGTGCCCCGGGAGCCGGCTGCCGGCCCTGCCGACAGAGCGGGGCTGCGAAAGCCGGGCCCCGGGCCCTGGGCTCGGCAGGCCCGCAAGGGCTCGGGCTGCTCTGCCGGCCTTCTCTGCCTTGCAGAAGGGCTTCTTGGCTTTGGTCGCTCGGCTGGGGGCACGGGGTGGCTTCGGGGGGAACTTGTGGCCGCCGGCGCAGCCCCTGCCTCTGCCGGGAGGCTGGTGCCAGGCTCTGGAAGGCAGCAGCCTGCGGCTGGACAGCGCTGCCTGTGTCCCCTAGGAACACACGCGTACAGCCCACCCGAGTGGATCTGCCTGGGCTACTACCACGGCCCTTCGGCCACCATCTGGTCCCTCGGCGTGCTGCTGTACGTCATGGTGTGCGGAAGCCTCCCCTTCAAGGAGGACCGCGACATCGTGTCGGGGCAGCTCTTCTTCAGGCAGCAGCTCTCTCCAGGTTGGTAGGCGGCCTCAAGAAGGCAGGCTTTGGCGGACGGCAGCGCGCAGCCCGGCGTGGCCCTCCCGCGGCTGGGCGGGACCTGCCCTCAAGGGCTGGCCGCGGGAGGCGGCCCGTGCCGACGGGCTCAGCGTGGCAGGCGTGGCCCAAGGAGGTGGCCGTGTCCCTCCGTGCCGCTCTCCCGCACGGGCCGGACTCGGTCGGGAGGCCGTGTCCCTCCTCTGAGCACACGCAGCGCGGCCCGGGCCCTGCAGGCCCTGCCGGGAGCCGCCGGGCAGGAGCCTTCTGCCAGTGACCGGCGCTTTCTGGCTTCTCTCCCTGTGCAGAGTGCCAACATCTCATCTGCTGGTGTTTGTCCAAGCACTATGTGGACAGGCCAGAGCTGGAGGAGATCTCGCTGCACCCTTGGGTGCGGGGCCGGCGCTTTTGATGCCTTGCCGCAGCCTCTGCAGCACCCGGTGACCAAGTCCCACGCAGGACTCCAGAAAGAAAACAAGGCAAAATCAAAGAAATAAAACAACCCCAAACCCATTCTGGGCGCTCAAATCTGCCCCTTGTCAGCCACTTCAGCTAAAGAAACCTCTTGGGAGAAGGGCTAATCACAGTGCTCCCTTCGGCCTTTTGATGCCTTTCCTCCAGGATGCTGCTTTTGTGTCTTCAAGCACAGGCGGCAGCACAGCTTAGGAGGGGCTTGAACAAGCCGAGAAATGCAACAATGAAGCAAGGGCTGCCCTGTCAAACTGACGCGGCGGCCTCTTGCTGTCCCCCGAATTGAATCGAGGCCTGTGTGTGCATTCCAAGGGCCAGCGGGTGGCAGGAACGGAGACGTTGCTCCTCTCCAAAGCTGAGAGAACAGTCAGATGTGTCCAAACTTCATTTCAGGCTGAGCTCCGACAAAACTCTTCCTCTTTTTTCCCCTGAAATGGGAGGCCGGGCTGGGCCCTTGACCAGGGGTGCCCAGCGCCTCGTAAGTCACGGCCGTGGAGCCCATGGGAAATGTTGAGAGGCTGGAGTCACTCCCGTGGTGCTGGGCTCCCTGTACCCCCCCAAAAATATCTTCCTCTGCCTTGAAAACCACCGGCAGAGATGGAAAGCGCAGTCGCCGGTCTAGTCACGGGAAAGCGCCCGGTTGCCTGCTCTGGCCCTGTGGGCAGGTGCCGTCTACTAAACCTGGGCCACCCCGCGCCTCCTGCCCTGAGCTGCCGAAACAGCCTTTGGGAAAAAATCGAGTTTCTTCGTAAATACGCCTGCTCTTTCGTTTCCCTTCCATTTTTGGAGGGCGGCCGACCCTCTTGTGCCCTGAGTGGCTCTCCAAGCCTCCACCTGAAGACCTAAGCTGAGCCGTGATCCTTGCAGCCGGGACCCCGCTGTGAGGGGATGGTGAGAGCTCTGTGGGTCAGCCCTGGTCTGGAGGCTGAGCTGGGAGTGATCATTATCTCTCTTCTGACCTGTGAGCCGTGACTGCCAATTCTGCAGGGACCGCGACACGGTTCCTCCAGGAACAGGAGTTCCCCTGTGTCCCCAGAGGCCCGGGATGCCGGGGACCGCAGGCCCCGCAGGGCCCCTGCTCTGCCCGGGCCCAGAGCCATGGAGAGCTGGAGGTCTCCGCTCACTCCGTGGCTTCTCCTCAGGCCAGAGGAGATGGCGTCGTCGCTCCAGGGGCTGCCAGGGTCCAAGCTCACCCGGGAAGCGTGTGGGTGTTTGGCACCACACGTGTGGTTGTTTTCCGGGGTTATCCCCATTTCTTCAGGGGCCGACCACCTGCCCCTCACGGCTTGCCCTCAAAATGGCAGCTCCTCCCTCAGCCTGGTGGTCATTCCGAGGGGACGTTGGGGCTCGGCTGGGAGTGCAAACGGTCCCAAATGGCCTTGAACTCCCGTGGGAGCCGTGGCAGCACTTGAACAGGCATCCTCTCTGGGAAAGAGGATGGAAAAGGAAGCTGCGTGCCCAGCGGAATCCAGGCCAGAAGAACACACAGATGCTTCTTGCCACTGAAGGGAGACGTTTGGTGCGGTGAAAGCTCAGCTGGAGGTGAAGGTGGCCGGAAAAGTGGGGCACAACAAAACCAGTGTTTTTAAATACATGAAAGGAACAAAAAAACATGGCAAAAATAACATTGTCCCCTTCCAGGATGTGGACGGTCACCTCCCAAGCAAGGACAGAGACACGGTGCAGGTGTTGAATGCATTCTTTGCCTCCGTCTTCAACACTCATCCCTCCCTTCCCAGCGGAAACCCTTGCATTGTTCCAAGGGACACAGCCAAGTTTTTGAAGAGGGCAAGCCCTGCTCAGCAGACACCAAACCCCCCCCCCCATTTGATTGACGGCATTCCCATCCAAAGCCAACGCGTGCCAGCTGTTGGGAAGAAAGGAACCCTATCCCAGTCGAGACCAGAGCGCCGAGAGCACCATGAGGGCTCCTTGACAAATCCCGATTTATTCAGAACAGAGGCACTGCAGAAGTCAGGGCAGCTGCCAAGGAAAAACTCTTGCAGCCCTCGACAGGCATTTCAGGAGAGCTGCCCAGAGACAGAGGAACTTCAAGCCCCTTTGTCTCTGGAGGATCTTCTCAGGCACAGAGCAGTGGGTGTTTCCAGCTGGGAACGCTGCAGCGTCCCGGGAGCTGTGCACTTGACGCTGCTGGCACCGGCGCTCTTCCCAAAGTGACACCACTTGCTCCAGGGAAGGATTCCTTGCCACAGGCCGAGCTCGGGTTCTTACTTGCAGGCTTTTCCTGGCCACGTCCATCTTCAGGGACGAGCCAGTTCTGCTGATCCCTGCTGAGGCGGGCGGGGCTGTGACGGCACAAAGGGGACGAGAGCTGGCACCAGGCAGGGCTGTGATGTCCCTGGGCTGTCGGGGCCACAGCACTGTGACATCACCGCGCCGTCCCTATGTCAGCCGGGCCGGCACCCGCAGCGGCCAGTGCAGCGGCGACGGGACGTGCCGGAGCCATGAGTGACGGTGCTGTCCTACTAGCTGCGCTTGTCCTGCTGCTGGCCGCCGTGGCTGCCTGCCGGGCCCTTGGCCGCTGGCAACCACGGAGGCGGCAGACACGGACACCGAGAGAGGAGAGGAGCGAGCGCCCCGGGGTGCGGCCCAGAGGCTGGCGGAGGAACCGAGGAGCCCCTGCGGCTCCCAGGCGCTCCAGGCCTCGGGCGACCCCTCGCAAGCGGCCACGTGCTCCCGCGAGCCCCCTGGACAGCCCCTGCAGCTGCCGCCCCTGCGTGGCGGCGGCCCAGGAGCTGCAGGAGCTGATGCTGCTGCTCCGGGCTCGCAACGGGACGTGCGTGCCGCTCTACTCTGGGATGTGGCAGGCCTTGTGGAAAGGACTGGAGGAGCTGGTGAAGCAAGGCCACCTGCCGTGCTGTGGCTCCGCCAGATCCTCCACAAGCCTCCATCCCAGCAAGAGGCTGCTCCCAGCAAGATTCTCCATCCCTGGGAGAGCCTCAACCCTTGCGTGGATGGCACAGCAGCGGGCACCGGCCATCCACGCAGGAAGCTCAGGCTGTCAGAGACTCTCCATCCCGCCAGGAGCCTCTGCTACCTCTGACAGCCTCCATCCCTCGCAGAGGCTCAGTGAGACCTGTCAGCCTGCAGAAGCTGCAGAGCCCGTGGACAGGTCTCCCAGCTCCCTTGGACTCACGGGCGCAACCCTGACCGTTGACGTGGCCAGGGAGAGCCCGCGAGTCCAGATGGGAGCCCAGCCCGATCCGGGGGAGCCTTCTCGGGAGCGGCTGGTGGAGCAGCAAGCGTCCTGGAGCCAGCAGCAGGTGTCATCCCACAGCTCCCAGGACGCTGTGGCGGCTGTGCCAGCTGGCAACAGCCCCAGCCTGGTGGTGGAGACGAGCCTCGAGACAGCCAGGAGGTTCCTCCATCTCCAGGAAGCTGCCCCACGACAGCCCTCGACTACCTCGAAGGCCTTCCTAAGAGCAGGTGAGATCTCCCCAGGAGCTGTCGGAGGCTCTCCTGGGGCTCCTGAGGGGCACCCCCAGGCCAGGTCAGGGCCCCTGAGAGCGGCCTAGTCCCTGGCTGTTTCCAATGCCTGCGATGCCACGGCTTCAAAAACCCCTCTCTGGTTTGCAGCTGCTCCTGGGAACCCCCCGTGCCAAGTCCCCTCGGGCTGTAGCCCCGGCCGTCCCCGACCGCTGAGTGCAGCCCACGATGCCGGGGACAGCGACGGTGCCGCCCTGCCCCGCCGCACTGCGGCTCCCGCAGCCGCCTCTGCCCCGGCTCTGCTGCTCGCCAGCCCCGCGGCGGCAAGGCCGTGGCCGCTGCCCGGCGCGCAGCAGGAAGCAGGTCAGAGCAAGGTGGCCCGCGCTGGCCCGGCCCGCTTCACTGGCGGGCACCTGGGGGGCGGTTCCTGGGCGCAAGGCTGACGCCTCGGTCTTGGCCGCAGGGCAAGAGAAGAAGCTGCAGGAGCTGTACCAGCTGGGCCCGCAGCTGGGGAGCGGCGGCTTCGGCACCGTCTTCTCGGGCATCCGCCTCTCGGACGGGAGGCCGGTAAGCGGCCGCGAGGGCCAGGAGGGGCAGGGGCGGGGAGGGGCAGGGCTTGAGCTCAGCCGCCCTCTCTCCATGGCTTGCAGGTGGCCATCAAACGCGTGGCCCGCGAGAGCGTCCTGCAGTGGGACGAGCTGGTGAGTGAGCGGGGCCGGCGGGACAGCGCGGGGGGGCGTGGCGGCCAAGCATCCCCTGGGCGGGGGGAATCCCCGGCCCCCGCGAGGCCGCCCAAGAGGGCGCCGGGGCATGGCAGGCAGGGGGCAGCGCAGCCACGGGGCAGCATCAGGCCTGCTGGAGGCATCGTCTCCTCCTCACAGCCCGACGGCACCCGTGTTCCCATGGAGATCGTGCTCATGGAGAAGGTGGGCTCAGGTTGCTACAACATCATCCAGCTCCTCGACTGGTTCGAGCTGCGTGACAGCTTCGTGCTGGTGATGGAGCGTATGGATCGATGGAAGGATCTCCTGGAGCTCCTGCTGGAGCAGGAGTTCCTGTGCGAGGAGATGGCGCGCTGGCTGTTCTGCCAGGTGCTGGAGGCCGTGCGGCACTGCACCGCCTGCGGCGTCCTGCACCGGGACATCAAGCCGGAGAACCTCCTCGTGGACCCGGAGAGCGGCGACCTGAAGCTCATCGACTTCGGTTGTGGCACCTTCCTCCAGGAGCGGGTCTTCACACAATTTGCCGGTGAGCCCGCAGCCCGGGCCCTGCTCCCGGTGCCAGGCACCGCACGGCCCCGTTCCCTCCTCGGCCCCGCGGGGTGCGGCCTTCAGCCGGCCGCCGGCTGCCCCGTGGCCCCGGGCGGATGCCGTGCCCCGGGAGCCGGCTGCCGGCCCTGCCGACAGAGCGGGGCTGCGAAAGCCGGGCCCCGGGCCCTGGGCTCGGCAGGCCCGCAAGGGCTCGGGCTGCTCTGCCGGCCTTCTCTGCCTTGCAGAAGGGCTTCTTGGCTTTGGTCGCTCGGCTGGGGGGCACGGGGTGGCTTCGGGGGGAACTTGTGGCCGCCGGCGCAGCCCCTGCCTCTGCCGGGAGGCTGGTGCCAGGCTCTGGAAGGCAGCAGCCTGCGGCTGGACAGCGCTGCCTGTGTCCCCTAGGAACACACGCGTACAGCCCACCCGAGTGGATCTGCCTGGGCTACTACCACGGCCCTTCGGCCACCATCTGGTCCCTCGGCGTGCTGCTGTACGTCATGGTGTGCGGAAGCCTCCCCTTCAAGGAGGACCGCGACATCGTGTCGGGGCAGCTCTTCTTCAGGCAGCAGCTCTCTCCAGGTTGGTAGGCGGCCTCAAGAAGGCAGGCTTTGGCGGACGGCAGCGCGCAGCCCGGCGTGGCCCTCCCGCGGCTGGGCGGGACCTGCCCTCAAGGGCTGGCCGCGGGAGGCGGCCCGTGCCGACGGGCTCAGCGTGGCAGGCGTGGCCCAAGGAGGTGGCCGTGTCCCTCCGTGCCGCTCTCCCGCACGGGCCGGACTCGGTCGGGAGGCCGTGTCCCTCCTCTGAGCACACGCAGCGCGGCCCGGGCCCTGCAGGCCCTGCCGGGAGCCGCCGGGCAGGAGCCTTCTGCCAGTGACCGGCGCTTTCTGGCTTCTCTCCCTGTGCAGAGTGCCAACATCTCATCTGCTGGTGTTTGTCCAAGCACTATGTGGACAGGCCAGAGCTGGAGGAGATCTCGCTGCACCCTTGGGTGCGGGGCCGGCGCTTTTGATGCCTTGCCGCAGCCTCTGCAGCACCCGGTGACCAAGTCCCACGCAGGACTCCAGAAAGAAAACAAGGCAAAATCAAAGAAATAAAACAACCCCAAACCCATTCTGGGCGCTCAAATCTGCCCCTTGTCAGCCACTTCAGCTAAAGAAACCTCTTGGGAGAAGGGCTAATCACAGTGCTCCCTTCGGCCTTTTGATGCCTTTCCTCCAGGATGCTGCTTTTGTGTCTTCAAGCACAGGCGGCAGCACAGCTTAGGAGGGGCTTGAACAAGCCGAGAAATGCAACAATGAAGCAAGGGCTGCCCTGTCCAACTGACGCGGTGGCCTCTTGCTGTCCCCCGAATTGAATCGAGGCCTGTGTGTGCATTCCAAGGGCCAGCGGGTGGCAGGAACGGAGACGTTGCTCCTCTCCAAAGCTGAGAGAACAGTCAGATGTGTCCAAACTTCATTTCAGGCTGAGCTCCGACAAAACTCTTCCTCTTTTTTCCCCTGAAATGGGAGGCCGGGCTGGGCCCTTGACCAGGGGTGCCCAGCGCCTCGTAAGTCACGGCCGTGGAGCCCATGGGAAATGTTGAGAGGCTGGAGTCACTCCCGTGGTGCTGGGCTCCCTGTACCCCCCCAAAAATATCTTCCTCTGCCTTGAAAACCACCGGCAGAGATGGAAAGCGCAGTCGCCGGTCTAGTCACGGGAAAGCGCCCGGTTGCCTGCTCTGGCCCTGTGGGCCGGTGCCGTCTACTAAACCTGGGCCACCCCGCGCCTACTGCCCTGAGCTGCCGAAACAGCCTTTGGGAAAAAATCGAGTTTCTTCGTAAATACGCCTGCTCTTTCGTTTCTCTTCCATTTTTGGAGGGCGGCCTACCCTCTTGTGCCCTGAGTGGCTCTCCAAGCCTCCACCTGAAGACCTAACCTGAGCCGTGATCCTTGCAGCCGGGACCCCGCTGTGAGGGGATGGTGAGAGCTCTGTGGGTCAGCCCTGGTCTGGAGGCTGAGCTGGGAGTGATAATTATCTCTCTTCTGACCTGTGAGCCGTGACTGCCAATTCTGCAGGGACCGCGACACGGTTCCTCCAGGAACAGGAGTTCCCCTGTGTCCCCAGAGGCCCGGGATGCCGGGGACCGCAGGCCCCGCAGGGCCCCTGCTCTGCCCGGGCCCAGAGCCATGGAGAGCTGGAGGTCTCCGCTCACTCCGTGGCTTCTCCTCAGGCCAGAGGAGATGGCGTCGTCGCTCCAGGGGCTGCCAGGGTCCAAGCTCACCCGGGAAGCGTGTGGGTGTTTGGCACCACACGTGTGGTTGTTTTCCGGGGTTATCCCCATTTCTTCAGGGGCCGACCACCTGCCCCTCAGGGCTTGCCCTCAAAATGGCAGCTCCTCCCTCAGCCTGGTGGTCATTCCGAGGGGACGTTGGGGCTCGGCTGGGAGTGCAAATGGTCCCAAATGGCCTTGAACTCCCGTGGGAGACATCGCAGCAAGGAGGCAGCACTACTACTTTCAGGGAATTGTGGAGAGTCACCAGCGCTGAGCTAATTTTTCTCAAGGCTGAGCTCCCTCAGCTCCCTTAGCCTCTCCTCATCAGACCTGTGCTCCAGAGCCTTCACCAAAGCATCGTGTCCAGCTGCTGAGGCAAAACTCTCGAAAAACTCTGCAGGAGAAAAGCCTCTTTTTCTGCGACCTGGGGGAACCCTGTGCGAAAACGAGGGAATTTTTCGGTGTTGTTGTCTCGGTTAAAGAGAAGGAGCCATTTCTGGCACAAATCTGGCAGCCCATAATCTGCCCGCCCAAGCGGCTCCCCAGCGCCCTGGGCAGCTCAAGCACTGCTCCCCGGGGCTTCCCTGAGCTCCTCCGGTGCCGCTCCGGCTCCGCCCCGCCCGGGCCGCGTGTACCCGGCCCCGCCCCGTGGCCGTGCCCAGGAAGCGGGAGCAGGAAGCTGTGGGGCCGCCGGCATGGCGGGCATTGGCCCGGCGGTGAGCGGGGTGTCCATGGGCAGCGCCGGGGCTGGAGCGGGGCTGGGGCCCGGCGCCGCCCGGGGCGGGGGTGCAGAGCGCGGTCGCGGGTCCCTGGCAGGCGGCGAGGGCGGGGCCGGGGCGGCCGCGGTGGCATCCGTGTCTGCCGGGGTCTCCCGGGCAAGAGCCGTCCGAGTCCTCTGCGTGTGCCTTGTCTGTTCCCTCGCGTCGAGTTTCAGGCTGCACGGGTGGCACTGTGGCTGGCAAGTGCGTTTCAAACCCTCCCCAAGGCCGTAGGTTGTGGTTTCTGCTGTGGCAGCGCTGTTGTGGGTGAGGCTGCTGCATGAACGCCTCTGTAATTTGTCCTGATGCCCCTTGAGCACATCCCTGCCGTCCCCCGCAAAGAAAAGGATTGGTCCCTTGCCAGGAGAATCTAACTGTGCTTTGGAATAATGTTTTTGTTAGTATTTACAGAACCTGATACGCACAATGAGTGCTTCTGGTAAAGAGGGATGTGTATGTGGTGTGCAGCCGTTAAATAACAATGGTTAATAATTGTTTTGTTAACCTCCAGTGTAAAAGCCATTGCCATGGGCCTCATCGACCTCATATGCACAGCAGCCACAGCGTCCATGGAGATAAAGGTTTCCCAGGCCCATATCCCATTGCTGAAGACTCCAGCACCTGTGATATTGTCAAGGCTACACAGTAAGTACATGTTCTGAGCGTTGAAATAAATGGGAGTGTCCTCAAATGTGAGCCAGGCTAGATATTTTCACAAAGGAAACATTTTCAGTTTCGTTTTCTCCCTGTAATGGAGGAAGAAAAATTACAGCTGCTCTTGTAATAAATAAAAGTGTTCCAAACAAGTTTGTTTAAGCAGAAAATTCTAGTCATCAAGGCACAGCCCCACTCTTTTTACAAATCTTCCATGTAATGCAGTGTGGAATTTGTTCCAGTAGGAATTGCTGGGTGATGCTTACCAAGATGTATTTTTTCTTTAGGATGTAGCTGTCTCCGGACTGGAGAATACTGAAAAAATATATAATAAGTAATTTTTTTTTCTCATTTAAGGTATGGAATGCTAGAGCGCTGCAAAGAACTGGTAGAAGCAGGATATGATGTTCGACAACCAGACAAAGAAAATGTGACTCTTCTTCACTGGGCAGCAATAAACAACAGACAGGAGCTGGTAAAGTAAGCTGGAAGTCCCCGTAACAGTAACACAGTGTATTCTGCTGCTTTTACCTATAATCACTTCGTTGCTTTTATACTTGAAAACAAAGGAACATACTGCTTGAGAAGAAAAGGGTAGAATTCAAATTTTAATGCACTTACCTTTGTGAAGATGTCACTGAAGTGTAAAGATAGTCCATTTCTTTGTATGTGAAATCATGTAGTACATGAAATCATTTGGGTTTGTTTCTGTAACAAAAATGAAAGCTGATTTTAGAAGTACCTTGCTAACAACTATATTTTTTCTTCAACATTTTCTTGAAACAAGTGTCATTTACCGCAAACCCGCATTTGTGTATTTGCTTCTCTAGTGAATTTTTTATTATGAGTCATTTACTCCTTTAGCTGTGTTATCTTTAGTATAATGTTTTGCTGTTTTATTATGTCTGTTCCTGACCTTATTGTGTTGGATTTACACAGATATTACATTTCCAAAGGTGCGATAGTGGATCAACTCGGTGGAGATTTGAATTCTACACCCCTGCACTGGGCCATCAGGTAATGCTGCTTCCAACCACTAGCTGCAAATCTGTTGGTATTTACTGCTGTGGTAGCATTTCCTGAGATCCAGAGAATAAAGCACTGCTTGTCTAGAGAAAACATAACCTGAAATTATTATTCTGGAAAAAATTCTCCACTTGCAAAGTCTCCCATTGGAAGATCAGTGTTTTTTTCTGGGCTATCAGTCTTTTGCCAGAGTCAGAAGCTTGATTACTGCGTACAGAAGAAGTTTCTGTAAAATAACCACTGTATTCTAAATTAATGCTTTGCCCTAGGCTCATTTATTAGGGTGTATTTATTTAATATAATTTCCTGAAAAAAGCCACGAGGGTCTGAAATCTTTTGTGGGATGCCTATGGGAATTATTAAGGCAATGCTTTCATAAAAGTACCCATTTTTAAAATCATCTCTATAGTTTTATTTCCTATGTCGTTGTAGACAAGGACACCTTCCCATGGTCGTGTTGTTGTTGAAATGTGGAGCAGATCCCAGTCTTATTGATGGGGAAGGATTCAGTAGTGTTCATTTAGCAGTTCTGTTCCAACACATGCCCATCATAGCCTATCTCATAGCAAAAGGCCAGGTATGTTGCTGATGCCCCAAATGTTGTTTCTGCTTGTGAATAGCTGCTTGTGTGTAGAAGGCATTTTAGAATTAACTGTTTTTTTTCCCTAGATGAAAAGCCGTGATTTTACACCTATTTTTCTATGCTACAAGTGCAGACAAAGATTTTTAGATTTTTTTTATTTGTATGTATTTTTTTTAATACTCTTCCCTGTTCCTGTCCAGAACATCCAGGATCCCCCACATCCAGATGCACCTACATTTCAGCATGTTTAGGAGTGTTGTTAAGGCTATGCAGATTTGTGGTGCTGTGAAATAACCAATGGCTTTTAAACTTGGGAACAAAAAGCAGTATATGATGTATAGACATCATGAATTTATGATTTGATTCCAGTTTTGTAAGTAATAATCTATGCAGTTGTCCATCAATTGAAGAATGTGGAATAAATGATCAGACTAGGTCTGAATTTTCATTAGAAATTTCTGTATTGTATCTATGGTAGTTGATGTCTCTTAGCTTAGATCTGAAATGAGCAGAATTAATGGCAAGTGTAACAACTTGCTGATAAAAATGGCATAAGAGTTCTTACATGATCTAGACTGATTGTGAGAAACAATCTAGTGTTAGGATTTAAAAGTTTGCGAAGTTTATTTTCTTTCTCATAAAGCTCTCTTTAGGGAGAGTAACTGACTTCTGGAATGTAGGTATAGTGGTGTATATCACCGACTTAATAAAGCTGTTGGCCCACCGATCTACTAAAAATATCCAAGTGAATAATTCTTTTAAGTAAATCTGCGGTAATGTAATGATGAATGGAGGCAGGGAGCAAAGAAACCTTTGTTGTGAAGAAGGAAGAAAGTTAGGTAAGAAAGAGGAAGGAAGAAAATTTAGGTGGTTAGATCTTTAACTATGTCTTGAGATGTGTAATCCTTCTTAGTTGTTTTGATAAACCTGTTTTTTGTATTTTCTGTATGTCTGTTATGTACATGTATTTACTCAGGGAACATGGTTAGTATTGCTTTACAAGGTCCTTCTTATTTATAGTATTTATTTGCAAAGAGGACAAGAAATACAGTTGACATGATTCACTTAAAAATATCCTTAGTGGAGTGTCTCCCTTAAAAATTTCCTTAAATGGAAGCTCACTACTCTGAAAGGAATGACATGCAAGACTTGTAGAAGGAGGAAAAGATTTTAAAAGCGTGTTGGCTTCTTGGCTGATATAATTTGATTTCTGTTCATTTTCTGTTCATTAGTGAAGCTAAGCCAGTTGTATAGCCCTGAATTCCACTGTTTCCTGAAATCATTGGTAACCACTTGCTTGTTATCTTTTTCTTATTCTTAGAACATAGACACAACAGACTTCAGTGGACAAACACCTTTAATGTTAACAGCACAGAAAGCCATTGGGTAAGTAGAGAATAACTGAAGAAGAGTGTATTGTATTATACTCAAGAAGCGCTGAGGTGAATTTTTCATTACTGTTTTCTTTTTAAACTGACATTCCTTTCCCTTCCATTTGTACTAAAACATGAGATCTTTCAGAGATCAGGAGTTGGGAATAGCTCATTAGATATAGCAAAGAAAGTGAAAAGAAGTTCTAAAAGAAGTTTAGGTTTGTGGCTGAATCATCTGCAGCCTTATTTAATTTTCTGCAAAATGAAAATAAATAGGCATGGATGCAGTGAAATGCATTTAGAATAAATTGGGGAGATACAAGCTACACATAGTGTTGTAGAAAGTATAATCTGTGTTATGTACCTCATATTTGTTAAAATGGTAAGGTAACATACTCTGGAGAAAAACTTCCAGGGCAGATCTGGAATTCCGAACATGGATCTGTCATTGATGAGCTGGTTCTGAGAAGGCATTATATATCTCCTGTTGTTTCACAGATGGGAACTGTTGTTTCATAAAGTGTTCAAAACTTTCATTTCCAGTCTAGATTATCTTCTGTTTAACTCTTATACTTTATTTTCATCCAGACCAGAACCCATGAGGTTTCTCTTAAAGTTTAACCCCTCTCTCAATGCTGTAGACAATGTTCAAAAGAATACTGCACTGCATTGGGCAATAGCCTCAGGAAATACTAGTGCAGTGGATCTGTTGCTGGAAGCTGGTGCCAGCCTGGACATAAAAAATGTCAAGGTACGATTTCCTTTGTGATATTTCATCCCATGTGGCATGAATGTGTAAAATGAACGTAAAAAAAAATCTCAGTCCTCTCCATGTGGGATATAAATTGCAGCAGGAATTGGCTAAGAGCAGATGTTCTTAGTCTTTCCCAAAAGGAAGTAGCACCTTTCTTGAGGTGTGGCTCAAAGTACAAATGCGGAGGTTCTTTGCAACCTTTGTGTAATGAACAGCCAAGCCTTGTGTTCACTCAACAGTAATTGTGTCCTTTGCAGATTCTGCTCCCTCACCCTTTTTTGTTTCATTTTCTTGGGGTCTTGGTTCATCTCTTTTTCATTTCTTAATTTGGCTGTTTTCTACTTAAAAATGTTGTCATGAGGACTTGGGCAGATTTTAAAAAATACATTTCTTAGTGTCCAGTCAGACTTGTAAAGACTTTAAATTAAACGAATGTCTTCCTGTGAAATCTGGTGTTTGGCAACACCTGTTTGTACATTCAAAAGGTTATCACATATGAAAGGCTTCAACTTAATATTTGTAGAAATAAATAGTATAAATGTTGAAAGTATAGATTCCCATGACTATATAGATATGTTATTGGAGGCAGTCCAACAGGTAAATGCATGCAATGTATTTAGAAGTATCAGTTTTCAGAACTACGAGGTTCTGATTTAAGCATGTTAGCACCCTGAATTTAGCTTACCTTTACCTTAAAAAAATAGTGGGGGAAAGGTGGGGCTGGGAAGTAATTGCCCAGTTAGTCTTGTTTTAACTATATTCTTTTCTTGCTTTTGTTACAAGTGAAAGTATTTATGTGTTAAGTACATAACTAAATAAATAACCTTCTCTGTTGTTAAAGGGAGAGACACCGCTTGACATTGCTTATCAAAGTCAGAATCACTTCATGGTTTATATGATACAAGAGGAAGAAAGAATGAGAAACAGGAGAAATAACAGGTTACTGAAAATAGTAGAGAAATATGAGGTAATTTCCTGAGTAATAACTAATGGAAATAAAAGTAGAGCAGGCTGTGTTTGGAGTGGCATGCAAATTAATTCTAACCAGAGTAATTTCTGAAATTGGGTGCACAAAATAGAATTCTTTAAAAGCACATAGGAATGGTTTGGGTGGAGGGTTTTTTGTCATACCTCACCCCTGCTTTTGATGTATTGATGTGTCACGTTGTCCTATCTTATCTGGAATCTTTCAGCATTTGTTATTACATAACTGAATACTTTTAAGTAAGATCTGCTTGAGTACTATATCATAATTTAACAATAACAATTTTAACAGCTCTTCCTGATGTTGGCATCTTCCTTAACATTCATGTGGGCCATTGGATACGTCATGGACTTAAGTTCTGATTCTTGGCTTTTAAAAGGAGGTTTACTTCTCAGCCTGCTATTTGGGATGGCTCTGTTTGTGAGGTTTGCAGCTTTTTCTCTCTGTTATGTACTTACTTGTCAAGGACACTTTAAAAAGTGTCTGATGCATGATTCTTTCCAGAGTTTAGTTTCATTTAATATAAAATATACCTCCTGGGAAATGGTTGCACAGTGTGTGAAGAATTTAAACATGTGTCATTTTTAGAATGAATGACCATAGAAATTGAATGTATTTAAGTGTACACAATAATAGTTTCTCATTACTGGAAGATTTAGAAAAAAAACCAAACTCAGTCTGTTAGCTAATTTTATTGTCAGAGTGTTATTGACAGTCTGCATCTGGTAGACATTGAGATATCTACTCAGAAATGTCCTTTATCACAAGTTTTTCCTGCTACATTCTGTTGTAAAATGAGTTTTAATGAGCCATCCCCTCTCCTTCTGTTCCCCAGACCTCCCAGTGTCATTGTGAGCTCTTTCTTACTTTTCCTGCTAGTCAGTGGTCACTGGTATAACAATGCTATCTGTGTGCAAATAGACAGAGATTAGACTTTTCACCCACTCCTACAGCACTTCTCATATATAATATTGTGCTGGAACAGAGCACTCTTCAGTTTTATTTTTGCATTGTTAACCCCCTATATATATGGATAAAGAATGCTTTTGAATGACAGTTCTTGATTGCTTTGAGAGATTTGAAATGAACTGTGTGCATGAAGTTTTTACAGATTATATATATTCTGTAGATTTATGTTTCAAAATTATTTTGAAAATTTTTTTTTTTTTAATGTTCTTTCAGGCAACTTGTGGGGCTCAAGAATCTAAGGTATCTTCCCACAGCATTTCTGCTAAGTTCAGTTTTTTGGATGTCCATGACCTGGTTTTTCTGGTTCCTGCCTGATATCCTTTATATTCAAGAAATGCAACTCTCCTTGGAGTTTCTTGTAAATCTAAACTTGATTGTGCAAACAGTGATGCGGATTTCCAGATAATTCCATGTGACTTTTAATGTCTGGGAAAATTGGTTTAATTCCATTGGGAAGGGGCAAAGTGACTTTCAAGTTATACACAGACTAAAAATCTGTAACTTAGTTTGTCTATAGATTTTTGTCTTCTTTATAACCTGAACTACTTCATATGTTACTGGAATATCAGAATGAAGATGTTTTTATGAAACTTATGATTTCTGTTAGCATCTCCATGTCACTCTTTAATCTTCCTCACTGAGACTGTTGTACAGTGATGTATTTTGGCATGTGGTATAACTGGATAACACATATCTTAATAACAATTTTAAGGGCATCTCTTCTTTCTAAAATGATAAGCATTTAGTGGTATTCATGCTCCTGCCGTTAAAAACAACATCCTCTACCACCACCTCCCTAAAAAAAAGAAGAAATTTCTTTGTATTCCTGCAAGAAGACTGTCCAGTCTCCTATCTTTATTCACAGGTTACACTGAATCTTTAGTATACAGTGGATTAATTTCTATCTGACATTTACTTTCTTTGAAGAGGCTTCTCACTGATGAGTACAAAAACATTGTAGTAGTTTGTGCTCCCCGCTCTTTTGTTACACAGTGGGCATCTGTTCATTGATAAAGTTGTGTGAAAAAGCCTTTAGGAAGATACTTAGAACTGCAAATAATTTTGCTCTAAACCAGCAGTAATATATTACTACACAGTTTTAATTAATTTTTAATTCAGCCTTTAAATGACATTTTCTCTTGTAGTGTTCCCAATTAAGATGTCCTTAATAGAATTATCAGGATTAACTTTGATGAACTGATCAAGTATATTCCTGCTGGAGGTTCACACATATGCTTGTATAAATGGAAATGATGTTATTTAATTTTTGTGAAGTTATAAGGTTTGTTTTATTGGTGTAATCTAAGTTAAAAGGAAAAAAAAATCCACTTGTAGGAATTTGAGTCAGACACTTTGCTGAAGGTAGTGAGCATAGCAATAGTCTTGAATTCCAAACCATAGCTTCGTGAGATGGGCCAATGGATAGGTTTCCATTTCACTGTCCGACCCTTTTTCTCATGAATGTGTTTTCCTTCTGGAGCTGGTCAGAGATCTGAGTGTTTTAAAAGTTTTCAGGATTTTAGTTAGCTGTATTTTTCTGTCAGATTTCCTTTGGACTGAACAAATATCCAACCATTCTAATTAAGGATTTCTCTGAGCTCCAAAAAAACAATAGGAGTGCAAATAGACCAGCAGTATCCACAAGAAACACACTATCATTTTGACTTCTATAATTGCACCCTGCAATTCCATTGTAACAAACACACCTGGTGTTTGTGCCAGTATTTAATAAGTTATCATCTTGATTTTAATTAGAACTGCTTGCAGTGTTGTTAGTTCATAAGACAAAAGAACTTTGAGGTTGCCATCCTGGATTTTTAAAAATTGTTTGCACTGGAGTTCATGGAGTGACTGAGGGGTCACTGGAGATGCAATCCAGGCTTGATCTCTCTGCCTGCTCCTTGGTGGCAGCAGGGACTGTTCTTTAGCAGCCTGAGATCTCAAGTTTGATGCATGAATTTAATTAGTATGAAACTTGTCGCACTCCATATTCCTCTGTTGCTGTATAGAGACAGGTAATGGTGACATGTTTTTCTTCCCCACTCATCTGATACACAGATGGTTTTAGTTCATGGTGTAAAAACTGTGTTCCTAATGTCCCATTACCTTTAGAAGTGTTTAGCAGTGTGTGCTTGGGGTTTTTTTGTGTGATAAAAGTAGTTTCAGGATGACTTCCAGTTACATTTTTCTGAATGAGTGTATTTAGTTGCTTTTGGTTGAAATGAATGGGACAAGGTAAGACTGAGTTTGAGATAGGGGCAGGAGCAGCAGCCAATCGAATCTCAAAGCTGCCAGAAGCTTTATAGCTCTGCATGTCTGACTGACAGTGTTTAAATAAAGTACAGAATCTTTAGAGGGAAAAAAGAAATCAAATTTGTTTCTTATCTGTGAAATATTCAAAGGCAGAAGTCTGGAGAACTCTTAAGGTGGATGACATGGAGCCATATTGTGATGCAGGTTTATACAGTTGTAAAAGTTTTCTCCAGCACTCTAACTGGACAGAGTATTCCATTTGTCTGATAAGATGGCCTTGGAAGGACAGAGAGGATTCCACTGTAAAAATGAGAATTTTTTTTCCTTCTTGTGTCTTGCTTTTAAAGTAGTATAAACTAATTTTAGAATATTTTGTTTGTTTGACAAATAGTGGTGTTATGAGTTATAAGAATATAGTCCTTAACTTGACTATCACATACCACAAATGTAATTCTTAAAATCACTGTCATGTTCACCATGATGGCTCTTCTCTATTATTTCTATAAAACCTGGAGTACTGATCCTGGCTATATAAAGATTTCAGAAGAAGAAAGAAAAGAGGTAGGTGATTTTGTAAAAATAAATGGAAGGGCTGACACGATGCAATATGTATGTACTTCTGGTTGATTTGTTTGTCATCATGTGCAGTTTTGTTAAACTGAAAAGCAGTGAAACATTCTTCCCTAAAGAGTTTCAAGCAATGTCATTTAACAACACAGATCTTGGAGAATTTCTCCTTCTACTGCTTGTTTCCTTATCTTCCTCATCCTGCTGTAATTTCCTTGCCTCTATCTTCTCCTTGAAATGTGAGCTTTGGCCAAAGATTGTACAGACCCACTGGTGTTATATGTGATATGAATTCACACAGAACTTCACTTAAAAAATAGAAGTTTTGCATGTTTTCTGCTTCAGTTGTCTTTGATTGGAAAGAAATCATCAGTGTTTTCTTATATATCATACGCCAGTAATTATTTAAATTCTATCATGTGCTTTGAGGATGTGTATAATGGTTTGATTTTTGTGCCTGAACATCATGCAACTCACATGCTGTTTCCTAACTGTTTTATAGTGGCTGGAAGAAATCATGGGCAGCCAATCAGTAGAATTTATTGTCTGGTCTCCCCGACCTATGGGTTAACGAAAGCATTTTCTTTGTGATCTCATAGTTCTCATTGAGGTTGTATTTCTTCAAATTGCCAGGGAGAATAAACTGCAATTTTAATGCATTGCCACAGGACTCATAAATGTTGAGAGACTTCTCCCTGAAGCCTGGCTGACTATATGAGAGGTGCCATCTCCTTTTAAGGAATATTTAATTCACATCATTTAATAATTTTGGCAACACAGAGATACTTTTTTGAGTAATCTTGTGTGGGTGAAGCTGCATTAGTCTTTACTGGTTTGTTTTTTCTTGTGCACCTCTTTAAATAGCAAGTTCTTACTCCTGTTTGTGCTCGGCACTTAAAATACTTACAAACTGCCTAAGTCCTAATGTAGAAATCTTCATCGCACCTATGGAAATGTGATCCAAATGCAAGCACACAATACTTTGTCTTTCAGAACATTATAGCTCTTGCAGAAGCTGGTTGCTTGGACTTCAGAACATTTTGCACATCATGTCTTGTAAGTGGGGCTTTTGTACTTATTTTCTTTGTGAACCTGCCCTGTTACTCAATACTGCCATGAAAAACCTTTTTTCCTCACTGCTTGTCGTTAAAGTGTTACACAAATAGTTTGTTATATATATTTTTAGATTTCTTTATTTCTTTTATGGTGACAAGAGATGCTTTGAGATCTAATCTTAATTAAAAAAAATAACTCCATCTTCCTTTTTTTTTAATTAAGGTGTATGGTTCTCATTTATGTTCTGTGTTGTGAGGTCTATGACACAGCAATCATGCAAAATGTGGTGGTAACTGTAAGATGATGTCTTAAACTTTGAGCAAAGTAGATGCTTCTGCTATGAGTGTATTTTTTTTTCTTTATCCTCACTTAGGTAAGGAAGCCTTTGAGATCTGTGCATTGCCTTGCTTGCCAAGCATGTGTAGCCAGATATGATCAGCATTCTCTGTGGACTGGACAGTGCATAGGTGAGAGTGTGTGTTACATCAAATTTGAAAATGCCACATATTTTAGAAGTTGCAGAGATAACATTTATCCCCTTAAAGAGAGAGCACACATGATGCAAGAATACCCCGTTGATATTGAAAGGCTCTGATGGGTACTAGAGGGAAATTAGATGGAAGAGAGAAAAACTAATAAAATTATTCAGGGGTTGTTAGAGTGGTCACCCTAAGAACACAGACAACACAATACTGTAAGCCTTTCTTTGAAGAGAGAAGGAACAGGGATATGATTGAGACTTTAAAAAAGGAAAGAAAATAATTATTGAGATGGTGGGTAAAGTGAATGCAGAATTATTAGCATGTTGTAGTAGAACTAGGGATTTAAAATTGGTGAAGGAAAAAAAATGTCTCCACGTGGCAGACAGTGAAATTTTGGAGCTTGCTGCTGTAAGGGTTTGCAGACACAGGCAGTATCAGAAGGTTCAGAAAGGGATTAGACAAACTTTTTTGGACAATGTGTCCAGGAGTAGATGCTCAAAGAACTAGACAAGTGTGCACAGTCTGACATTTTAATGCAGTAGCTGTGGATGAGGAGAATGGAAGTGGCTGGACTTGTGTGTCCTCTTGAACTTCCATTGCCTCTTGTCACTGTTAGGGACAGTTCTGAGTGGAGCAGCTGTACCACTGAGATAACCCTGCAGGGCGTTCCCATCTTCTTGTGTTCTTCCCTCTCACCCTCTCTCTTCCTTTTTGGCTCATTACTATGATGCTCAAGTTAGGAAGGTGACAGCTTCACATTTGTAACAATATATTTTTCACTTTCTTTTTTTTTTGCCAATAGCTTTTTTCCCTAGTGTTAAATGCTATTTTTACAATGTCTGCTATTTACAAGTTGCTGAGACATCCTTCTGATGTGTTGTCTCAAAGCTTTGAGCAATATGATTGTAATTAAAAGGAAATAGCTTCATGTAATAGTTTTTCTGACAGAGGTCTAGGGTTTTTATGTGTATATTTTCAATTCTGAAGCACACAAGGTCAGACAAATTGAATAGCTTAGACTTCTCAGCCATATGAGACAATTTTGTTGTGCATGGGAGAGTTGTGGTTGCTTAATTAGTTCTCATCAGACTAAAACAACTGAAGGTATGCTCTGAAGGAGAGACAAGGTTGACTTTATCAGAACTAATTCTATTATATAAATTGGGGTGGCTTACAGGAGAAAGTTGAGAGAGAGATCAGCCTTGCCAAGCTCTCTTGTGTATTGCAGAGGTTGAAATAAGAAATGGTTTTGACTCTCTTTTTATCCCTGCTAGCTTCAGTGGAAATGCAAGTACTGCTGTATTTTAAAATGCCCTACTTAAATTTTTTTTTCATTTTTTCCCTTTCCTTTTTTTCCACAATTTCAGGCATTGGGAACCATTATTACTACCTGTTGTTCCTGTTTTTCCTGATGATTACTGGTGCCTGGCTGCTTTATGGAACTCTTCAGTGTATGTATCCATGAATTTAGGTTTATTTAGCTTTTAAGTCCATTTCTGTGTGGTCTTTGTTTTTCAGCATTTCATTTCCAGCAAGTGTAACCTGCACAAGTGATACCTTATTTCAGCAGTGATGTTACTATGTAGCTTAAGTGAAAATGCATCCCATCTGAATCTTTGGTCAAATACCTGATTCCATTTGTGTTGAGCAAGAATAAAGATGCTGTAGTGGGATATCCATTGGAAAATGAAATAGCAGGAAGCATTTTTGTTAAAGAGGAAATAGGGAAGCCATGTGGAGGAAGGTCAGGTGACAGGTTCTAATCTGGATGCCCTTTGGTGTAACAGAAAATAAATTTGTAAATACATTATTGCAAAAGCTTGATTGATTTTTTCTTTAATTTGGAAATATCTATACTAAACACAAACATTTCTTTTTGGTTTTAAAGCAGAAGAAGATAAAGAATAAATACTCTTGATTCTGAAGAATAAGAAGTATATTATCTCATTAATAAATCTGAGCTGTTACTTTGAAAAATTAAAAAAAAAAATTGAAAAGGAAAGGGAAGCCCTTATAATTTAGTTGCTGAGGATGAATTACCATAGCACCAACCTTTAAAAACAAGGATGTTTTTCTGTGGATGATGAACATAGAGTGTAAAGATGACGCAGCCAGAATAGCAAGCAGTCACGCATCTGTGTGGGTGCTTTTAGGTAGCAATGCGGTAGATGAAATGTGGTATTTCTAGGAGATGTTGCTCTGTAATATTTATTTCGTGCAAATAATCTTTGCTCAGCTCTTAAGGGCTTAAAAGCATGGTAAGGTGATTGTGTGTCTTGTCAGATTGGTCCAACCACTGTGCAGCAAGTTTCCATCAAGATGGAGCATGGACGTACTTCACCCAGACAGTGTCTTGCTCTCCCTGGGCCTCCTACATCTCCTCAGTAGCCTGTTTCCACACCCTGTGGGCCTCTGTGTGTCTCACTGTTCAGCTTTATCAGGTAATATTTTCCTTCAGTTTATGCTTCTTGTCACATTAAATTTTCTCCGTGGATGATTTGCTCCCATAAAAGCTCTGTGCCTGCTCTCCCTGATTACTGTCATAGCAAGGTGCTTCTCTTAAATCTCAGGGCAGACCTTGAAGTTTCACAGGTTCTTGTGCACTCAGTATTTCCCTGTTGGAAGTAGAATCACATTACTATAACTGAGTTCTGGGTTCACTACTCATCAAAAATTCCAAGCCTATAAAAAGTTGAATTTAAAGACAATAAATTTATTTGACTAATAAAACTGGTATTAATGCCCCCAAAACTGCATAAAAGCTCAGTAACACAATTATTCCTGAGTTGAAAATTCTGTGGCAGAGCTCAGCCATGTGTCATTAGACTGCATTAAATCCCACTGCTACTGTAAAAACATATGATCTGGATTTTATCTTGTTGAGGACTGTCAAATTTCTTATGTTTTTCTCAGGGAAAAGCTTGGCTAAGAGCTGTCTTAAAACATCTGTGAAATAGCTTGTTTAGCAGCTTTTAGGAAAGAGGTGTCTTTGAAATATGAGTTAAGCACACTGAGCTATGGGCTTGTTTTATATCATGTTTGGTAAAAACAAAACAAAAAGCTCCACAATTTTAAACATGTACTGCTAAATTTTTGTAGCATCCAAGACACTGGGATATCATGCTGGAAAAAGATAGGGAGGATATTTACAGTTTAACTACTATGTTTCATACACAGTGATTTGAAAACATAATGCTTTATGGCATTTAATGTTATTGTGGATCAAGGGATCTTTTTCTACCATTTTGTGTGGTAGAATGTAGACAAAAATCTGAGGATATTGGTGCTTAACTGTGATAGATCTTATACTTCTGCAGACATCTGTGAAAGTACTCTCTTCACAGGCATCCCAATTAAGCTTGCCTTCTCTGGAATCTGGTGTTAGAGCTTGCCAGGTTCTGTTTTAGCCCAAGTGACATTTAAAAACATACTTTGCAGTCATCAGTTATAGCAGTGGTTACTTATTTGTTAGATATGTCCAGCCTCTTCCCCCCTACTCCCTTCTCATTAGTATCTTTTTACCAGAATTTTAATTTGTGATGTTCATGCTGTAACCATTACTTTCATTTTTCTTCCAATCAGATTGTGTTCCTGGGGTTGACCTCACACGAAAGAATGAATCTCCTGGTACAAAGAAAATCCTCTAAGCATCCTGTTTCGCTCAGGAGGACTCCATACAAGTGGGTATTAATGAATAGAGTGTTTTAAGTATCTCTTCAGTACTGATTTGCTTCACTGCTTCATAAATGCAAAAACACTGTTCTGGGGGTGAGAGAGTGCTGTCCTTTCATCCGTTCATCAGGCTCTGTGTCTGTTGTGTAGGATCAGAAACAGAATTAAGGTATGAACTGGCCCCTTTCTGACTTCTCTTGCATTATTTAGCTCTATTAATAGAGAAATCGGTACCAAGGTTTCCCTGTTTCCTCCAGTATACTAACAGATGAGGTCTTACTAACTCTTAAATATTTGAGTTCAACTTAATCTACTCTCATTTGTTAATGCAAAACATGTTGTAAAAGTTCAGCAAAGGCATAATGCTCAATTGAGAGCTCTTCTCTTTCTTCTCCCTGAGCTGTCTCCCTTGACAGGTTAATATCTTAACTACTCTCTCATGGTGAAGTGATGTTTTTCATGCTTGCAGTCTTCTTTTTTCAGGTTTATTAATGCATGTTTTTCTCTTTTTTTCAGCCTTGGATGCTTCCAGAATCTTGCAGACTTTTTTCAGTGCAGTTGCTTTGGTATGTTCAAGCCCAATGTAATCGACTGGGCCAAGCAATACAAACTTTTTCATCTGGCAAAGGAGAAAAATGTTCATTCTGTGTAAAGTTTTGCCTCATTTCTAAGACAGTTGAACTGAAAGCTAAATAAGACTGGATATTTTGTTAATTTTTACAAATTCTTCTGAAGCTGCTTGTTTTTATTTTTTATTATTGTTTCAAATATTAATCTTACCTTGCTTAAGATACAGCAGATTTGTATATGGAAGTCACTGTGTGTCTGTGTATGTATAGTTTGAGCTGAAACTATTTAAAATTTTATGTGAGGAGATGACACATATATATATTTTTAAAGGTAAGTTTTTGGGGCAGAATTCATATTGGTACCCTTTGCTTTACTTTTCTGATAATGAAAGACAATTAATTTTGAAAATTAAGGTGAATGTTCAAGTTTAAAAAATTACTATTACAATTACATTGTAATTTTATTGCTTATGCTATGAAAACCTCTGTTAAGTCTTTGTATTTGAAGAGTTTACATGTAATAAAATAGAGCTTTCATACTTGTAGGTGTATTTTTGCAAACTGAGATAGATTTGAGGGATATGTGACCAGTGAGGTATTTAAGAGTGGGTGGGCACAAAACCATAAGAAGGAGCCTGACTCTTTGCCTTATGTTTTTCACATATATATGCTCTGTTAGGGTATGAAAACAGTTAAGTTTATGATGGAAGATAGCAATGTACATAAAAAAAGGGAATTGTTCCCCAGTGCATCTGTAGTAGCTAATGTCAGCCATGTTCCCAAGAAATGGAGGGGCCAAGTGGGCGGTGTGGTATGAATGTAAGTCAAAGTAGGTAACAAGGAAAACCAGCAGGGAAGGAGTTCAAGATCAGGAAATTAAAGTCAGATACCATCTAGAGCTGACATTGTAAGTAATGTAGTGAAATGCAATTATTGTAGTTAAGAAATGGGGAGTTTCATTCATCTTGGTGAAATCCATTTATCTGAAACATTGTAGGCTGTATAAGCACAAGCAAATACAAATAAAAATAATGTGAAGCAGTAAGTACTTTATTGTAACTTGAAAACAGACAAAACTTACAACACTGTACTCTGAGAAAATGTCAGGTTTTTTTTAGAAATACCTCCCTCAGAAAGAGAGAAGTTCAAATTCTTTTTAATTGTCTCAAAGCAAATAACATCTACTTGTTATAATACAAATGCCAGCATGTTCAAAACTCAACTAGGAGACTCATGGAAATACAGACAGGTTAACATTGTGAACAAAAGAAGATACAATCTAACTGGAAGTACCTGGACCCTTCACTCCAGAAGGGATCCCTATCATAATGGGGCACTATGAGTCTAAAATTCCAGTCTAAAATGTGACAAGTACTAATTTAAGAATCAATAATATTCCATGAGGTTTCTTGTCTTTATATACTAAACACAAACATGAATCTAGTTTTATCACTGTACCTTTTTAATCTACTCTAAGAATTTCTTAAGATACAACTCAAAAATTTCTCCTGCAAGGTGGAAAATCTTAATCAAATGCCCTAGGTTCTTATATGTGTTGTTAAATGTTTTACTTGACAGCTCTCACTTGGTGGCATCAACAGCAGTTTGAATCTGTTACATCCATTTCTTCTCATTCACTTTCTTTCTTTTCCACTTGAGTGAGGCCACCAAATCCAATTCCTTTGGGACCGAAATTTTTTGCATAGCAAACTGCAAAAGAAGGAGGGGAAGGTAAATGGTACTCTGAAGGCTCTCAGAGGTAAATGTCTTTTGATTTTCAAGTTACTATCAAATTTAAGTTGATAAAAAGGAAGGAAATCTGAAATAGTGTATTTCCCATAAGTTTATCCAGGTCTTAATAGTGAAACTGCTATCACATACTTGAATTACACAAAACTTGTATCTGGTGATCTCAAAAAAAAGTTAAGAAACTATACATATTTTTTTAGATCTAAGTAATATTTTCTTTAAAGCTACTTCCCTGTCTGAAAATGCTCAGTAAAACTTGGTCTGATGAGTAATACAGAGTAAGCCAGAGATTTTTAAGGAGAACTGGAGCATAATCCAGAAACTATTGATGGGCATTTAAGTAATTCCATTTGAACCCTGTATTGGTTAATGTGTCCGTAGTTATTTATCACAACTCTGCTAAGTGGTAATGGTGAGCATATTTCTCCAAATATGCCAATTTGATGCACTTGTGGTTGACAGACTGTACCCAAAGCCACAGAACTCCAATATTCTTCTTTAGGGTTCTCTATAAAGTTTAGCTTCGGGTATGAAAGCTTCACATATTTTTTTCTTCTTAAGCTATTTCTGGGAATCAAGTGAAGTCTCTGAACTTTCTGAATCTGAGAAGGACATCTAGATGTATAACTTACCATTTTTGCCTTATCTTCTTTGCTACCAGTGCAGTGGAAATATCTTTAAAATTTTACTGGCAGGCATTCTGACTTGGAGGACCAAAGATCTGTATCTTTGTGGATTTTTTTTTATTTTAGTGAGTGAGACTGCAGGTACAAGAGCCTGCACAGCAGATATGGCCAGTGCTCTGTTAGAAGATCTGACAGATTTGAAAGGTTGCCATATTTGTAGAAAAATTATAGCTTTAAAATTTAAATGTTAATAGTAGAAGCTGCAGCTGCAATGTTACCATAGCTCTTTGCTTCCAGAAAGTTGTTAAAAAAAGACAAAATGAAATTTCCAGGGGCTGTTAAGTGTACAGCAAGGTAAATCACAATGGCAATCCTAGGTCTAAAGAAGCTAACTGTAGGTTGACTCTGTACCCCAGTTCAGCTCCCTGCAACTCTCACCTTTACAGTAGAGCTCTCCATCCTTGTCCGTAACGTTCGTGGATTCTAAACTCTTCCCACAAATAGCGCAGCGGAAGCAGGTCTTGTGCCAAGGCTGAGCAAAGGAAGACAATTCATTGTGTGGCACAGAAAGTGCACAGCCAGCAAGTAAACAACAAAGAAGTACTGCTTTGTGTGGTGTGGAAAGGTTAAAATTCATTTGTTGATCTTGTGGCTTCCATTTTTAGTCATTCTGCATTAGCCTTTTTTCAGTTACATTGTCTGATGTATCTGCAATTGCCACTACAAATAAACGTTTATAAATATGCTCAGAGATGGAGGAAGAGCCAGCTTGTAATCTGTGCTTGATCCTCAGACATCAGTAAGAAGCAGAAGGTTTGAAAAAGTTTTACAAAAAGTACAAGATTTTAAACCTGTTGTAGCAATTTGCAGATTTGTCCTCGTGTTTTCTTTATGAGTGAAAATTTAAAAGATCAAGGACCTCTCAGCTGTAGTTTCTCACCGTTATAAAACGGTGGGGTTTTTCTCCTAGTGCTGAAGCCACTACTTACTTTTCCTCCTCCCATGATCTTCTCTGCAGCATACACTGATTTGCCACAACGGGGACATTTATCCACATCTACCATCTTTTTGGCAAACTTTGAGGCATTAGTTGGTGTTGAAGGGCGGGCAGGCTTTGGTGACCCCCTAAAACAGAAGTTTTTAAAGCTGCTTAAAAATGTTATCTTCTTTAGAAAAAGGATTTCATGATTTTTTTAGTAAGGCATTAAAAAATACTTAATTGCTGGTTTCTGGCATGCAAAAGGGGATAAAAAAAGAAGAAAATCAAAGTATTCTATTCTGTGTCGTATGGTTGAAAAGCTGGTACTGTAAGCTTGGATATTACCTGTTCTGGGCTAAGTACATGGAGCTGGCAGCAGCTACATACAGAAAAGATTGTATTTAATGAAAATTGAAGTATAAACCCATTTTCTCTCATTGGGAGGGAAGAGGGAAAATACAAGGAAAAGATGTCTCTTGTCTTCATAACTGGTTATCTGCTGGTACTCATCAAACCGAAAATAAAAATTCATGTTTTTCATGCCATACTTTCATTAGGCAGTGAAATATTTGGACAGGGAATTGGGGTTCTTACCTGGCCTAGGGTCAAAAGAACACCAGAGAAGTAGCTTTGTTTTTTATTTCTGGACTTTGTGCTCTATATCTTTGTACATAAAGCCTTTCACAGAAGGATTTCTGAATTACCAGGTAGTTGGACTGCAGCTGGTCATTATATCCACAGGATGCAACAGTTTTTGGTGCAGAACTCTGCCCGTAATGGATTTGTATGGTACAAGGAGCTACAGTTACGTACATTGTTTAAGCTTTTATTTCCTACACAGCATATTGGTTAATTGGTTTCTTTATAGTTAGACCGCCAGAAGGAAGAAGCATCGTTGATTTAGAAATGAGCAGCTTTGAGAATTGCAGGAAAATCCTATAAAAATGAACTGTCAGAGCTAATTATGTTCTTTTGGAAGATGGTATCCCATTAGAATTTCTTTGTTCAAACACATTCTCAGTGTGTTTGTGTTATTCGAACCACAGGGAGGATTTAGAAATGTTATTTCCCTTGTTGAGAGGAGAGCTAACAGTATGGGGCAGTGTGATTATTTCTCTAAGAGTAAAACCTTAACTGTATTTTAGCAGAAGGAAAAAAATTACTATCTTTTTCTATGGTGAATGTGACTTTACCACTGTGCTACAAATGGCAGATTATAATTGCAGTGAGTATTTACGTGTGTGGTGGCATATAAAGGCTGTTTCTGCAGAATAATTGCCTATTGAAGGAGGGGATCATTTTTAAAGCAGGCTTAAAGAGACTGAGCATCATTAAAAACTGCAAATTACTGTGTCCATAGAAGGCAAGAGTGTAGGAAAGTCTGCTCTGCTCCTTATGCTGGATGTTGTTATGGCAACAAAATAAAATATATAAACCACCCTGGTAAGAGACAAGTAGGACCAGAAAAAGGAGCTGTCACTGGGATTTAACTCACTGCTGCAGATTCAAGCCCAGGTGGTTTCCAGTGTCAGTGCTGAGGCATCCAGCCCCTTGTCCAAAGCCAACACCTTTGGGGCCATATTTTCTCCCATAACAGGTTTTGCAGTAGATTTCAGATTCGTGAGCTGCTACTGTGGTGCTGTCCAGAGCCTTCCTGCAAGCCACTGAAAACAGGTAGAGAGAGGCATGTATCAGCATTTGCCTTTTCAAATTTGAATTTATGTGGTTTAAAATAATTGGAATTAGTATTAATTTTTGTTTAGCTTTAAAAATATGGGGAAAGGAGCCAGTCAGTATAAAACTTGTCAGTACAAAACTTGACTGGGCTGTTGCTGAAGTAGGGGGGAGGTGCATGTATGTGCACAAAACCTGTTCTTCTTTTGCCACTCTGAAGTTATCCTGTGATCCCAGGGAAGTCTAGATGTGTGAAGCTTAAAATGGACTTGAGATAACCATTCTGAACTCCCAAACCTTAAAAAAGGGAGGAAAGAAGGTAGCAGCACTGTGCATCTGGACTTCTCAAAATAATTGCTCTGAGTCTGTGTTGTCTTTCTCAGCTCAGCCCAGGCGGTTTTGATGTGATGTGTTTCTGAAAGAGGCTTTAACATCGACACCACGTCTGGAGTCAGGCAGCACATGCTGGGGTTTTTCTATCATTATTTGTTTGTTGGAGCTGTGGTACTAAGGCAAAGCAAGTGTCAGCTCTGTCAGACTTGCTCCAGGATGACAAGAGTGGCTGTAGCTATTCCCAAACAGGGCTCTTACGAATCATATTTCATACAGAGAACAACAGCTTAGCTTAGCTCACTAAGAAAGGTCTGGCAGGCTTTTGGACAGAAGGTGCCATAGGAATGCCCAGCTTTCATCAAGGAATACAAATTATGTCCTCTACAGCACTACTAATAATGAATGGGAGGAAAAAAATAGTAGCTACACTCCTCACTACTTGGTGAGGAGTGTATGCCTATGTTTGCTGCACTGCTTTGGGAACTCAGTGTGAGACAGCCTCCACCCCACAGAGGGAGGAAGATCTTTGAATTCAGAGTCTCTCTTGAAAACCAGGATTTTCTAGTATGCTAAAAAAATTACTGCTTCAATACTTCTTCCAAATTGTTCACTGGTTAACAGTGGTTGATTAGAAGTGGGGAAAAAATAGGCAAAAAATTTCTCTCCAGGTTCCTTAGAACAAAATGCTTGCCCTGCAGAGGGCATTCCAGTCACGGGCTATTGATAGCTTGGAAAACAAAGTTGCTGAGTTCATGTATGCAACAGAAAGCTGTGAAATACAGAAGTATTGCAAGTGGCCAGAAGTGCAAGCTCTGGAGGAGCTACCTAAGGGTTTGATTACCCCCTTCCCCCATGTTTACTTTAAATGTCCTCCTCTGAATCCAATTTATCCACGGCAGGGAATTGATACCCTGGAACCTCTGCATCTTTAATTACCGGTTTGGGTTGGCAGGGACTTTAAAGACCATGTACTTCTAACCTCCAGACCGGGTTGCTGTTAAGAGGCAATATATAATACAAGTTATACATCCCCATCTCCCTTTGTGAGAGCTGGAGATGTATAACTATAAGTTAACTACAAGTCATCTCTGTGGCTCTCCTCCTCCCTGTGTTCCGTGGAGGGGGAAATAATTTGCAAAGACCTTTATACTTAACAGAAATAAAACGAGACACTTCTGTAAATGTGTGAACCTGATCTCTTGTACTACAGTTTTGCTTTGAGATGGTAATTATATTTGCTAAGGGAGTTAAGGCATGATGGAAACTCTAGCAGCAGATAAAGTGTTTCTATTTCTGGTACCTTAGGGATAGGGTATCAATTCACCATGACAGATGGAGCAAAAGCCCTTGAAGTGCTATTGTTGAAATAACTTTGAGACCTGTCATCTGCTAACAGATCCTGGTCTCCTGCCGGCACTGAGGAGATCCAGGTTGATGGCGTGGGATCCTGCCAAGTGTCCATCACTGCTGCACTTCGGGTAAAAGCTGTCAGTGAAACAACAGTCTGCAGGTAAACAGGAGTCTGCATGGGAAGGAGGGACTGCTGGAAACGCGTTTCTCTCTTGCAGTACTTGTAGGGAAAAACTATGGAGCGGAGAGAGAGTGTTATATATAGTTTAGCTTGTCTGAGTCTTCCTGTGTTGACAGGTTGCTTTGAATTGTTTATAATTCTGATAAAATTGAACTCTTTGGTCAAAAAATAGTTGTGCTTTGTGTGCCTGGTCAAATATAATGTGAAATAGAAGATATATTTGAAATAGTTACATATAGAACTACACAGAAGTGCAGCTAAACTAACTTTCCGTGCCAGAGTTTAGGTTGGGGTGGATTGGTTTCCTTCTGTTGAGGAATTAAATCCTATAAATGGTTCATAGAAAAGCCCATGAATGTGATACATGATCCTGAGGCACCCAGAGCTGCTGAATAGTGTATGTGAATCATGGGGGAAAGTAAAGCCAATTAACATAACTTTCATATGCCAGCTGGGCAATTTAGATTCATCTTTAGGTTTTGACCTTAAACATATTTCTGATGGGAATACTATTTTTGCTATCTAACCTATTAATAATTTAATCCAGACTTAAAACATTGGGCAAATAAAAGAAAACTAAAAAAAAAAACCCACAAAAACAAAACCCACAAAAACAACAACAAAAAACCCACAAAAAAACCAAAACCAAACAAACAAAACCAACAACAACAAACAAAAACAACAACAACAAAACAAACAAAAACAAAAAAACCCACATAACGAAATACACCACCAACCAACCAAAAAGAGCCCTACAACATACCAAATATTCAATGGAGCTAACAGATGTAAGTTGTTTATCATGAATCACTAAAAGAAAATAATTCAGTTGTACTAAGAATGAAGCTTACACTTGAGAAATACTCATAACCATGCTCTATTAGGACAGCTCTTTATTTTTATTTACTATTTGTTGTTATAGGCAGAACATGGAAGCATTAAGAAGGTTCTAGTTGAGACTGAGATTTTCCTTTTACCATTCTGTAAGAATTGGCTGAAGGTTGTCAGTTAACTGAAAATGTTTTGCGGGAATCCTTTCTTACTTGGACTTTTAGGCATCACTTTTAGGGCACCTGGAGACAAAGACAGCTCAGGTGTGTCCTTTGGACTCATTCTGCAAAGTTCTGCACTGTATCAGCTAAGCATATAATGTTTACACTCACGCCTCCAACTAAGAAGTCTCTATCCCTCCAGGAAAGGAGGGAGAAAATTGGATTCAATGGCTCCAAAACTGTCATGCTGGAAGTCATACTGCAAAGGTACTAATCCCAAGTATTGTCTGCAAAATAAACTCTTCAGCTATCTTTAGTTCTTATCAAACTGTTTGCTCTCTCCCTCTCCACAAAGGCAAACACAGCTGAATTGGTACCTTCTCTCTGATTTTTTTTTTTTTTAAATTTCTGCCTCTTCTGCAGAGAAAACAAAATTCCTGAAGGCCAAACATCACAGAGGAGTGTGGAGGGAAAGAGTAAGTGAAACGGGACTATGTGAAATACGGGAAGGAGGAGACTGAGGTATGTGCAGAGTGTTGGTGAGAGGTTTTGTTGACACCAGGATCTTTCAGCTTTTTGGTGTGAAACAAATTAATGTCAGGATTCACTTTGAAAGTAATCATCTCCTAAAAGTAAAGAAGTCTAATCCTTCTGTCTAATGAGTGCTGTTTGTTTAGTTCTACTGGACTTTTTAACCTAAAGCAAACCTTTGATGTGCCACATTGTGGGACAGAAGGAAGGGCTTCCTGAAGATGGAACTAGATCCTGTGATTCTGCAGCACCTTAGTGTCCCTGACAAAATCCATCTCATGCTGGGACAAAGAAAAGTCAGGAGTCCAAGAGGCAGATTGCTCCAGGTAAAAGGCAGCAAAACTGCCTGCCAAGTAATAAAAAAATAAATGTTCTGGCTTTAATGGAAGAGTTATACAGAGCTATGGGGATGCTGTGATGTTAAACCCTTCAGCCCAGCTTACTGCAGAGGAAGCACGACTTGTGGAAACTCCTTCCATTGCACTGGATTTCCTCAGCGTGGTACACCGTCTTTTCACAGGCCCCACACTTGGCTCCTCCTCCCCAGTTCGGCATCTTTATCTGAAGGGTTAACCTAGGAAATCAAATTACATACATAAATACAACAGCAAATGTGAATTCTTTTAAATGGAACAGCTTGATTTAAAAAAATGTATTTTTTTCCTCCCTCTTCAGTCAACTGCTACTGCATACTTGCAATATACTTCATACCTGTGTGGTAGAGAAGTGAGGGTGCTACCCTGGTGCTTTGGGGACAGGGACAGTCTAAATCCCTGTGATTCTCTCTTGTAAAAAAAGATATTCCTTTGCTTGGTATATTATGATGGTAAATACGTGAAATGATTGCTAGGTGTTTCAGTGAGAAGGTGCTGGGATCACTCAACCCTCTTCTGGAAAAGAGGATCTATGATTTATTTTTCATCAAATAGTCATTTTCTTTCAACACTGCCCTCTCCCGTACCCCAGCATAGCTTTTTCTGAGTTCCTTATGAAACAGCCACAAGATCACTGTGCTGCACAGCCATTGTAAAGCAATAATGGATAGGTTCTTGAGGTGCTTAAGATGTGTTTGTTTTTTTTTTTCTCCTTGTCAACTGCATTTAAAAATCTAAACATCAAAGAAAAAAAAGTGGTGTGGTTACTGTTCCAGTTCTTGCTATTCCAGTTAGCACTGAAGTGCCTTGCCCAAGGTCACACAGGAGGGCAGGAGCCCAGCCCAGGTCCCCTGATGTCAGTCTGGGTGCTGTGATTGTACTGTCACACACCTGGAACAACCCCAGCCCTCAGCCTGCCCTTCTGTTTTCTTGTTTGAGTCATCGTTTCTGGAAAGACTGGGACGTCATCTTGTCATCTGCACACCGTATTATCGGGTTGTTCCAAGCCCCTGGCACGGGCTTCCTCCTCCTTCTTGGAAAACCAGTCACCTTCTTATTATAGTTACTTTGAAGCCTGCTTGTGCTATTTGTGTTTGAAAAAATTCACCAAAAGGTACTTTAACTAAGAGGAGGATTTTGAAGGCTGAATCAGGCCTGCTACCTGAGAATTTTCTTCTGAGGTCAGTTGATAGAAAGAGGGAAATTTATCATAGCAGTGATGTAATGGTATTTTCAATTAGTTGTATTTTACACTAACATTTTACTATATATTTACGTCGGACTAATGTCCTGTTCTTATCATCATCGCAGTGACTTCTGCACCTTAATCTTCTGAATTTCAGAATGAAAAGAACAATGTCTACATGCCAGCTCTGCACCCTGAGGGGAATCCTTTCTGACAACTAAGACCAAAAATCCTGCAGTGGTATAAAAGAGTTGCCTGTCCAGCAGAAGGAAGGTGCACACACTGAAGCAATAGCACTGGAGACATGGCAATGGGGGCAGATTTTGCAGTCTGTGTTTGATAACAGTGCAGATACCAGCATATCCAAACATCTCTGCCTTACCACAGCAGTTATTAGCATATCCTTAACCCTGTGTAATTAAATAGTCACTGTACTGACTGCTACCTTCACTAGACAGCGTAGCTGTCATCCTTGTGCAAGATCCAATCTCTGCTCCTCTTTGTGAGGCTGATTTATGCTCAGCTGAACACCCTCCCAGCTCAGTCAGCCTAGCCCTCTGCTGTCATACAGCAGTAGCATCATTAATCTCTTCCAGACTCCCCCAGCTCTCTTGGGAGGTTGCTCAGGAGCAGAGCTGCTTTGGCAGTTCGAAAACAGTAATGGTGCAGAAAGGAAATGAAAACAGCTTTCTTCAAACTCTGTTTATCTGTAATGTAACAAGTGAGAAGCAAAAACCTGATGTAGCTGAAATAAGAAATAAAACTAACTGTGCACAGATGAACATATGATGAATTTGATCTCTCTCACTCAGTGAAGTGTTTTCTGAATAGCACTGTTAAATTGCTTTTTCCATTTCTTTTAAATGTGAGATAAAGGAACAGAAAGGAATCTTTCATGTAGGTAAAATCTTACTCTCACTCTGCCATTCTATATTTTCTCATATTTTTAAAGTACTTTTGTATTGGTGCCATTTTTTCTTTCTCTTATGAAAACAGTTCAAGCGATGCTTCAAACATTTTAAAAGAAGGAAGAGCAACTGTGGATAAAAATCATTTTTGTGACACTTCATTGAAAATCAAAATGAGGTTTTTTGTGTCTGCAGTGTTCCCTTTCAAATCAGGTTTCCAGTGGAATCCCTTCCCAGCTGAGGCAGCACTGACAGCTGCCTGGGAGGAGAGTAGTTTGTACCTCTGGTCTCTGTAAAGCTGCTGCTTCTCTGTTAGCTCTCAAAGGCGCACCAAGCCTCCAAGTCCGTGTCAGCAAGGATAGTTGTTGGAAACCAGCTCCAATTACATCATCAGCTGAAGGGGAAAAAATAATCTCTAAAAAAGTGATAAAGTGTGATAGTGAACCTTATGCTGTCAAGGGCTGTGGTTAAAGCTCTTAGAAAGACCATTGTTCCTGAGGCTAATTATAGTTATATGACTGGGCATGCATACACATTTTCCATGTTTTTTTGGCATCACCTGATGGGAAGGTGTAGGAGAAAGAAGAAAGGCATGGCAGAAATATCCTTCCCCTAAGGATACTGGTGTAAGAACAGCAGTGCAATGCCATGATCTCTGTGCTGGCTGGAGAAACAGCTGGGTGAGCACCAGGGCACATCTGTGCTCTTGCTGTCTGGGCTTTGCTCATCCCTCTGGAGATGAGTGGCTATCCATGTGGATGCTGCCTGTGCAGCAAGGTTATCATGAGAAAGTAATCTCCACAGGGGGTGTGGCACTCATAGTTTTGTAACTCATCTAAACTATAATGATGGATAAAGCTCCATCCTTTCAGTGTGCAAACAGAGGTCTCCCATTTGTCATCAGAAAAAAATAGGTCCAAACTCTCCACTTTCCATAATTTCACTGGGTATCAGTGTCTAAATCCCCGTGAAATTGCCTGAACTTTGTTGTCTTAATCTCTGTAATTTTTCATATCTGCTCATCCCATGGTACTTGTTATATCCTGGTGATCTGGTGGGAAGTGGAGCAGACTCATCTTAAAGGTAAGAAATGTGTGACAGAAACTTCTGAGTGCTAGCGTTGCAATGTGTGGGCACTCAGGGTGCTGTTAAGCTGGAGGAATGTTCTTGGGCTTGCTCAATTGCTACTCAGCAGCTTGTGTCATTCTTCAGAATGTAGCTTCTATATGGAGCAGAATTTATGCTCAACATGAGATGTGCAGCCAAGGATTTGTGCCTCCCATTATTTAGAGCTTATATCACCACTTTGTAGGCTGGGCTCAGAGCAAGGAAGTCTTTGAAGTGTTGGTATGCTCTGCACAGGCATGAAAACATTGTGAGCCGTCTTCTTTTGGGCTGTTAGTCATACTGTCCAAATCTGGGTGTCACATCCCTGCCACAGAGTGTCTCTCTCTAATCAAAGTGCTATTGATGAGGATATAATCCAAAAATGTATTTTGATCCATTGATCTAAATAAGTGGTGGATGAAATGTGGAGGAGTAAAAGGCAGTGCTAATGCCTGACTGTGCTGCGGGTGAAAAACAATTAATTAATTGATTAATTGGAATTAATTCTGATGTTGCCTTGCTAAACACAAGGCTTTCCCTTCTATGTGCTCATGCATTTGGCAGTCTAGAGCTCGGGTCTTATCTGAATGGACTGCAGAGTTGTGTTGTGTGGCTGATGCCACACGTGCTGCAGGATAGCTTTGAAGGGGATGAACAGAATGGGGAATATTGTTCTTTGTGATCACTGGTAGTAGAAATGCTGAGTGGGGAGTGGTGGGCAGGGTGTGCCTTGCATCTCTCTGCATTTTAGTCCCAGCTAAGCTGCTTGGTCTAGACTCAGAGGATAAGAATCCTGATTCCTTGATTCCATACCTAACGGACAAGCAATAATAATATAAAACTCAAACATGGCTGTCTACATTGAGATGCGAAGTATCAAGGCCATATTTGAAATTCTTTTCCCAGCTGAAGTCTGTGGGAGATGCCAATGCAGCCAAACTTCACTCTGGTATCTAATCACAGCTCTGCTGTGACCTGTCCTGTGACCACCGTGACTCATTTGACTGTCCTTAGTGGTACTCACCCCAGCAGCATTGTAGGGGTAACAAGATATGTCTACCTTTGTATAATAGCAATAAAAAGCTGCTGTGGTTTTTCTCTGCAACTGACATTCACGGCAAGGTTTTATTTTTGATGTGTCTGCATTTGAGGTGCCACTGCATCTCAAACAGCCTGGAGGTGTTTCTGTCAAAATCCACCCCCTTGTGAAATGCACTTCTCCCTCAGCAGGAAAGATTCACAACAGAGGGAACGTTTGTGTTTGAAGACTGAGGTCATTTGATGGAGATGTGATCTTGTTATGTGCTTATAATCATGTTTCTGATATTCCAATGCATTCAGCAGACTGTGGCTACAGGTAAATTTTACTAGTTAGTGTCATACATTGAGCTTCCACCATGATCTTATAACAACCATCATTTCCCCCCTACTTCTGCAGTAAAGCAACACAGAGAAGTCAAGGGATGGGATTCTAACACTGGAAGGTAAATATTGATTTTTCATTGACACTGGCCACGCTAAGTCACACATGGCAATTTGAAACAAAAGATTTTAACTGACCTAATGTGAAGCACATGATGTGCATTGCTGAGAGCCGATAGTGTCCATTTCCTTGCTTTCATCTCTGTTCTTTCCCTTTTTCTATTATTTTCTAGCCTAGTGATGCCAGATTTCCTTTGAAACTTCCTTGATGCACACTTGTGAAGAAATTTAAGATTTCATCTCCAAAAAATACAGTATCCTGACACTAGAACAAGGTACTTTATTCTGACTTAGAAACCAACCACACCCCACACTGACATGCTTGTATATTCACACTCATAGTTCAGCCTGATCCATGTGGCTGTGGAAAGCTGCATCCTGCTGTACAAATGACCTATTCCTTTTTCCAGGCCTAATCCTGGGCTAACAGCTTTCACTATTCCTTCCACAAGATCCCTCTCTAAATCCTTATCCCTTCACTAAGTCTTTTAAGTGCCAGGCAAAACTATTACAGACTTTGAAATAGTACTGTGATGACTGAGATAAGACACAGAATTATTTTATCAACATACACAGCTCTATTCTCTGAAATAAGTTTACCTTCAGGCAGAAAATTTTCCATAGTAAAAACACGTATGTATTTATGTATTTATGTGTTTGTTTGTTTGTTTGAATTTTTGGGGTTTTTTTTCTGAAGACTTGATCAATCATGCTCTTTTGGAATGCTTGAATGATGGATTTGGGAATAATTCTTTCAATTCTTTCATGCATTCTTACCTAGCCATTTTCTGTCAAGTCTGCATAAAAGTTTTCTTCTTATTTGATATGAAACCAATTGGTCACTGACATTAAATATTTTGAAGACTTGCGGAGGTTTGTTTTGGTTTTTTACTTTTAGGATACTATTATGAAAGCACACAGATTTGTATGCTGTGTACACGCGCTTTCTAAAGGCTAGCTGTTTGCAGGAAAATAATTCTGTAGCTTTGTAACAAAATTTTTAAACATTCTGAAACTTCTGTTATCCAGCCTTGCCTAGTCCAAATGAGTGTCTCTAATGAGGATCTCCCCAGCCTTGCTCTTGCAACACCAATAGCTGCTTTGCCTGGCTGAGCCAGAAGAAACTCTCTTTCTACTGGCTACTCTAAACCTAAAACACTGCTCTGTAGGACTCATATTTCTGTACTATACCTACATGGTTTTCTTTTTCAGGCAACAAATTGCTTCTATCATCTGTTAGGAATAAAAAAAAACAACAAACCCAAACCTTTTTGGCAAAACCCATGAGACTACTTACCAGAGTCACTTGAAGTTTCTCCCTCTTTTCTTGTGTCTCAAAGGGTTTGAACAGGAGAGGTTCCTGCTCTCTTTAAATGCAGTGACCACCTCTGTCAGCCCTATAAGCTGGGAGGGGAGGGGAGTGAGAGTTTCAGGGATCTGAGCAATGCCATTGCTATCACCAAGCTGAAAATAACCTCTGACAAAAGCCTGGCATTTTGTTCCCTTATGTCCACTTGTGAGTAGGTGGACAACAATGCAGCCCCTCGGATTATACCTAAAGGACATTCCTGGCTGCAGCCTAACAGATCAAAAATAAAGATTAAAGTTTTGTAGTTGCTCTACTGCGTTGCTTAAATGTGAATCATAAAATAACAGTCCCTGAAATGACGATCTAGTTATTAATGGTCACACTGCCAGAAGTAATTTACCAGAATAATTGTTAAAAATAATAATAAATTAAAACATGTTTGTAACACCCCCAGGAAAACAACCGTTTTAAACTGAACAGCATTTCATTCTGCAGTTCATGGTTTGAGATACAATTGGTTTGTCTTCTAAGATACAGAGACTTATGCTTTTAACACGAATCTTTCCTTTTTTACGTTTTTAGGCATTAAGGTGAATAGCTAATATGTATAATATTTAGCCTGTGCAATTATTGTAATTACATTTGCCATGCCTGACTAAGCCCCTTAGAAATGGATGAGGCTGCAGATGTGTTAGAGTTGTGGGCAGTAAAGTATGAAGCACTTTTTTACAGGGCTTTATTTTTAGGGCTTTAAAGGTTTAGAAGCTAGTTCTCATTTTCTGAACAGATGCCTGAATTTAGAAATTTGGACTTTGGTGTGTGTGAAAGGGCCCATCCCAGGGGTTAAACACCAGAACTTGCAAGCTGATAGTCTCAACTTGGGGACTTTCATTGAAGCATAAGAAAATTAGATGCCAAATCCACGTCAGACTGCAGGATTTAGGGATCTGTTAGCTGAGGCTGCTAAGAAAACTCTTAGGAACCTATAAATCTGTTTGCTGTTGAGTTTGGCATGGATTTCATAATGCGGAGACGGGGCCTTGGTGTAAAATTGAAGGACTGTTTCTTTCCTGAGCAGAGGAGTTGGACTCCATCTCTTTGTTCTCTCCCCAGATAGTTAATGGACCTATTCTATATCAGATAAAGCCAAATGCAGAAGGGACAGTGCAGTGTGTTGCATCAGGGTTCATTGTAAGAGGGCAGCAAGGAGGGTTTGGGGGAAGCCTGAGCTCCCTCTTGGAGTACATGGGAAGCACTGAGAAGTTTCTAAAACCTTTGTGTTTGCGCCATTGGTGAGTTATATTAGGACCCCTGACATTTGAGAGGGATGAACCTTCTCTAATGTTCACTCATATTTTATAGATCATGTACTTGGATGGATTTCCACCATAACCAACTGCAGGAAACTCTGCATAGAAAGTTTTCACCCCACAATGTAAGAATTTTCCCTTTGGTTTTGGAAGATTTAAGGGGAAAATGCAGGTGAAGAACTTTCAGTTT
Source organism: Phylloscopus whistleri (assembly GCA_017589585.1). Taxonomy (NCBI): domain Eukaryota; kingdom Metazoa; phylum Chordata; class Aves; order Passeriformes; family Phylloscopidae; genus Phylloscopus; species Phylloscopus whistleri. Next base: position 1,525,270 of record JADMLD010001241.1, on the reverse strand, counting down.
TCCTGGTGTTGGGTGCTGCCTAATTTCTATGCTGCTGTGTGCCCCTATAAGGATTGTTGAAAGGCTCTTTACAGCTCCAAGGAACAGCTGGATTTATACAGTTAGTTGGGATTCCATGTAACTCTGGGTCAACTGTGGTTAGCAGGACCTGGGATTGGAAGAAAAGACTCGAAATATGCAACTGGAGTTGCATATGCATGAACTGGAGTGAGAACATAGAGTTTTCTATAGATCAGTGGAAGGGACTAAAAACCCCTGCCCCGAGAGCTAGAATGCAGTGACTCAAAAGCAAAGCCAGCCTGGGGATCAGAGGTCCTTCCCCAGAGCACATCAGGGCATGTTCCCAGGGAGGTGAGGCAGGTGGGAAGAGCAGGGAGTTGGGCTGTCAGAGACAAATACAGGTCTGCTGGGGCATGAGACACTTGGAGCTGAGAAAGCAGCAGGTTTTCAGCCTGCAAAACCAGCACACAGGAAGAAAAGTGCTTGTGAAAAAGCAACTGCAGTGTGTCAGGAGCCAAGAACCACTGGACAGCAAGTCATAATATATGCTCAGCTTTCCTAAATATGCTCAGCTTTCACAGCACCATGTGTGAGAAGACCATTTCACCACGCCTCATTACTGTAGTTTCTTAGTCTGTCAGCTGCGGTGCTCAAAAATGAAAGGGGTGTAGTTTGTTTGCACTGAGTAATGCAAGTTTCTAAAACCTTTGTCTTTATATTCCAGAATGAACTTAATAGCAGGTGTAAGGAAGATCAGTTATTTCTTTGGGAAAGAAAAACCTACTTAGTGCTCTAGGGGGAATTCTTCCCTCTTCCATCTTTTATTCTTCTTTCCCCTCATTAAGGAATATTTAATAGTGATCCTATTCTGTCAGGTGTATTTTCTACTAAAACTTTGCACTATTAAAGAGCAGATGAGTTTGTTTTACTGTGGTAGCTGTTTTAATTATACTTTTTTAATGCAGTCCAAGCCTGAATCCTGGGCTTTGCTACTATTTCTCCTATCCCAGATTGGTCTGCCAGGAACTTGTCACCTGGGAAGGCAGATACACTGTACTTTTATTTAATTTGTTAGCTATTACTTGTTATCTGAGTGTGAACAGTATATGAGGAATCTTAATCTTTCTTCCTTCAGGGTATATGAAACACTGCTGCCCATATTTAAATTCAAGTGGTTTGATTGAACCTGTTTGAAATTTGTGACATTTGGACACACATTCCTGAATACTCCAGGGTGATATCTTACTTCCTAACTGTTTTGTTCTAACTTGTTTTTAGGTGTTGTAATATCTACTGATAAGAGTTCAGAAATTTCACTGAGTTACTTAACTCACTTTTTCACAAAATACCATTTTCCCTCTTCCTTCAGAACACAGCAACCCCTGTCTGACAAAAATTGAAGAAATGCCAGTGAATATGCAATGTATAACTTAGGTAATCTAATCTGATCAAAAAGAAAAAGTCAGTGTAGAGTTTTATGTAAGTTTAATCTGAACAAATCGATTTAAAAATACAGTATAAATAATTCTTAACTTATATAAAAATTGATTAAGAAAATGTGGGGGTTTTTTTGGTGCTTCTTACTAACTTTACAAAAGAGCATTATTAAACACAGAAGCAAAACATTTTAACTATAGCCTTTTTGCTAAGACATAAAATATTTACACACTCACAGTACTTCTTTTTTGGTGCAAAATACGTACTGACTGATAGACTGTACCTTTCTGTACAAAGACAATTTCAGCTTACTTTGCATAGAAAAAATCAACACACGGTCACAAAAATCCTCACTAGGTACTAACTTTGTTGTTAAAATACTTCAGGTAAGCCTTTAGGAAAAATTCATTAGGCATTAACTTTCTCCTTAAGAGTCAGTTTTATTTTCTAAAGCATCAATTAAGGCTATTCCAGCATTGAGGTCTTGGCAACACATGTCCAAACCATTGTCCATCATACAATGCCAGACGTGTGCAGTGTGTTACCAGTAATTTTGCCTGCTAACACCGTCAGCAATTCCCTCTCCCAAAATTAGTCTTCTGAAACTTCAAGTTTTCGTTGAGTAATATATAGAGTTCCTTGAGAGGTTCTCTGGGTACCATCTGAGTTTGCAGATAATGAAGGTTCTGTGTTTGGCCCTCCTGGTGTGCGGAAAAAGTTTTCTGTAACTGCCTGAGGCTCCTGAGGTTCCTTTAGAGCAGAAGGCTGAAGAGAAAAGAGAAAGTTACTTTCATTTATGGAGGAATGAAAGGTAAATTCTACTTCTAAGTTTCTGCAGGATGTTATCAAACTTTTTTTTTTCCCCCTGAAATTTAAAAACTTAACTTTTACTGAGAAGGATATACCTGCATTTCTTGATATATATACAAATACATAAAAATATGGTTTCTCTAATCCCCTTCTTTTTTAACACAGATAGTAGGCAATACAGTATTATATAAAATATACAGAGAAACTTCCTGTGGGAAAAAAAGTATTTTAAATCCTGTACAGTCCTACCCTATTGAAAAAAAAGCTATAATTAAACACAAGAACTTGAGGGTAGATTAGGGAAGTATAACAAGAAGGAAAGATAAAGTAACAAAGGGACAATTTGTTAATAAGCACAATCTCAGATCTATGTAAAATCCTCCCTCTAAAACAGTTGTCTCTTCACATCTTGTCATCTTCTAGCTGGCTCCACTTCCACCACAAATAAGTCACTTATCTTCCTTGCTAACCTCTCATTTCTACTGTACTTAGGCTGGGCCTTCACTGCTAGCTCTTTTTGGGCAGTGCTGATTTCTAAAGATCAAAAAGAAATGTTTATGTATAAGTTTTACCTGCTGTAAGGGAATTACTGCACTGCACTTCCCACTCAACCCACCATGGTGGAGTTGCAATATATTTTAACTCACCTTCCCTTCTTGCACGTTTGTGCTCCCTGAGCTATGGTTGATATTTTCTGATTGAGAAGAGACTGGCACGTGCTGAAGAACAGGATTTGCAGCAACCTGCACACCAGCAGGTATTAGTCCTATGTGTTGTAGCATAAAGTTCAGAGCTGAAGAACTTGGATTTGGGGCAGAACTGGTACTGCTTGAATTGAGGCAGGAGTTGCTCAGTACAGGTGCAGCAGCTATGGAATTTGGTGACAGCATTATGTTCAAGGGTGTTATATGAAAAGCAGGAATATTGACTGTTTTCAGTTCTGAGGCTGGCATTGGAATAACACCTGGAACAGAAACATCAAGTGTTGAAAGGAATTAGGACAAACTGGCGCCGGCCCCTTGAGCCAGCCCCCCGTGCCTGTTTCCCTGGACACTCACCGGTGATGGGAGAGCTGTAGGCTGTGTGCTGCAGAGAACACACCCCAGCCTTCTCTTTATTGGAGCACTCTGCCTTGTTGCCATGGGTGCAGTGAGTCAGAGGAATCAGATAACCAGATGGGAAAAAAGTCTGAGAAAGAAAGAGACAGCACACCTTTAGCCCAAACACGTAATAAACAAACCCGAAATGTTTTCTCCAAAACTGCAACCCTCCCTTGCCTTGTTCTTATTCTTTATCCTCTGTGTCCCCAGAATGCCATATCTCACGCCTGTACTACTTTCTGTCTGAAATGCAACAGACTCAAGGACATGCTCTTTCAATTAAAATCACACAGAAGTCAACTGGCTCCATTTCCATTTGATACTCTTGGTGGGGAACTGGAAATCCACTTAGGATTAACACAGTGCAATTTTACCAGATGGAAAAGAAACCCTAATACTGAATACCATTTTTCCAGAAGAAACATCCTGGACCCAGTAAATCATCACATCACTTCATTCTTGGATTGTGTTTTTCATAAAACAAATATTGGAAGACCAAACTTTTGCATTTACACATTCTGTTTTTGTCAACAGAACTGTTCTTTATTCAGGTTCTCCACAGCAATCAGTCTTAACTGCAGAATACTGAATTTTACTGAGGAAGAGAGTTTCATGTGATTCTGTTTCAAAGTATTTAACAGTAAGTATATGCAAAGGACTGGGGAGGTAAGAGATCTCAACATTGCCCTCAGCTCCTTAGTGTGACCTTCGTTCCAATGGAAACCTGAAAGCCTCTTTATGTCTTACTTGTGTACTCAATGCAGAAACAGAAATCCTACATTCTTACAAAATAAGGTTTTAAAAGCACACTAAAATTAATTCAACCAAAGCAATCTATGTAGGTGTAGTTCATTATAGTTTTGTTTCTTTTGCAAAGACTGCAGGTAGTGTTTTCCCAGGGAATGGCAAGACAAATCTTACCTCAGGAGCAGGAATGGCAAATGCCACAGGTATGTCTTGTTTTGTTTTGATTTTATCTTCGTCTTCTGGAATATTTTCTTTTGTACATTGGTCACAGCAACTTGCCATGTTTTGATCTACTTTTTTGGTTTCATTCTGTCTCTCTTCCTGGACATTGTCCATTTCATGATTAGTTTGTGAGCTAGGTGGTTTTTCGTTCTTAGTGGATTCTCCCTTTGAAAAAAGTACATACAAAAAGACAGGCAGGTGTTGTAAGGTTTAATGATCTCAATTAGAGCCCTACAATGATATTTACACATTCTTAAAAATTGGAAAGTAAGATTTTTACTTCCTCCTTATTCCCAAGTTTGTGCTATAAAAATTTCTGGTCACTGGACTGTTTTGGCAAGACAAATTTACAGCAGATCTATAATTTAAAGGGATGCTAATACAATCAGCATCTCAAGAGTAGAAAGCAATTCAGCCACAGTCTCCCCATATAAACCAAATTTATCTGAACTTCTTGTTGTCTTCATGTGCTGTTCTATTATGCCTACAACAACCCAACATTAGGTGGAAATATTTAGAAGGTATCAGGATTTTGGGATGTTCCCTGTCCAGTGACTTTTATACATCTGCTTTCCCTCCTAACACATCTAAAGCCAAGAATGGATGCCAGCAAGTTTACCGAATGCTAGAATTCAAGGGACCTTGAAGATCACCTGCTTCCAACCTTGCTCTCAACCTGACCTACTCCAGAATCATGTATAAATAGGTAAGTTTTGACATGGTGTTTTGTGAATTGTTTTATTTTCACTACGCCTGTACACTTTGTCTTCTTAGATACAAACCCCAGCCCCTTAAGCATCAGCAGGCACAGCAAATGAACACCATCTCTTCAAACCTGATGTTATTTAAAACGCCTACACTCACTGGCAGGCTCCTACATCACTCTGAAAATGAGTAGGTGGCAACATCACTAAACCATAAAATGGCATTTTAAAACTAATTTAACTTACCAAAGAAGTATCAAGGTTTTCCTCATCACTTTTATGCCTTTTAATTAAATTACTCTCTGGTAATGCTTGTGATCTTTTAAGGCACCGCTGAGATGAAGTTTCTGATTTTATTTCAGGTCTTTCTTCAGCTGCCAAGGATTTTGTAGGCTCATCAGGACCTCTCTGAGTGTCCCCTTCCTCAGTGGTTATTTTATTTAATACTTTTGAACTATTACTCTTAATTCCAGTTATGTTAGCACATGGCAGAGGCTGCAACATGAAGCCTGGGCTGTAGGTTGTTACCGTGTGGGCTTGGGAAGGGTGCAGACAGATTGCATATGAAACCCCAGACTGAGGATGAGGTAGAATGACTGGTGACACGGAGCTGTGGCTTGCAGGGCACACCCCAAAGGGCTGGCTCAGAGCTGACTGCTGAGGGGGTTCAGGCTTGGGGACAGCCTCAGGCGAGGACAGGGCACATTTCATTTGAATCTCTTCTGCTGTCCTTCAGCAAAAAACAAACAAAAAAATCCCAAATGCTTTTTAATTCCTTCATACAGAAATTAATGTCCTGACAAATTGTCTTCTGTAATACAAAGACTTAACATGAACTTGTACTTCTCAATCCACTAAAGAGAAAAAAAATGAAAAAATAGCCTGCAGTACTCAGGGTTACTGGTTTTTGCAGGCTATTGCCCCACTTAAACTGAGCATAACTTTAACTTGTTCCCACCTTTAAACTTGTGCAAACTTACTTGGATTGTCCTTCCAGCTGATGTTTAGTGATTGCTGGAAACTGAGCTACTGTATTTGGGAAAACTGGTAAACTTTGATAAGTACCTGGTTGGAAGAGAAGAACAAATCAGAACTGTGAGTATGTCAAATTCAGAAGTTAAAATTTAACTTGAGGAGACTGCATTATGTAATATAACATACGCATTTAATGAGACAACTTATCCTCAAACTCAGCCCAGATTTGATTTGATCAGCTGGATGTCAGCTTACATCAAATTTTAAAGGAACCAGAGAGGATCCCTAGCAAGAACATGAACGTTGTCAGGTAATTTCCTGGCTATTTTGTGGAATACAGAACTGCTTAGATAGTATGATCCAAAGCAGAGTTTCTACAACAAACCGGGTTCAGAGAAGATTCAATATTCAGAGATTCAGTGATTTTAGACAAACAGAAGGTTTGTAGCCATTTCTATATTTTTGAGAGTTCTTAAGATGTATTTTTTGAAAGGAGGCACCACCCACCCATCTGCATGGCCTGTGAGAAGAGGGCAAGCCCAAATATTTAATGCAAGACTACATCTGACTTAAAAACAAAGAGAAGTTAGGAAAAGATACATACTGGCACTTATTTTAACTGGGCTTGTTGGAGCAGACTGGATCTTTCTTCTGTCATTCTCTATGCTCTTAACTAATTTTATTAGAGATGAATGCCGAGTGAAGTTTTGCTTTCCTTTTGAAGGAAAAAGGGCTTTTGAGCACTGCTCTTTGGAAGGGATGGATTCTGAAACAGGTGGGGCACAGGTTGTAGAAGTTGCTTCAAGTTTTGTATCTGAAAAACAGAAAAAAATAAGAAAATATATATCATATGCAGATTCAGTAATTAGAAGGAGTTATTTGAGCCTGGCTTATAATTCTGGAAGTACCAGCAGCAGCAAACATGGAGATTCAAGAATCTCAACAGGTGAACACCCACTGGGTGCAAATAAATACTGGTTGCTGTGCTGTTAAGGACAGTGGTGTGACTAGTAAAAGACCTTCTGCTTTATTATTCTGTCTGTTGGTCAAAAAATTCTAGTAGAGAAAAGAAAAGAAAAATCAAGATTGTCACCAGAACAAAAGGAAATGACACATACACCTACCCTGAGTACTTGGCAAGACCTCGGGTCCTGTCCACTTGAATGCTGGTTTTCTACCTCTCTCCTCTGTAACGTGAACTTTTTTGATAAGCTTAAGGCTGCTGAGAACATTTGCTATATCATAAAGTCTTCTAATTTTGGCTGAAATAAAAGAAATAGAGGTGAAGTATAGCAATTGCAATTAATAAGTTAGTATGTATCAGATAAAGAAATGTTGTAACACCCTTTAAGCAGCTAAAAGGAAGAAGCTTTTAAAAATTATAAGAACAATTTTGTGGAACAGGTATTTATACAAGGAAATAACATTGTGATACAAAGTTTACATGCAAAATAGAATGACATAGATACAGATCTGGAAGACACTGAAAAGTTTATTATGCTAAATATGGAAAAAAGAATGTTTTCAAAACAAGTTAATTTCTGTGCAATGATCAAACCTACACAAATCCCCTAGTAAATACAAGTAGATTGAAAGGCAGGTACACACATGCAATGGCAAATGTGGGAACTGGAGGGAAAAGAGACACTAAAATCCAACAGGATAATCATCCTGCATGTCTTCCCTGTCTCTAGGTTGAGCTATTAGGGAAAAGTCTCAGGTAGAAGTCAAACTACAAGGGAGTTCCAGAGCAAGGTGAATGTGCTTAGGTCATGGAAGTTTTTGGCTTCATAACCAAGAACATGGTAAAATGTGGGATTGATACTTGAAATAGAGGTAGACAGATGGAATGCCCTGCAAATGCTTTTATTGTGAGACAGGCTCTTCTTATGGAAGAATAAAAGCAAGCCAGACCTCCTGCTGATTAGCCACCCACCCTCTCTATGTTGCTGTGAGGCAGTGGAAAGGAAATCATGAACTAAAACCAGCAAGGATCAGTACTTGTATAGACACAATTCCACAAAAAAACCCCCACGAAAAACAAAAAACAAAAAAATGCAACCCCCCCCCCAAAAAAAAGAAACACACAAAAAAAAAAACAAACCCCGAAAAAAAACCCACCACAAAAAACCAAAACCAAAAATAAACCCAGGCACACAAAGGAATCTGAGAATCGAGCCAGAGTCTAATTTTCAATGAAACCCACAACTATCCCTCAAAAGCAGCACATTTTTAATTATTATGTGTCTACTGACCTAGACCTAGAAATACCATTTCATTTGAATGGAGAGGAAGAGGAGGAAGTGTGCAGGGAACTGAGAAAAGGGTACAAGAATGAAGAAATAATTGGCAGTTAGAGCACAGGGTTTCACTTCCTCTGACATGCAAGTTGGTCACAGGACATTTACAGAATTTCTTTAGATTTCTACCGAGTTAGTTATGTGGTCAGAACACAGATTTTGCATGATTCTGGGGCATCTTTGGTGAAAGGATGCTGAAAACTTTGATTGGTTGCTTGAGAAAAGTTAAATCGTTACCAATGTGGAGCCTTGTGACATTACTTCAGGAGGGAGGATTGAATGGACTTTTCCTTTCAGGTGGGCATTATGTATCAATGACCATACAAAAAATTATAAACACAAAAGAGAGTGTTTAGTGAGTTTTTGGAGGCTCAAATAAATATTTGCGGCAGGAAAAGTAAGACACTATTTTTCGTTATATGAAGTAATACTGGAATAATTCATTTAGCATACACTTGCTGTTGTACTTACTTTTAAACTTGCTTTTATCTAAGTCTTCTAACTGATCTTCTCCAATCAGGATTTTAGCAGCAACTTCAAGGCTCACTATTTGAGGTGTTGATACAAGAAACAGCATCACAAATTTCTGACTCATCACTCGTAAGGACTTGTATTTCCTGCCATTCACTGATGCTGCAGCAGACAGGAGAAAGGATTAAAGTATTCAGTGACACACCAGCTACAAACATAAAACACCGAAGAAATTTGTTAGTAATAATAATTGTAAGAGACTAGGCGGGGCCAATTCTGACTCCAGAATCATGTTTCTACATGACAAGAAACAGATGACTGGGTAGATACTAAGTCTAACTAGAAAGAAGAGAGGGTGATATATGGCACATATACATTTCCCATTGTCTGACAACTTGTACTCTTAAAGATGCTTAACCCTTAATTAAAATTTCTTCCAGGAATCAAAGCTAAATTAGTAAAACAAATTGAGTAATTTATGCTTCAAGTTTCTATAACATTTAGTAGTAACTTCTGCTTTCTATAACAATTATGGTGGTAGTGGCAATTGGATTATATATTAGTGTATTTGATAGTTTCACCTGATGTAGGAACAAATTACAAGAACTGAACGAATAAGAAAAGTGAAAGAGTGCAGAGCACTTTTTCTCACCACAAACAGTTGTGGTGCCTTTGGAGCAGCACCAACTCAGAAAAAACAAAAAAGGAAGACTAATAAATGTTTTTTTCCAAGTTCATAGAATTTATCATTTTAAGTACATATTATTGTTGGCATTATAGAGAATTATTACCAGCACGAAATTCCACTCCTGGGAGCTCGACAAAAGACATTTCTGACTGCTCACTTGAGCCAAAAGAACTTGCCATTTCTTCATTTCTTTCACCGTCAGGATCGAATTCATGCTCATACTCTCTTTTCTTGATCATCTGGATTTGCTGTATGTATTTGTTCTCTTCTCCCACCTTTTTCAGGGCCTGCAGGGTCTGGGGGAGGTTGTGGCGCCCGTGCCAGACGTATCTGTTCCTGGCCAGGCGGCTCACCATGTGCAGGCTCTCCAGCACATTCACAATGTCATAGATGCGCCTGCGCTCCACGTCTGCAGAGGGAAAGGTGCAGCACACGTTACCTGCAACACAGATTCCTGTCCATCCTCTTAATATACTTCTAATTAGTTTTTGCCAGTTCCATATCACGAACTGAAAATAGCCTCACAGGTTTTGCCAGCAAGGAAAACAAATCCTGCTTTGTATATGGAAGGATTTTGCTGTTCCAGTTATGCTTGGCTTTTAGCATTCCTTAAGAAGTAAAACTTACTGTTGTCAGAAGAGCCATTATGTGGGTTTCAATCCAGCTTTAGAAAAAACAGAGCATTTTTAATTATTCACTGCATTGATTTTAGATTGTGTCCTTAAGTAACCTTGGAAGTTCATGACAGGAAACTGTTTTATAACTCCTTTTTGCATGTTATTTTATTAGCACACTCTTCTCATTTGTCTGATAAACTCTTGGTTTTGACCAGACATTTCCTACGAGATATGTCCTTTTGTACAAAGTATAAAAAAATGTAAATCATACAGCTTTCAAATTTTTATAACCATTATCCATATATAAGCTGTAGAACACTGTAACTTCATAACCTTTTGATTTAAAAAAGCTTCAGCTTGATGTTAGAAATGTGAACTCTCCAGAAATCATTGGTGCAACATAAAAAATAGTGATATAAAATGAGAAACTAAGTTATCATCAAGAAAAGAAAGCAGTTTCTTGCTTTGATGTCATGATCGGACAGGAAGCTGTGGGCTCAGTATGAGAAATGCTAGTTCCTGCTGCAAAAATCTAACCACTAGTCTTAGGTATCATCTCTGAATCCAAAAAATTGCAACTGGTTATTTTTGGTATCAGCAATAATTTAGATGTTCAATATGAAACAGAATTCAGAGTTTCTCAGTTCAGTTCACTGAAGAAACATCAACATTTTAAAAGAATTGCTCTAGGAATTAGGAGTTTAAAACTGGGTTTAAATAAATTTGAGAACAGAGTAAGCATCCAAAATTGTATGGAGCAAAATTGTACTAACAAAAATGGCAGGTTATTGGCAAATTTGCATGAAGAAATGTTTAACAGGATGAACACCAACTTACGTAGCTCTTCAGTGACTTCATCAAGGCAAATGTAACTTTTCTGTGAAGGGCTGGGGTAATCAGGATATCGAGCTAAGAATTTATGACACAGTAATCCGAGACTTTTCTCTTTGCGACTTGGCTGAGATTTTTCATATTCATCCCCCAATAAGTGCTCCTACATGGGAATAAGGAAAAGAGATCGTGAGGATTTTGACAATATGTAAGCACAGATATTTAATAGCTTTGTAGTGAGCACTGTCAAAGGGCCAGTGTTCTTCCTTTGTCCTCAGCAGCTGTGAAACAAAACCAGAACCTTACCTGTTTCATGTAGCTAGTCAATATCCTTACTTATATTTGGTAAATGCTCCAAAATCAAAACTTAGAAAAAAAATATGTGCTATGTCAATGTATAATTTTTATGCTGAATAAACGGCCTTCATCTAACTTAAAAAAAAAAAAAAAAAGAAAAAAAATACAGACAACTTTACAACATACCTGCAAACAGTGTTTTGTCTGTAGGACCTCACTTGAACTGTCTGACAGTTGCCTTCTCTGTTCTCTGCTCCTAATCTCAGGACTGGCTGCACTAATCAGCATTTTCAGGTTGGAAGTAGGTGTCCATGGATCTGCTGGAGGGGTTTCCTTCGGTTTTGGGGGTGTGGTTAGAGGTTGACAGTCAGGCTGTCTCTCTGTCAATACCAACTGTGAGGTAGCCGCTTGTTTCAAAGGGGTTTTCAGTACATTTTTGCATGGCTCAGAATGCTCATTTTCCTACATATCAAGAAAAAGAACAACAGTGGTATTTAAACCCAGGTCCATCATGATCCATTTATCAGTAACAGTCAAAGGGGGATAGAGCTCCATTGCATTTTTTGAGTAGCTCCGAGTCAAGGGTTCCAGTCCTACTCTGAACCAATGAGTCCCTTCCCTGAAACTATTTCTGTGCCTGTTTGCTTAAGGCTCGCGTCCTGTGGCATTTATTCTTCGGGTAATTTTCCTTTTCCTTCCTTTGAGGCAAATACAGTCAGAACGTACGTTAATGCATAGCAGAGAGCTATAAATAATGGCTGAAATCATGTCATGACCCAGGAGCAGGTGTGATGTTGCTTATAAATCCTCGTTGAGCTAAATAGACATGAGCCTACATGTCAGGGAACTCTTATCCTTTATCATACAATGGCCTTAACTCCGGCGACCAGCCCGGTATTCAGTAGTCATAGAAGTCCTGGCTAACGAGCTCTTAACTTGTACAGTGAACATTAACAAGTTCCCAACTCTCTCAAAAAACTTCGGAGCGGAGTAAGGGGTGGAATGTGATGGCAGGGCTTGCCGAGATAGAACATTAGAGGATAAAGAGAGGAAGGTGAAGGAAAGGGGTGCCCGGTCGGGCTGGGTCAGGGACCGATCCACTTCCTCGTAGTTTCCCTCGTATTCCACCCTTCACTTTTGGCGCCGTGTCTCCGCGCATGCGCGCTCGGCCCCGCGGAGCCCTCCAAGAAATGGGTCTGGGGTCTGTGGTGGTCCTGGAGCCCCTCTCAGTGAGGTGCCCGGGGCTCCAGGCGGGCTGGCCAGCCTGCAATTGTGAGGGAAAGGGGCTCGGCCCAGCGCCGCCCCACCTCCGCGGGACCCTCTTCCAGTCGCAAATTCCCTGTCACAGCACCACAGAATGTCCTGCTTTAAACATCATTGTACCTGCTCCTTCACACACCTTCTGTTAAGGAAAAAAAAAAAAAAAAAAAAAAAGAAAGGAAAAAAAAAGGAAAGGAAAGTAGAGCCAGGAAGAAGTGTGCTTTACGGGCTCCGTGGATAAAGGTCGTGAGAGATGAAGTTTCAGGAATTTTGTTGAGGACAGAAACTAAAGCGAAGATAAAACAGGCTCGATTTCTGCCATCCCGCGGTTTCTACACGCGATCGTTCCGATCGAAAAGGTTTCACACCCAGCGGGGCTGAGCGCGGGCAGCGGGGCTGTCACCGCCCCGCGGGAAGCGGCAGCTCCGGTGCTCGGCTACTCTCGCCAACGGAGGAATTACCTTGTCGCCGGCCCCCATCTCCCCGCCCGCCGGCCGCATTCTGCCGCCGCCTCAGGAGGCGACACTCGCCGCTCCCGCCGCACCGCTCCGCATTGCAGATCCCGCCGGCTCTGCAGGGCGGGAGGAGGGAGGGAGGCACTGGTTGGTGGGCCCCGTGACGGGCCGGTTCCCGCTGCCCTCCGCGGCCGCCGGGCTGGTCCCGCCGCCTCCCGCCTCCCGGCCCGGCCCGGCCCGGCCCGCGCGCGCCCGCCGCCCAACGGCCCCGGCCCCGCCCCGCCCCGCCCGCCGCGGCCCAGCACCGCCCATCGGCCGTGCCGGCGGCGCGTTTAAACACAGCGGAGACGCTACCCCGGCGCCCTCCCGCTCCCCGGCGCTCCCGCCGCGCACCCCACGGTCCAGGAGCGCCGGCAGCCTCCAGAAGCGGCGCTGCCACCGCCGCCGCCCGGGCCCGGCCGAAGCGCGGGGCCGCTCCCGGTGCCGATTTGAATTCAACGCGCGGAGCCGCCGCGGGGGGGTGCGACAGCCAATCAGCTCCCGGCGCTGCGACCCGCGCGGCCAATGGGAGCGCGGCGCTGCGCGGCCTCTCCTTCCTCCTCCCGCCTCCCGCTGCCGGGCGAGCGCCGGCGGGGCTCGGGCCGGGGCTTTGGCGGGTTCCCTCCCTCGCTCCCTCGCTGCCTCCCTCCCGCCCCAACGGCCCCGGGGTCGCGGGGCGGAGTGGGCGGGGGGCGCCAGGCGGTTTAGCGGAGTCCATTTACCCGCCGTCGCCTCGCCCCGTCCCGTCCGTCAGGGGCCGCGCGGGCTCCGCGCGCCCCTCGCGCCCTCTCCCGCCGGCCGCGCGCCCCGCGCGCCCCTCACGGGGTCTCGCCCGCCGCTCCAGCGCCCGTTCGCGGGGGCCCCGCGGCCGCCGCGCTCCTCCGAACCCACCGCGCACACTGCGTTTAAAACACACCGCACTTTGCGTTCAAAACACACCCCACTTGGTGTCCGTGTCCCGGGCCGGGAGCTCCAGGCTGAGCGCTACAGCCGGGGCCAGGCCTGGACACCGGCTGAAGCGACTTCCCCGCTCAGCAAAAAAGAGGGGTAAAAGGTGAGTGGCCGATCCGGTGAGAGGCTCGCAGTTCGGTGGGAACTCTTCGATCGCCCCTAGCCAAGGAGTGTTAGTGTCCCCCACATAAGGGTCTCAGCCATCTCGTGCCTCTTATCGCAAAATCACAGAACCAACTAGGTCGGAAAAGACCTCTGAGATCAGCGAGGCCAACTTATGACCAACTGTAGCACTGAGTGCTTTAAACACCTTCAGGGACAGTGAGCGACTCCACCACCTCTCTTGGCAGCCCATTACGTTGTCCGATCACCATTCCTGTGTGGAAATTCCTCCTAACGTCCAACTAAAAAAAAACCTGTCGCATCTTAAGTCATCTTGTCCTGTCCCTTGTTCCCTGGGAATAGAGCCCGACCCCCACCAGGCTGCACCCTCCTGTCGGGGGGTTGTAGAGAGTGATATGGTTGCCCCTGACCTTATCGCAGAAGTTACAGTACTTCTGTTCTGTTCTGCAGGCAGGAGTCTGGGATTTAAACCCACCTCACCTCGGCTGGTTTTTATACTAGAGCCGGGATTTCCAAACCTTTTAATGTAACTCTGTAATTTCTTCTGAAAAGGAAGTCTGAAAGCTTGTAAACTCAAATGAAAGAATTGACCCCCAAGTGACCTTCGCTCCTTGGTGTCACCAGCCATGTAGCAACCAAGGGTTATTCTCTTGCAGTACCTATGTGCCACACCTTAAAAAGTGGGATTTGAGTGGACATTTGCTCTTTTTCCTCCCTTGTGCTTTGATACAATTACTGCGTATTGGTTTCTTTCTATAAAAGGTGCACTAGAAGGTGTGATTGTTGTAACTCAGAGCTGGTGTGTGACTCACAAGAAGTACAAATATAAATACTAAAAAAAAAAAAGTGTGTTTTTCTTTACCCTCACAATGCTAGGCATGACCGCGTGGAATGCATGTGGAATTTGAGTTACTTAAATGAGGAGCACTCACGTGTTTCAAAAATCAAACTGGGGGCGGGAGAAATCAGGCTTTTACATTCAAGCTGTCATTTGAATATTTATTTAATTTATGTTGAGCTTTGAAAATTACCTTTATCACCTAATCAAGAAGCCATTATCTCTGTTCAAACAGCACACACTTGTGACCTTTGTTCAGGACTTCTTTCCTGGTCTCCAAGTTAGCCTTACAAGCTGCCCGTTACAACAGTATCAGACGTTTTAAAGTTAAAGGTTAAAAGAATTTCCAAGGTTATTACATCTACTGAAATAATTATTCTGTTAATTGCTTGTGTACCTCTTTTACCACACTCCTTACCATGCTAGCGCCTTTGCGTTTCTGAGGTTATGGAATCACGTGGAGCAGTAAAGGACGTTCTCACTTGCAGCCATCAATTTAAACTGTTTGTATTTCCCTCTGCTCTTGCTTGACTTGCATAAGAAACCGCAATTACATTCTCTGCCAGGTACTTCTTAAAGGAAAAAGAACAAAGATTAAAAATTTTAATGCCCCTGACATGGCAGCCGAAGGCACCAGTAGCAAGTTAATAATGGGTCCTTTAATGTATAACCTTGAAGCCTTTTGTGTGATGATCCTTGTGGGGGATGTTTGCTGTTTTCAAGTATTGTGCTGAATCAAGACACCACCTGATGCCAGAAATCAGAGTTGGAGAGTGATAGGTGATTTTATCTTTGCTGGTTCAGCTAAAGAGTTGCTTGTAGCATCGTCATGTGGATTAAAGAGAATGTGTGCTATATCCTAGTGGTTTGGTCAAATCAAATCACTGATAAAGTGGTAAATAAGCAAAGAATTTGTGAAATTAAGTGCTTCCAGTGCCTCTATTCTAGTTAAGCATCCCTCCTCATCTGCCTGTAGAAATTATCGTCTTCCAGAAACAGCTTTAGCAATGCATTGTGGTAAAGCAAGCACTAATCTGGTTTGCTCTGCATGCACTGCTCTAGTTGTATTTCTCGTATGAATGCATATTGTCAGCAATGGATTTGTTTCAGTGTGATCACAAGGCAGGAAAGTTCAGCATCTTGTGCTGGTGTGTTTCCTAGATGTGATGCTGCACTTCTGTCAAGGGAAATTGTAATTAATAGCTCACATAAAGAGAGAATACACACTGAATTTTACTGGAGTCATTCTTATTAGGTAATTCCATATAAGACCACTTACAAAATGCCCAGATAGAATCTTCATCCCTGGGGTTACTCAAAAGCACTCTGGATGTGGTCCTGAGCAAGGAGCTTTAGTGATCACGTTTCTAAGAATATTCTTGTATCTTTTAACTGTTGTAAAGTTCCAGTAAAAAAAAAAAAAAAAAAAAAAAAAAAAGTCACTGATAGTATAGTATGTGAATCGAAAAGATTTTGTGATCTCTTCAACCTTCTGAAAGCTGAACTTTCTGTAGCTTTATGCCTTGCTGTCACAGTGCTCAGATTATTTCAGGCTGCTTTCCTCAAGGAGCTACTTTGTCATTTCTCTTTCTAGGGCTGGAATTATGAGTTTGATTGTCGTAGCTGGCAGCGGGAGATTTGCAGGGAAGTGCCTCGAGTTCAGTATCCAGTTCCACTGTTGAAACACTGCTTGTGGGAATCCTGGCAAGTGATGCTGTTTATTGCATATGTCTTTTTCAAGTGTCATGTTTTCTGGTAATGTTGCTTTCATTCAAGTTAATTTTTAAAGGCAATTAATACCTTTCATTTATTATACCTTAATGTCTGATGGGTTTCAAGGAGAAACTGTAACCTTCTGCAGGTATGTACTTCCAGGCATAAGCAGACCCCCAAATACCTCAGAAATATCTCAGTAGTTTGGGTTAAATATTTGATATATTTTAAGAATAAATAATGAAATTATTGTCTCCAATAAAAGTGAAAAGAAGGAAGAGTAGTTTCAGGAGTACAAGGTAGTTGTCAGAAACCAGAGTGTTTCCTTATTCATATGCTGCTGTTAATGTTAATCTCTCCAGTCACTTCAAAAATGTGACAAAATCTGGATTATAACAATTATCCTTTTCTTGTCCTTGTCTTCATTCTGGGCTGTGATGTAATAAAAATGTATCTTCATTTCTGAGCTATGAATAAAGTTTTGTAGAGCGTGCAGATAACTTCAGGCTGTGCCTCTTGCAGGAGTGGTATAAGCACTTGGGTTCACTAGAGGTCACACTTTTACTCCTCCTTGTCTGCAAGACAGACTGCTGCTCCTCACAGGGCTGTGCTCCCGTCATGTTATTTACCCAGCAAAATGGCATCTGTAATTCTGTACAGGGTATAGCAGCACTAAGTGGCTTTTAAATGATTAAAAAAAAAAAGCCTCAAACCTTTTAAGATTAGACAGGGAAATGATGGCAAATAAATGACATGTGGCAGACTGAAAGACTGAAAATACAATGTCTAAAAGCGATCTCATGGATTTTTGTCAGACGATATCTCCACAGGCAGCAGCGTGTTGTCACAGAATCCTAATATGGTTTGGTTTGGAAGGAACCTTAAAGCTCATCCAGTTCCACCCCCCTGCCGTGGGCAGGGACACTTTCCAGTTTGCTCAATGCCCCATCCAACTTGTCCTGAGGCACTTCCATGGATGGGGCATCCACAGCTTCTCCGGGCAACTGCATATCCCGGATGGTCAGTAAGATCGGCCCCACAGCAGACAGACACAGCCGTAGCTGAATGCAGGCATCCAAAGGAGTCACTGCTGCCATGTGCCAGCCTGGGGACTGGTGTGGTGGCAGGGAAAAGTGATGGGGGAGGAATAACTGGCAGCCTCAAATCCAGGTGTGGGAGCTGCGCTCAGGTGCAGGGCACAGCACCGGGTCAGGAGGTGGCAGTGCCTGCTCCACAAGGTCCCATGGAGTGCTCTACTCCAGCCCTACCTAATTCTGTATTCACTAGTCTGCATAAAATTAAATCATATTAAGGCATATTATTGAACAAGCTGATTCAATTTAACTGGAGTTTATTTGCTTTCAGTTGTTACAATATCTTTTAAAATTAGGGAAATTAAATCAGCTGGTCAAGCTCTCAGGTGAAGGCTGGGAAAGAAACTAATCCAAAGCATTATGAAAACCTGGATTCCTAAACAAATGCCTTTTTCAGGCATGCTAATTTCAGGGAATGGTAATTAAAACTTAATGCATGCACCAGACACTACACTGCAAGAATATTAATAGCATGATATGAAGAAAAATAGAGATACGGTGTTTCAGTGCTTCACTTCTGTAGGTATATTTCTCCTGTTAAGATGAATTATTAGGAAAAGAAGATAACAGCTCAGAAATCTATGTTTATTTAAGATCAAACACAGGGCACTTTCTTAGCTCTGGAACATCTACAGTTAAGAGGTTAGAGTACTCAGTAAAGGGCATGTTTGTACTTCAAATGCATTTTACTTTCTGTAGTCAAACATTTCACAGGTAATACCATCTAAATTATTTTAGTGTACTTTAGATTTTGTTGTTTCAACGTTCCAGAGGTGAGTTATCTCTACTAGAAGTTGAGACTCATGGCTATTTAAATGAGTCAATATTTTTGAGAAATTAAGAGGAATTCTGCTTACCAAAGGGAAACATACAGACAAGTCTTTCAAAAGAGTTATTTCCTGAAAGGGTAAGTTGGAGCAAAGGTCTGCTTGTGTCACGTCCTTGAAATCGAAGATTACTTTTTTTAAATTATTTATATACCCAAGTTTTTTATGTGTTAAAAAAAAAAGTTTGCTATTATATTGTTATTTATGGGAGACTTTGGAAGATCTTATTTCCCTAAATGATGTGCTACTGAAAATGCTTCATTTATTTTGTATTTGTTCTGTCATGTATTTGTAGTGGAATCCAGCATGGATTCCTAAAGCAGCCTATGAAGCATTTTTCTTAAGACTTGATCTCAATTTGTTCTTGTCAACAAGCAGCATCTGAGCTCTTATTTAAGAGGATTCCTACTGCACAGACACATCCAAAACTTAATGTTTGTTTAAAATGCAGATTCTTACACAAATTCCTTCCCCCCTCAGTTCTTTAGCTGAGAAATGACACATGTAATTTTCAATGGCATGTCAATAGCAGAACACTTTATATTGTGGGATTAACAAAACAGACTACATTCACTCCTCTGGTTCAACTGAATAGATTCTCACTATTCTCATGCCGAATTGTTTGCTGTAACTCATTGAGTCGGAATAATGTTGCATTCACATCAAGACATTTTCCTCTACTGCAAAATGACTGGTTTCAGAGGATTTACATCAGGAAGGAATTTAGTTTGAGAACGTTAATAGTATTTTCTATTTGAAGATTTTTCTCCATGTCACTGTAATTCTTCTTTTTCTGAGATTTTGTACCGTATCATATTTGAAAGCTGTTTCTTTGAGTTTGCTCTTCACATGTCTCTCTTAAACCCTCTGTCCAGCTCTGCTTTTCTAACCTGGGCCATCTTTTAATCTTCTTGCTCTGTAGGTTCTCTTGCTCTAACTTCTGGTGGCTCATTTGTTCCACACTGACCCTCTTTTAAGCCTTCTCTTGTGTACTCCCACCCACAAGAGGTGTGTTCTTGCATGCTGCCTACAACAAATACATGGCAGGCACCCAGGGACAAGAGCGTGCATTGTAATTATCTCTTAAGTTTGTGACGTATGGCTGAACACATTGGGCAAGGCCTCAGCATTCCCCTTTCCTTCCTTCTGCCATCTTCCCAGCTGAAAGGATTGCCTACGGAATGACCTTCTGCTTTTCCAAAGGTATTCAACATCATATGCCCTGTATCCAGTCTTCCTTGTAAAAAGTAGGTACGAAAGGCAGATTCTTAGCTTGTCTGTGCTGTGGATTCCATGTTGTGGAATGGGTAATAAAAAATCCTGGCTTCTTGGAAATGGCATGCATTATAATGGCATAAAGGGAATAGGGGATTCCACACTTGTTCCTTGTGCAATTAAAAGCAAAATTCTGTTAGGAGTTAAACACAGACGTTTCTCTCCATTAGCTAGTTTTCCATGTCTTTTGCATGTAAAGAGAGTTGTTCAGCACTGCACACATAACCTTTTTCTTTTTTCCCCTATGAGAATGCTGCTTGAGTGCAATAAATCCACCAGAAAGCCCATAATACCCGAAATAATCTTTACTTGCACCTGCCATCTTCTGTTCCAAATGCCATTTCTATTGAAACCCTCCTCTGTATTCTGTATGTAGCATCTCAACCAAGCTAAACTATTTCATCTGCCACAAAGGGATTAAACATGTCAACAGTAATTATCTTTGCCTTAATCTCTGGCAGTTGCTTTTCCTTAAATATGCTCAGAGGTTCTTTATAACTTTCTCACTGAATCTCTTGCTGCATAAATCTACCAAGGTATCACTTGCTAGCATAGCAAGTGCTGACACATATATCCACTCTTGCAAACCGAAGATGGTCAGGAGGGTTTTATTCATAAATTCTAGTCTGTATTGTTCTAGTTAAAATCCCAGTGGAGCTTGCACTCTGCTTGGAAGTCTTTTGGGCTGCTGGAAAGCAATTCTAACCTACAATAGGACTGAGAATTTTTGCAGAGCTTTGTGTTATTAATATGAAATACTTAGTACTTTGAATTCTAATGGCAGTCAAGCTTTACCTTTAACTAGAAGAATTGGCAGAGGTGAGTGAGGACAAGAGAGCAAGCAAGAGGAATTACTAACTTGATCTTCAAATTTCACAGTCTTTTTAAAGATACATGACCCCCAAGCAGTGGGCACCTGAGGGTTTTGGTTTATAAAATTACTGAATAATATTTTATAGACAAAATATTTCAAGCACTATTTTTCAAAACCTATTATTAATTCTTGCTGTTAAAATCAGTTTAGCCTCATGTCATGATGAATTAACAAATCTAGTTACTTAAAATGGCTGTAAAATATCATTTACCTATGCCTTGAAATGAAGGTTTTTATAAAAAATCACAGAAGTCAAGAGAAATAAAAAAAATTGTTAACATCAAGTTGTAAAGGGTGGTGCTTTTTTAATATTAAAGCCATGTTTCATGTTTTTGAAATATTTGTACCAGAAAAAAAGTGCATCATCAAATATACATTAACCTAAAACTGCATGAAAAGATAACTACAGTTCTCTGTTATTAAAGGAAACTTATTTTTATTACCTTTTCACTATATTCCTGCTGAAAGGCTAGCAGTTAAAGCTAATAACTAGACAAATACATTTAGGGTTCTCTCTGGGCATTACAATATTCCAGATAAGGTTTTTGGCACAGGCAGTACAATGTGGTAATACTTGTACTCCAGGAAGGCACAGAAGATGACAAATACACATTGTGGTGTGCCCATCAAAATAAAAACCTGTTTGCTCTGCTTGGCAGCTTCACCAGTTCTTCACAGAAATGATAACTCTCTGAGGATATTTTCTTGGGAAGACACAAAGGGAAACAAACAAACAAACAAACAAACAAACAAACAAACAAAACCCCTCCAAAACAAACAAACAAACACAAACAAACAAAAAACCCAAACAAAAACCAAAACAAAAAACCACAAAAACCCCAAAAACCAGAAAAACAAACAAACAAAAAACCAAAAAACCAAACAAAACCAAACAAAACCAACCAAACAAACCCCCCCCAAAACCCCCAAACAAACAAAACAAACAAACAAACAAAAAAACCCACCAAACCAAAAAAACAAAAATCGAACCTTGAATGCATTTGAATATTCATTTCTTAGCTATCTTGTTCTGTTTTGTTTCTTCCCCCTCAGAGAATGCAGGAAAATGTGTGGTACTCTAACAAAGAGCCTTTTTCCTCTTCTGAATAATCAGACACGGGGAAATTCTGCATCCAGTGACAATTATGATGAACTAGGGTTTTCGCTGCAAATTCCCTGCTGGCTATACTCCAGAACATGGCCTGTCAGTCAGGTAGGGGCGATGTGCAGCATTGGCTCCTTTTTACCCTGAAGGGACTGATACAGTGTTTAGCCACAATGGAGAGTTGTCCATTAAAATGACAGGGGCTTGGAAGGACACTTGGCACGCTGAGGCTCCGAGGTGATGCATAATGAGCTGTTAACAGGCAGGCAGGCACCTTTTTCAAGGACCATCTATCCTGAGGGAAGTTCCCTGAGCATCCTCAACAGCCAGGAATGCCTTCTTGGTGTTAGTTTAAGGAAAGGAAGCTCCTCTTCAGAGAACTTTGTGGCATGAAATGATGCTCTGTAAACACAGAATCACAGAATTTCTAGGTTGGAAGAGACCTCCAATATCATTGAGTCCAACACAAGCCCTAACACCTCAGCTAGGCCATGGCACCGAGTGCCACATCCAGTCTTTCCTTAAACACATCCAGGGATGGTGACTCCACCACCTCCCCAGGCAGACCATTCCAGTACTTTATCACCCTTCCTGTAAAAAACTTTCCTAATTTCCAACCTATATTTCCCTTGGTGCAGCTTAAGACTGTGTCCTCTTGTTCTGTCAGGTGCTGCCTGGAGAAAGAGACCAACCCCCACCTGACCACAGCCACCTTTCAAGAAGTTGTAGAGAGTAATAAGGTCACCAATGTGTGGTTTGTCACCAGGCTGGGACAACCACCATCTGGTTTTACATCTATTTCCTCCTGCTGTTCCTTGTCTGAATTACAGCAGCATCCAGGAGCATCAGCTGAAATAAAGAGTCTGTTTTTCTATGGTGTTCACAACCCCAGAATACACTAGAATGGATTCTCCAGCAATCAGGTGGTTATTGGAAAGATGGCCTTAGATTTTCTAGAACCCTTGCTCTCTTCAATTGATTGTGGACTTTAGATATTGGGTCTCTTCCCCCTAGCCAAGCCCATTCTAGCATCCCATTCCAGCCTCCCCAAACAGCTGCCTCTGGCTATGCCTGGGATGATTTTAAACTTTCTGCATTACAGATAAGCAAAAATTTATTGGGCCAAAGAGTGAAAAAGAATTAGAATGTGTCATGGCACCTTCACCTGTGAGAATGTACTCCTGGTGCCTTCAGTGATTACTTCACACAAAATACCTGTGTGCTGTTTAGTGTAGGGCAAGAATGGCAGGTGGATGTCTTTCTTTTTTTTGTGCTAATAAAAAGTCAGTTATGCTCTACATGTGACAGAGCTTCAACAGAATAATATTCTTCTGTGCTTAAGGCTGTCATAAGGAAAAGGACAAAGAAGTTCAAATGAGCCTGTGTAGAGAAGAACTTCACCTGTCTTACTAGAGAGGATTTCCCTAGATGAATTTTGTGGGATGGAGCAGAGGTACTTTATTCTAGAAGGTGATGTAGACTAAAAAATCCTGAGGGAAAGAAGGTGCTGCTTATCAAAATTACAGAGGCCTGGGAGGATGAGGGTTTAGCTTACTGAGTACGTTAAGAGCTCAGCTTTTTACCATCTCTCGAGCTTGTAGTAGCAAGAGTACATATCCTCTTTATTTATTTAGCCTAGATACACATTGCTTTCTTAATCTATTTAAATTCCTGTCTTTACATTAAGAAAAAAGGTAAATTCTAGAGTGTTTTTTATCTTGGGAAAGGGGGGAAAAAAGCAAGGTTCAGACACATGTGTCTGTTCTCCATTTCCCCACATTCAACAAATCTGTGGAAGAACAGATACAACAAATCTGTGGAAGCCAGCACCACTGCTGGCTTTTAGTTCACATCTCAGCAACTGGATTTCATATGAACACGTGATCGAAGAGAGACACTATCAGGTAAGGAAAGCTCAAGATTTTTCCTCTAGAATTTACAGTATGCACAAACTAGAATTGACAGACAAGTGTAAAGCAATTAAATACATAAATCAATGTCCTGATTTGAGCAGTAAATTTGGGCGGAAGGAGGCTCAGGTTCATTCAGTTATGAAAAGACAAAAGCTCCCTATTCTATGAGCTTCAGAGAGCAGAGATGTGCTCCCAAAGGAAATGCAGTCTGACTATGGATGGGTATTGACATGGAAAGCTACTTCTCTATTGGAAAAGGCACAATGGAAGTTTTGTGTACCAAAAATCACACCAATGACCTTGGTGGCAGTGCTGGTAGGCCCTTAAGTGGCCTTTACACTCAGGCCAGATTGCTCTTGCAAATTTTGTTTTCCTTCACCTAATTGCTGGAATGAGGCTGAGCGGGTCCACAGCCAGTTCATGGGGATGGTTTGCCAGGGTGACTGGCAAGCTGTTGGGTTGGAGATAAGCATGCTTCCCCAGGTTGTTTGAAGAAAGTCCTGCCTCATGTTGAATAATTTTGCTCTGTAATCAGTGAATCACAGATCAAGATAAACACTTGTACAGAGTCAATAAAACTAATTTTTATTTTTATAATTGAATCTTGAGAGCCACCTGATTCTACATTGAATCAAGACTATAATTTCAGCAGTAAATACATGATATTGTAATGAAGAAGCTAAGTATGAATAGAGCCACATTTTTGATTAATTAGAATTTTGTTGCCAAGGAATTAATCTGTTTTCCTTTCTCTGTGGAAAAAAAATCCAACCCTCTCTAAAATGAGTTTCTCAGCAGGGATAATTATAGAAATATTGAGTGAACTCCAGCAGCAGACATGTTTCAATGTCTCTTTGTTTTCCTGGAGCAAGAGGAATATGGGAGAGAACAGATGACCATTAAATATTGACTATGGCTGTTACTTTATCCTGATCATACAGTAACAGAAAAGCTTGTCCTGGGCCTAGGACTTCCTGGCCATGAAGCTATTTCTGGGTGAGATAAGAGCGAGTTTAGCTCAGGCTGTATTAACTCAGACCCGTATTCATGTAGAAATGGCTCCAGGCTGGAAGTCTATACTAGTTAGCTACTGCTGTATCAACTGAAGAGCTGCCGTAGTAATACGCTACACAACTGTGCTTCCCTGCATGATCCTTTGGACTGATTCCCATCTTCTTCTGGCAATGAGGGTGATGCTAGCAGAACTGACAAGCCCCCAAAATAAGTTAACTGTACTGCAGTAAACTTTGCTGAATTACTTGCGATTTATGGATGTGAATCCATTTGTGCACATGGCAAACTAATGTGTAATTTCCATGGGGATGAATAAATAGAGCAACCACTTAGTATCTTAAAACACTGCTTTCTGTCATTACTTACTGCAGCAGGGGATGTATTTCATTTCTCCTAAGGTAAGGGAAGAAATGCTTTTTCTTTGCTAAGAAAAGGTACCACACTTACAGGATTTGTAGTAAGTAATGTGTCTGTTGGCATGTTCCTGCTTTAATATTTCTCTTTAGGATACAGAAATCTGTGTTCAAAATAAGGATAACCAGACAGCACTAGAAAATTCAAAAGGATACTGTCTCCATATCAGAAGTGCAGATTCAAATGCTGCAGTTCAGGCTCATCACTATTGATTCAGATGCGAGTAATTGAAACTTGCTGTCACCGCGTGCTTCTAGCAAAGTGTGAAATTGAGGAACTGGAAGACAATACCCAAACGCATGGATGCATGACTGCAGCCTTGAGTGCTTTCCTTGTGGGTGACCGAAGGATTTTATTGCCTGGTTACCTGCAGAGTAGAGAGCACAGAAACTCTTAGGTATGGGAATACTTTGAGTCCTAAACTTTACTTCTTCATTTTACTGTTCACTAAAAAAAAGCCCAACCCGAAGCCCTGTGTAAGACTGATTAATGTATAATAAGCAGTTAAGTCTTGGTGTTAACATAGTTGAGACTCTACTGTTGATATTTTTAAATCGCTTTATCTCAAAGAGTTGTAATGTAATTTTTCTTGTGTGCATGATGATGTACATGGATTTAAAGCTTGAACATGATGATCTGGGCTATTTCTTAAGAAAATGTGGTTAAATAAGGACTGGGTTGTTTCATCCTCCAGCTCATGCTATACAAAGAGCTCTTCCCATACAGAAGAACTTCTTTTTGAAGATTTTCTGCTGTATTAATGATTTCTCCAGTTGTAGGGAGAGGGATGAAGAAGAAAGAAGCCCTTGTCCCTTTAAGAGCCATGTAAAAGAGCACTAAATAAGTTTGCTCAGTAAACAGAGTTCTTGTCAATGAGGTATTGGTTCTTGTGCAATAGGGTCCTAAATAGTGGATAGAAAATCTAGTATCTGCAGTAAAATACAATAGATTGTTCTGTGCTAGGTCTAACTAAACAAGGTAGAAGACCCTGAATATAGCAACTTGGTAAGAAGTTACTCCCAAAGACAATTTCTATTTTTGCCTGTTTGAACAAGCAGCATATGGTTTATTTTGAGCTACACATTTTTGTGTGAACTCAACTTTGTATCCTTCTAGGACAGGGAGAGCTATTTTATTCCTTTCTGGTAAGGTACATTTATGTCTCATGGAAACAGTGAGCAAATGCAATTTAAATTAAAGTACCTCAATATACATATTTATAATTTCTATGCATCCTTTCGAAAAAGAATAAAATCTTGTACACATCTAGGAATTGCAGCCAAACAGTCTTTTCACTCTCAGAGGAAGTAAATGAAGATAGTGAATCCAAATTTCTTCTCTGGTCAGTTCAAAATCCAGGTATTCTACTAAAATCCATAATCTGCCTTAACTCTGAAACCTTGTAAACATCTGGTTACAAAGTGAAACAAACAGTAGGTTGAAACTGACTGCTAGCTCATGGATATATTTTGTTTTCCTTCTTGCTCTGATTAATATTTTATTCCTTAAACAGTGTTTTGAACACCTCTGAGTCTATTGTTACAGGAGCTATATTATGAAAGAATGACAGATGGTGGATGAGGACAACCTTTTTCATAAATCATTTCCCTTTGCAATGCTTCTATTTTATCTTCTGTAAAATATTTAGGTAATAATATAATATTATTTCTGGTACTAATGAGAAAATCTGTAAACAAAGGAATCCTTTGACTCCAGGCAGTTGCATTTTACCTACCAACCCAAAAAATACAAAAAAAAAAAAAGGTGTCAGAAGCTTGATGTGGTGTCTCTTCCTGGTTGCTAGCAAATTTGCTGCTGCCTCTTTCACAATTTCATCACAGATATGGGCTTCAACCCTACCAGTGTTCATATCGAAACTGCTATTTTGGGTTAAAAAAGGAAGTCCTTTCAGTCTATTAGAGAGTAACAGTATCATTTCATTTCACATTCTACCTCCTTAAAAGGTTGTCACAGCAGCAGTAAACCCAAGATTAGTTAAAAGCCAAGACAAAATTGTAACATTCCTATAGATAAGAAAACAGGCGGTGAAAGATTTCCACCCCACTGAAAATTCCTGCTCTCTTACATTTCTTAAGTGACACTTAGTGCTTGGATAATAATGAGAACATAGAAAAAAAAGATTATAGCTTTATGTTAGTGACAGTTGAGCTATGGCTGAAGAGCTGCTTTCGTTCTAAGCCTTCATTTTCAGCACTTACAGCTTCTGAATATATTACCCTTTGGGCTTCCATTACACACGCTTGCTTTCATCCCAAAAGGTGGTTTGTGGCTTTTTTGTTTAGACTTTTTCTTTTTTTTTTTTTAATTATATTTTTTGGCTGTTATATTTGATACCTAAACTTGGGGAAAAGCCTCCTGACTATTTCATCAATATTTCAGATTTTTTTTCCCCCACGTTGGTGCTGGTCGGTGTTTCTGCAGAAAATCTGCCTTTGGTACAGTGGAGGAAATGTCTTTTATAGATAACTATATGAAGTTCTTAAAACCTACCTCCTCTGTTTTGGTTTTTGCTTCTTGAAATAAGCATGGAATTTGTCCTTAGAAAAAGAATCCTGAAGTGTGATGTCGTAGTTAAAAGTATAAATATATGCTAAATTATTCACTGTGTGAATAGTGGCTACACATATCTGAGTAAAAAGAACAGATGATTTCCTGCTCAGTTTAGAGCAGGACTCCAGTCTCCTTTATGATATGGTGGGAAAACAGGGTCTGTTTCACCAACAAATATCATAAATAAAAGCCAGACTTCATACATAACTTCAGTGTTGGATTTTCTAATGCTCACAAACAATAACCTCCCTTTGTTTATGTACAGTTTAGATTAGTGGGTCTGATCCGGGAAAAATGATGAAGAATCAGGAAAGTCAAACCCACTGCTATGGGTTCCTGATGGAGGCCCCAGCTGTCAGCCCCAACAATAATAATTTCAGTCTCTTGGCTTTCAGTGGAAATGGATTAACTCAAAAGATGAATTAACATCAAGGGTTTTGTATTTGAGTGAGAAACTATTCTGCACATGTACAAAAAGAATGAAGGATCAGCAAAAAGAACCAAAGATCATTAAACATAAATAAAACCCCAGTCCTGAGTGGGAAGTTTCTCTCACACAACCATCATTTGTAGTCTTTCTTAAGTTCTTTAAGAATCTGAATGTTGTTTATTTGAGAGCTTATATAGGTACTTTGTTATGTTTTTAACTACTGTTAGGTGTGGATTCGATAATATATCAGTATTGTCCATTGTAATTCTAAACCAAAACGGGTTTCTGTAGAGAAAAAAGCATCCGTAGAAGGCAGATTTTTAGTATCTGTACTACCTGTGGTCCTAGGACCAACTTTCCTGCAGTGCTTGACCCGGCTGGGACTGGCAGTAGCATCTTGAAGTAACAAAATATGTTTTGTTATTTCTGTGCAAGGTCCTCCTCACCCTCAGGGCCTATCCAAGGCCATAATTTCACAGGGAACATGGTCCTGGCAATGCTGCTGATCCCATTAGGACTGGGAACATGGTTTGTTTGTTTGCTTGCTTGTTCATTACTATCAGCTATGCCCAATTAAAATGCATTTAAATAAACATGTGAAGATTTCAGAATTCTCATGTCTCAGGCAGTGAGAAACCATGGAGCTCCCCTGAAGAAGGACATAAACAGATATTAACTCTACAGAAATAGTCTTGTTTTGTTTTTCCAAGCTACCATGGGGCGTTATGAGGAGAGACAGGCCAAGGAAAATCCAAGGCTGTGGAGCACTGCATGCTGTGAGCAAAACTCCTGCACTCATAAACCTAAGCATGACATCTGAGTGCTGCTAAAAACAGCATCTCTTTGGAACAAGGGCTAGTTATGACAGAGATCCCATAAAAGTGATGGCCTCAGAAATATGTGTGCTTCTTTTAAAGGAAATAGTAACTATGAGTCTAAGGCACAGTTTTATCCCTTCTCTTCTTTCTTTTCCATAATTTTCCACCCCTCCCCTTCCTCAAATCTCTCACAATAGCTTGGTCAACAGCATTTTCTTGCTTCATTGGTTTTGAAAAGGACTTGCTGTTCCCTGCTGTTAGATTATTTCCAGGAGACTGTCTCAGGTCAATAGTCATAACATTCTTTGCTCCACTCCCCCTCTCCCCCACCCAGACAGAGAAGTAATAAAATTAAACAAAAATAAATTAACAAATTAAATTGGGAAGTAGGACAGGCAAGCATGTTTGTATTTACAGGATTGATCCAGTGATTTAGGGTATGGATTCTTTTTGTGTTCAAGGACCTGGTCCCTACATGCAATTCCCATAGAGAAATTTCTCCAACGAGGCATAAGTAGTAGCAGTTAGATTTCAAGTGAAATTACCAGAGAAATACAGGGACTTTTTACTGGTATTAATTTTATTTCAATTTTCAATAAAGAAAAAGATTCCTTCCTTAAAAAAGCCTAGGAGACATTGACCGTAAAAAAGAACTTAGCAAAACTAAACACCATCCAGTTGTTAGCTTGGATCTTGAGGTTCCTTAAGGTTTTTTCCCCACTCTTGTTCAGCTTTAACAGTGTATAAAAGGGCAGAAAGATGTTCCCCTGAGGCACACACTGCCACCAAAGTGAGGAGCACTGCAGAGGGCAGGCCCAGCTCATGCTGTGGCTCCTGCTCATTCTCATGCTCCCTTTTGCCTGGTTCATTCATCTCTCACGCTAACAACTGCTTTATACACAGAGGTGCTCAGTGCACATTTCCCAGCTAGGGTTCACCTGCAACTGTTCTTCCCTCTCCCCTGCATATCTTCTGCATTTAAAGGTGTCATAGGTTAGGACTGCCAGTATAAAGTAAATGTTTTAGGTTTGTTTGGCACTCCAGTAGATTTTGATTAATGTTCGGATGGGCCTTAGTTTTCTGTAACTGCTTGCACTGATTCAATTAGAACAGAAGCAGGTAGTCACAAAAAAAGAAAGAAAGACAGTTCCTGTTAACTGAAATGAAAATTTGATTATATGGTGTTTAGATAGGACAAAGTGTGATAACTAGCAATCATTGATAGTTTTACAGTTTACAAAAAAAGGGAGACATCATAGGTGGATTTGACAGCAGCAGGAGTGAACCAGAAGACAACTCAATATTCAGCTAACCTGTCTTGTGAACAAACATATTTCCTTTATTCCTTTATTCTTCAAAATCTGATTAAAACTGTCTTTGATGTGCATTTTAGTTGTTGTTATCTGTATGTGCCACTGTAGGGTCACAGAGTTATTCAGCAGCCAAGATTTTTGTGGTGAACCCCAGTTTGGGAGCTCGAATTTTGCAGACCTCTCAAAAGCTTCCATTTCTTTCCTTCTCTGTGTATTATTTTGCCTACTTATAATCTATATACTGAAGAACCAGAGAGATTGTTTTGATCTTATATTCATTACCAGTCATTAAAACTCTTAGTTCAAGTTTTTGCTTGTACTTACAAAGCTGAAAAATTCAGATTCTGTTGATGACAAACTGCTGGTGCACAAGCATCTGCTACACAAAAGGCTTTGGGAAAAAAAAAAAAAAAAAAAATAGAGAGAGAGAAGTTTTTGCTGGAACTGCCCCTATTTCAAGGATGGTCATCTTGCTCATAAACATAAACAACTAAAGATAAACATATCAGGTAATAGTCCACATATTGGAGGAATGTCTTAATTGGGAAGCTGTGGAGAATGACTCAGGGTATGCAACTTTCTGGCCTAACAGCAGTCATTCCTACAGGATACAAGAGTTTGGGCTGCAGAAGTTGAAGTTTCAAGTTCTGGTTCAAGCCAGAAAGAATATAAACTCTTTGAGTCTGGACCTTTTGCAACACACAACTATTTGCTATCCAAGGGTATTTTATGGAGTATTACTCAGAGTAGATGAGGGTGGAAGGCGTCTCTGGAGTTCACCTAATTTAGCCCCCTGCTCAAACAGAGTCAGCCACATCAGCAACCTGCTCCAGCATTTGATCACACTTAAAGTTTAAAAGAAGAAAAAAGCAAAACCAACTTAATAAATCCACCAAAAACACCCACACAAAACCAAAACAAGACTTTAAAAATATTGAACCAGAATTTTCTGTATTTCAGCTCAGGCTCCATTTCTTCTTGTCCTTTCACTGGGGAGAAATGAGAAGAGTTTTGCTTTGTCTTCCTCTTACATCCCTATTGGAATTCACACACAGTTTTACCTACTTCAGTGGAAAGAAGTGAGGAAATGGCGTGGGATGCCTGGGTGCCTGTGATGCCCAGCTGTTTATTTTCAGAAGAAGCTTTGGGAGTATTCACTTTCTCTCTTTCTGATACAAGAACAAGAGGCATTGCCTGGCTCAGGCTAGGAGCCACAAATTGCTTGAAGCTGGGACTACACAGTACATAAATATAACTGTGCTTGGTTTACTCCTATATCTCCTCACAGGTTTTGGTTACTGAGCTCTGCTAGGGATAGGACTTTGAACAAAACTGCATTTTGGCATGACTTGGTACATCTGCTTTTACTTTCTAAGACTTTAGAGAAGTTTCAGAGGAATAGATGTCCTCCTACAGGAAGGAAAAATTGCTCCTAGATGTTTTTCCTGAAGCTTGATTATTATAATTGTAAATAAAAGTTAATGTGCATGTATTATAACTCAGGTCTTGTTTGCTTTTTATAGAGTGTGAAGTGAGCTTCCACTTGTAATTGCAAGTTTTCTTGATTGATGTGAAGCTATTTTCTCTGTAAGCAGACACTTCTCAGTTTCTAGCTTTGTTCAAAGCACGAATAAAAGAAAACAATTTGGAAAAAAAAATCGACTTGCAAAGAGGTTCATTTCCTTATGCCTCAGGACAGCAAGAACTTCTGAGTTAAGAAATTACGTGCCCTTAACATGACTGTTGACTCTTGCATTGAATGAAAGCTATACATCAAGAGGGATCTCTCATTACATGATTACAGCACATATTCTCCTTGGAAGATACAGGGCACTTCCCCTTTGGTTCTTGCTTATGAATTTTTACAGCTTGGAGAACTGCAAATGTGCTTGAGAGGAAAGTGTATCTGTGACCAATGGAAACATAAAAGGGGAAGCAAAGTTGCAAGACTTCCACAGACCTCCTGAAATTTTATGTCCCTGTGCATCAAAGGCTTTGCCTCCTTTCTGAAAGATGCTGTTTTTATCATTGCACACGACACTGCATCCTTTGGGATGAATTCTGCCAGCTATCAATAGAATTACTTACATACAAAACTTGTCAGGTTAGCAAAGGCATAGGAATGCAGCTAGGTCATTAAAGACATAAGTGCATTTAAATGTATTATATATTGTGCATTCCAGTGAGAACCAGGACTCCTTTCCTTGCTGTGCCCTCTGTGTTCAGAGACTGGGTTTTATTCTGAGCAGGAGAGCCTTTCTCCAACTCTTCTGTCTCGGCTAAGTGACTTCATACAGTCCTGAATGTGGTAATTTGTAAAGCAAATCCACTTCAGTATGAAAGTGTTCTGTAAAATCTGTTACCTCCAAAGGCCAAAATTAAGTTTAACATGTTCAAAACAACACTTTTTTTCCAGTCTGATCTATTCCCTGTTTATTTCTGCTACCGTGTTGTCATTGCATCCAATCTGTCTGTATATAAACAGTTGTAAACACTTCTTACCAATTTTTCCAGTACTGTGAATTGCCTTGAAGGCATGTGGCATAGATAGATACATAGAAAGAGGAAAACAGGGGATTTTCCATATGGTCTGAATAGTATATGATATTTTAAGAAGGCTATTTCCCACTTCTATCCATTCATCTCTTTGAATTTCAATCTTTAAATCATTACCTTTTCTCTCAGGACTGCTGTGAGGCTTAATTCATTAATGTCCATAGACTGCTTTGAAATCCTTAGATAAAAGAGACTATAGAAGTGGAAAATATTAAAGCAAAAATGTGAACTCACAGCCTCTCTCTTCCTTACCTCACCTGTTCATGAAGATCTTTATAATCATATGAACTTACCTTGGAATCAAGGCAAATATATTTTCCTTTGATGTACAGATAACATGAGGTTGCAAATGCCCATTTTAAAAATAATCTTTTTCATATTAACAAAGGTAATGTAAAAACTTCATAGCAATGTTTTTAATCTTCTGTTCTATGCTTCCCCAATTAAAAATGTGGTCCTGGTTACATGCAGCTGAATCTTGTAGGACTACATCAATGCTGAAAGATGTACAGTGCTCTCTCTATAGGTTCATGTTAGGAAAACAGAAGTTCCTCTATCAGGTTTATGTCACCTCAGACTGTAAAATAATTGGCCTAATACGGTCTTTTCAAAATACATCATTTGTTTTCTAAATGGGAACCATCTTCTCTATCCTAACATCTGCACAGGTTTCTGTAAAGCAGATTCCTCATTTTCATAGGATGATTGGGTAATTCATATTAGAATGGCCTCAGAAGATATCTAGTCTTAACTTTTGCTCCAAGCAAGGACATCAGATCAGATTTCTCAGGGATTTATCCCAGGATAAAATATATTTGCCAACCCACTTCTATCTGAATCCA
The DNA here is from genome assembly GCA_017589585.1 of Phylloscopus whistleri. Lineage (NCBI taxonomy): Eukaryota > Metazoa > Chordata > Aves > Passeriformes > Phylloscopidae > Phylloscopus > Phylloscopus whistleri. Next base: position 1,491,646 of record JADMLD010001241.1, on the reverse strand, counting down.
GTAGATCATCCATTAACTCTGCTGCTTCTGTTTCCATCTCTGAAGCCATAAGATTGTCCATGGTCATTCTCAGTAACTTCTTTTTCCCTAGAAAGAAAATTGGAGAGAGGGGAGAGCAGGGTAAGAACTGTTAATAAGCCTCAGGGAACTTTACGTAAGCCTTTTTGAGACCCTGGAGTGCACATTTTTAAGGACAGAATCAGAGTAAGGAAATAAGGGTTGTCACCTCAGCTTCTTGGTTTGGATATTGGGAGTCCCGTTCTCCAGGCCTGCTGGAAGAAGAAATTCCCTCTTGGCTGTAGCCAGTAACTAAAATCTGTAGAAAGATGCTTTTTCCAGGCATTTGTGATCGCTGTCTTGATCCACATGAGGCATCGCATACTATCTTTCACTGTCTCCAAGAGGAAAGGCTCAATTTCCTGTCTTCTGAGTCAGCATGAAAAGACTGACCTGCTGCAGAAGGTTTCAGTTTTCTCTCCAGTGTTGATCTTACAGCCCCCAGCTGGGCAATGCTTTGTGGTATTGCAATCTTTACTGACAAATAGGACAGAGAACTCTTTATCACCAGGGAAAAACCTCACCATCCTTAATTCAATGCTCAGTTACAACATTCCAGATACCCAGATTGTCCAAGACAGAGCAGCTAGTTGTGTTTTCAAAAAGATACTGTTGTAGTGTCTCTCATCTTCCCATTGGAGTTTATATTCATTTCTGACAAGAGCCAATGTATTTCAGAAGTTCCCCTTTCTGCTGCTGCTGTGACATTATCCTGCTCTTCCAGTTCAGCCATTTAAAGTCAGTAGAAAAGTCTGCTGACCTCTTTATTTGCAGACAGACCAGATAGCTACAAGCCAGTGGTGGAGAGCAGCTAGTTTCAACCTATATTTAAATACTCAAATAAGCATATGGTTATTCAGATTTCTCTTTAAACTTCAGGCCTGAAAGTTTTTCCTGTATTACATAGGCATGTGTTGATATAATCTGGAATTTTGAGTTGACTGTAATATTGTTACTAGACATTAGGCTAGAGTTGTTTTACCACCATTTCATCCTCAAAGGAGAATTAAACATTGACTTAACTAGAATGCTAATATGAATGATTGTGTTGTTATGCATATGTTGATTTCTTTAACTTTTTCAGCCTTCTAGGTCCCTTTTGAAAACAAGCTTAGCCAACCAAATATAACAAGCTTTTACTTGAGTGTGTATAAATGTTAAGTAAACAAAATATTTTTGCTGCTTATGCTTGCAATATTCAGCTTCATTAAACGTGTTTGTGCGCAGTCTACGGCCTTTTGCAGCATACGTGACTGACTTGTAAGGCACATTTCATTCAGATAAAAGAGGACACTGAAAATGTGTTTTGGAGAACTCGTTTGAATGTAGCTCTCACAAAGCACTCTCAAGGTGTCCTGTTCAAGCAAAGCACAGAGCTCAAATCTTGAAAACTGTGAGGAGAAAATGGACTGTTGTGATTTAACCTCAGTCAGCAGCCAAGCCCCTCACAGCCACTCGTTTACTTCCCCAGCAGTGGGATCAGGGAGAGAATCAGAAGAGTAAAAACTCGAGGGTTGAGATAGAGACAGTTTCTTAGGGAAAGCAAAACTATGCACACAAGCAAAGCCTCCAAGAATTAATTCCCTGCTTCCCACGGGCAGGCAGGTGTTCAGTCTCTTCCAGGAGAGCAGGGCCCCATTATGTGCAATAGTTACTTGGAAGACAAACACCATCACCCCAAACATCCCTCTTCCTCCTTCTTCTCCCCACTTTGTATCCTTAGCTTGCTTTCACATCATCTGGAATATCCCTTTGGTCAGTTGGGGTCACCTGTCCTGGCTGTGTCTCTTCCCAACTCCCCAACTTCCTCACCAGTGTGGCCATACAAAAAGCAGAGAAAGCCTTGTCTCTGTGTAAGTCCCGCTCAGGCATAACAAAAATACCTCTATATTATCAATATTACTATTAATATCTATATTATTGTATGTTCAACACAAATCCAAAATACAGCTCAGCACAATCCTAACTTAATGTTTGCAAAGGTGTTTCATTATAATAATGAGTGACCATGGAAGACGCCATGGTGGAGGGAGCCAGTTACTTTGAAGAAATAAACATTCTATCACCATTGAACTACAGACTGACAACTCTGAGGATGACAGAGATGAGAGCTAACAGTAACAACAGTCAAGAGTGGGTTGCCCTAGAATATTTACAGTGAAATATAAGGCACTGTGAAATAAATTCTTAGTCTTTAGGAGCCATGAGTGAGGAATCCACATATTTCTTACCAAAGAGGTCCAGGAGCCCACCTTTTAACAAGTATAGGGGACAAAATTCTTAGAGGACAGCTGTTCTTTTTCTTTCAAAGCTGCATTTAAATTTAGATCTTTCTCTTTAGTCTAAATGGTTTTCAGATTGCAGGAGAGGTTAATGGGTGAAACAACTTCTAGGATATTATACACCTGTTGCATTCAATTGATCAGCACTTGATTTATTTTTCCAAACCTAAATGTTATTTAAAGAAATCCTTCATATTTAAAAAGGAAAACCAATCCTTCTCATCCCAAATAATACAATAAAGAATGACGTGATCTGGCTGTCCTAAAGGAAACCTATTAGCTTATCTCAATAGTTAATCTTTCAAAGGTTATATTGGATGTCAGAGAGGTAAAATACATTCTAAAGATGCATTCTACCCCCAAAAGCAAAAGATTTTCTTAATGTACATGCATTACACAATAACATCTTAAAAATGCAAAATAAGACATTTTAAAGAATTCATTGCCTAAAGTCGGAACTTATATGAACATTCAAACTGATTAGCTACAGCCAAAAGCTAAAAGGTACATAACAGAGCCTGAAAAATTAATGAAAGCTTTGCTATTTTAGTTTAACATCCCTGTTTTTTTGCTATCTAAACACTCTTATCATTGCAGCCATCAGTTTTTTAACAGAACGTTTTACCAGACCCTGCAGCAGACACACTGACAAATGAACTCAAGATTGTCCTCAAAAGTCTGTGAAAACACTTCAGGAAATGTTGACACCTACAGTTTATGGATCAAAGCTGAATTATCTGAAGCTAAATAATTTAAATTCTTTAGATGATGAATTGCATGTAGCTCTTCATGAATGTTTTGTTTTCTAATTATGAACCATTTTTCACTTGCAATAAAAACTAGTTCTTTGAGAGTATGAAAAATACTCAGTATTTTTAGGCATCTTTTAATGTGTTAGAACTGAACTTTCTCTGACATTTAGCAGTGTCAGGAAAAAGGCCCTTGCAGAGGAACCCTCATATTTCTAAATGTTTATGGCAAAGAGTGGGTTTATGGTATCATGACTCCCACAGCACTGAAGAAGCCTTGTATTGCAATGGAGATGCATTAAAATGCATCAGGCTGGGTCCTGCTGTCCATACTGAGATCACAACTCCAAAGCATGGCGAGTGCCAGTATGCACTCAATCACTGAGGACTTGCTACCTCTGAGTTCCAGCCAAGAGGAAGGGCTTGTTCAGTAAAACTTCTATAGAATTCATGGTAAAAGGCAATCTTTGATTTCACGCATTTACAGTGCATGGCTGGCATTTAGACTTTATCCTGTGGGAACCTGGTGTGCTTCCACAGAACCTGGGGTGGGCTTAGATGACATAAAGCTGGCAAATTCAGGAGTCCCGAGACCCAGGCTGCTGCTCCTACCCCACAGTATTTTTCTTTCTGTGAAAATACTAAATGCCTTTTTCATAGGAATTGTACAGGGATTTGATTGACATTATCGCTGGACTAAAGGTATGCATTTAAAGTGCTTTGTTACTGATTTTTACAGGACAATGACTGTTACCTTTGGTTATGTATGGACTCCTAAATAAGAGAATTATTTCTGTGTTAATGTCCAATGAGAACTTGGACTTTGATCATTATCTTTTTAGAGTCCTAGGCTGTAACTTTACACACGATTACTTTTACCTAACAGGCTGGAATGTATCAAAAGGATAAGAACCAACAAGAGCAGGAATAGCTTGTGGTTAAGATGCTGATTCAGTTGGGAGATGTGATCTTGGCAAATTCTCCCTATCAGCTCCGTGCCATAGCTTTCTGCTTCAAAAACAGAGATTACAATGTTGCACTTTTTTTTCTCTTGCCTTTTATCTATGTAAATTGTAAGCATTGGGGAGGGTGCATATGTGCAATACCTTGTACACTAGTGCTTCTTGCTACAATTATAACATTTAATCAATAAAAAATAAGACTTGTGCTTCTTTGATTCATGAAATGCTGAATGTCTTGCTAGTCTGAGGAGAGGAACATGTATTTCAGATGACATTTAACTAGAAAGAGTGGGAGGTCACTGTCCTTGCATTTCAGTTGGGGAGTATGAAGCCAGTAATGCAAATTTTTAGGCTCTTGGCATGCAAATTAACAAAAGAGGTGGCAGTACACACGTCTTTTCAAAGCTCAAAGCATCACATGTGTACAGGAAAAAAAGAAAAAGGTTACACTTCTGTAGCTCTCTACAGTCAAGCATTCTTTCAAAGTGAAAATCCATCACTTTGAAGAATTTACAGAAGAAAACCTCCACAGCAACTAAAGCTGCAGGCAAGCGAGTGAATGCAACTGCTGAGAAAAATAAATAAGGGCCTTTACAGCAGTCCCGTTGAATTGAAATTTTCTTTTATCATAGACTAGGCTGTTCTAATCTTCTTTTCTACCTCTAGCCACATATTTTAAAAGAAGATTTTCTAAACATAAAAATGTTACAGTAGAAGCAGAGTTTCCAAGTAATGTATTATAAACGATCTCTTACCATACTAAGACACCACCTGAATTTGCCAAAGAACCAGTTTGGCTTAACTTCTCATTCCTGTTGTCTACACAAGAAATATTGGTACAAAAAAAAAAAAAAAAAAAAAAAAAAAAAAAAAAAAAGGCAGTTGGGGTCACACATTGACAGAAATGTCATCTTCCATGGGATCTGGCAGTCAGCAAGTGACTCAAAATGCTTGAAAAGGCCTTGGAGCACAGGCCAGACTGAGAGTCACAGTAAAGAAGCCTTCTGCAAGACACATTGTCCTCAAAGGTCCTAAGAGCCACAGCAGCCCAGGTGTTTGTGACATCTTGTTTTCGCAGGTAAGCTTAAACAAAACCTCAGGCAACCTGAGTTCATAGGTTACTTTTTACAGAGCCCACATACTTTGACATTTAAAGCACAGAACCAAAGAAATGGTCTAAATGAGATTAAATTTTATTTACTGGTAGATGTACCAAATACTGGGCTGAAAGCTCTGATGAATCAAGCCTTGGGGATAAAGCTAAAAGCAGGGCAAGACTGTAGCTGTAATTTTATTTGGGGTTGAACTGAATTTTTTGCTTAGGAGTGAGATGCCACAGAAGGAGTCACACACAGGACTAACTAGCAAGTGTAGAAAGAGAATGAGGAAAATGCCTTGAAATTCTGGGCTGGTGATATTCCTGTCTGGGACAGGAAGGGTAAAAGCTGCTGATGCACCTGAATATATACTCCCATGGAACAGGAACCACCCCTCTTCTCGGTGGTCTCTCATGAAGGATGGTTGGCAGTACCCACCCTTGGCTCCTTGGGCTGTAATCAGAGCAGGTGGTGAAGCATGACCAGCTGATTGCCCTCAGAAATCAACAGTCCCTCAGCATCACCCTACTTCTGTGGCCTCCATCCAGCCTTGACTTTGACAGTAACAATCTGCTCCGAACACAGCGTGTTACAGCACTCTCACTACAAAAAGTACATTTCAGATTGGGGCCAAATCTTCTGATATAACTCCCCCCCCTTATTTTGCAGCTGTGATAGTATTTGCTAGCACTCCTTTTGCTTCCTCACAGAACTTGCGTGGGCCAGGCAGGGTAACCGAGGCTGCTTGAAGTCTGCTGGGCCAGAAAGTCGTGTTGGACGAAAGACGTCTTCTGCTGAACCTTCTGGAGTGCAGCTACTTGTAATTTCCAGAATCGATGTTGAACTTCCTAAATGGCTCTGCGAGGACTGAATTTACACCCACCCTGGCTTATTAGCTCTGACTTGTTAAAGCCTGCGAGGCTCGAGATCAGGCTGGCCCAGCTCCAAGCAATGCAAGGATCTGCACTAACGAGAGGGTGATAACACGTTTACATTAGCTTTTTTTTGGATACACATCTAATCAAGACCCGCTTGGTACCAACAATGTATCGCATTAATAGTGCTTTGCGAGCAAGACAGCCATGCGGTATCCCTCAGCCGGCATCCCCTGCACCTGTGTGCCCGCGGTCCTGCAGCGATGCTCCTACATTCCAGGTCGAAGGGGCCGGGGGCTGGCAGCCGCTGCCTCCCGCCGCCCTTGGCATCCTCTCCCGCCTGGAGAGCCCCTCTTCCCTACTTGCTCCGGCCGCACCCCCGCCTTCCATTGGCGTGGCGGCCCCACGTGGGAGCCCCCGCGCTGGGCGGTGCCGCGGGGAGGGCGGGCGGGAAGGAGGGAGGGGGCTCGGCGAAGGGCGGGCGCTCGTTGTCCTGGCGACGCCAGAGTGAGTTGTGGCGGCGGCGCGGAGCGGCGGCGCTGGAGCCGGAGTCGAGCGTGCAGGGCGGCCCCTCGCCCTGCCCCGGGCGCATGGGCCGCCGGCCCGCGGGATCAGCAGCGCTCAGAGCCGCCTGGCCCGCCGCAGCAGCCCCGGCAGGTACCGGCGGGACGGGGCGGGCGCGGGGAGCCCGGCCCGGCGCGCGGGAGGGATGCGAAAGTTTGTCCCGGCGCGCCCGCTCCGGCGGCGGGAGGGACGCGGCCCCGGGCGGGCGGAGCCGGGGGGCCGGCAGCGAGCCCTGCCCGCCGGGGAGAGGCTCGGGGCGGGAGGGGGTCCCGGGGGGCTCTGCCCCATCCGCAGCGCTGCTCGGCGGGGCCGGCCCCGCCCGCCCGGCCGCGCTGCGCGGGAGCGGCTCCTCCGCGCTCCCTGCGGCGGCGGGGCCGTAACTTGTGCGGGGCCGGGCGGTGCGGGCTCGGCACCGGGCGTGCTCCCTTGGCCGCAGGCTCGCTCCTTCAGCGCGGTCCGGCGGGCTGGGCGCGGGCGGGGCTGGCCACCGGGCGGGTTGTGCTGCCGCCGCTGTCCGCTGCTATTATTTGTATGTTATTATTGTTATTATTGTTATTATTTCATCTGCCGTTGTGTGCCGGGCAGAGGGACACTCACCCGCCCCGCAGCCCAGCCCGGGTGTCCCCAAACCCGCGGGGTTTTGTCTGGCACCTCGCAGAGCCGCGGGACTCACAGGCTGCCGGGCTTCTGTTCCCCGTGTGAAAAAAAGAACTTAGGTATATGGTTGCTTGCTTGGTCCCGAAACACGGGCAGTTGCGGGAATTAAAAATTCCTCATGTTGCGAGATTGCTTATATTTTAATGAGAAAACCCCTAAAAGTTGTGTTAATTTGCGTTACTTTTAATGGAAGACTGGCGGCCAGGCGGCGTCCTTGAGGATCTGGGTACCCAACGAGGTATTTCTGAACGACATTCTGTGCAGGTGGGGACCTTTTGGGGACTGTGTGTTGAGGATGCACCCTGGTAGGACGTAGCCAGGTGGAGCCTTTATGGCTTAAATTTAAGAATGTCAATTCACCTGTGCTTCTTTGAGACTGTTAATGTGTTCAAACCATGGTCAGGTGTGGGCTCTGAGCTCTCAGAGCTGTTTATTCAGGGAGGATGTTCTGGTCTAGAGCTCAGCTAGGGGCTTTGGAAGCTGTGATGGGAGAATGGGGTAACACAAATTTCAGGTTCCTTGGGTTTTTTGCTGGTTTCAATGTCTCTGGCTATGTGGTGATAACTCCAGCAAACCTTACTATTTTTTTTCTTCTTGAAGTGTTTGTTTTGTATTTAATACCAATTAATTTGTGATAAGTTTGTTAATAAAGCCATCTCCACTGTCAGATATGCACAGAGATTAAAAAGTGAAATTTATTTTTACCGGAGATAGTAAGAATGAAATTTGGTCTAGATATTAAAAAATGTTTTGGTTTGTGGCTGACTTGAAATGGTTCTTTAAGCTTCAGGATGCATTTTTTCCTCCTGTTAATGTGTTTTTTTTTTAAATATATGAAGCTTAATGTAGCTAACTTGGGCAGTGAAACTAAACACCCATAACAAATGGTTGCAGGCATGTACTAAGAACTACATACAAATAGATCCTCACATGTTTCCCCAGAGAGGCTGTTTCCATGATGGTTAAAGCTGGAACATTGAACGCACAGGAACTTCCAGAGACTGCACTTTTTCTTCTTCTTTTTTATTTTTTCCTAGTTGAGGGGACCTTTCATGTTGTCCTTAGTTGCACTGGTTATGTCATGCTATTCCAGCATGGCATTACACGATGTGACTGATGCAGTCTCATGTGTCACATCACAGTGAAATCACTGCAGGGAAAAAGTTTTCCTCAGTGGGACTTTAGGATATTTATAAAATTTGGGGGTTTTTTTGCTTGTGATGTTTGTTGCTAAGGTCAGAGGCCATATATTGCCTTCAAGCTACCTGTCTGATTTCTTTGGCTACTGGCAGGTTTGAAACCACAGATCAGGAGGAGATTCTGGTTCAAAATGAAATTTGAAACCTCCCGTTTCTCTGAAAAATGGGTTAGATGTGTTTTTAGATTACTTTCAAATGGCAAAGCATTGCTGCAATCAGCTGTATTATTTCCTGTGCTCTTTAGAAGAAAGAGGCTTAATGACCTACTGCTTCATGGTGAGAGAGCATTTGAAGTGATAGGCAAAAGCAGTATTTCTACCTGTTGTCTTGTCAAGATTTATGCCTTGGCATAACAAGGGACCTCAGCATGCAGAACAAGCATTTTCACTGTGTTGTCAGAAATCTATTTTTTATGCTGTTTATCCTTCAGCGGTGGGAGAGTGTCTGATGATGTTCTTATTTATTAGTTCCTTTGTTACATAGGATACAGGTTTGGATTTTTTTTGGTGCTTACCAGCCTTGTAACAACATGCAGCTAAATATGTGCTCTTATACCATGCTCAGCTAAGGTGGCTAAAATTGATTTAATGTTTAGCCTTTTTAGTATGGAATTCAGTGTAGTGAATATGTTTTTCTTGGTGCCTGCTGATATTGATCCCACCTTACAAATTAACTCAGGAGACTCTTTGTCTCTTGTGGTAAACTTGTGCTTGTTAGTACAAAGAGAACAATGTTTTAAGCTGGTTGACCTGCTAAGCTGTGATTTCAGGTGCTGTTCCACTTTCTTTCCCAAGTAATAATAGAACCTGTTTGTTCACGCATTATCATGCTCAGAATTTTGGGAGGTGGCACTCAATAACTTTATAGACTGTGAAGGAAGATCCCTGGGTAAGAGACCCCAGAAGAATAATGGATTTGGCTTTAGATCTGGGACTCTGAACCCTGAAAAGTGGAGTTTTGAGTTGATCCACACAGGCTTCAGTCAGTGTTGTTGCTGTAGGTTCACCTCTGATGTACTATACTGTCATTCTGAGCTGGTTTCATGCGAGAAGCCCCAAAGGCAAGGTAACACTAAGCAGGCATCAAAGCATTTTGAGAAGCTTGGATGAGGAGTGTACTATGTTCAAAACATATAATTATTGTATCAGTTCTGACTTGCGGCTCCTGGTGGTGGGCAAAAAACATCAGTAGCTATGTTTTCTTTCAAGATGGTAAAAACTGCTTTCCCCCCCTTCTAGGTATTTGTTTGAATACATAGAAGAAGATGACAAGTGTGCATGGATGATTTTACGTAATTAACACCTGCTAGATTTGCAAAAGGCAATTATCACTGCGAAGTGTTTACACTGATTTATGGGAGGAAGGTGGCCCATGAGAGGGATGCTGATACTATCAACACAGTGGATTAAATGCACATTTACACCTTTATTGACATATAAATTATCTGTGCCAGGAATGCACTGAAAAGGCTGCTGATGGAGCAATAATGTGGCACGAAGTACTGGGTTTGGATTCAGCTCTGTCATCCTGTAAGGCACGCACCTGGAAACCTTCATCTGAACTTCTATAGGATATAGAGGCTCACAGAATGGCTGCTTGTTAAGATGATGAGCAGTGATGGCAAACAGGAATTTAGAAGGATGATAAAAGACAATGGACGAGGTTTGAAGGAATTATCTCGCCTTTTTTTAAATTATTTTTAGATTTTTTGTTTATACTATGGATTTTTAGAGAAAGCTTAAAGAGGCTGGAAGAGTCTTCGTAGCAGGGAAATGGAACCTGGCTCTGAATCCAGCCAACATCAGAAAAGAAAGACTGTGACACATGGACTGGAGGATCAAAAAAGGGTAAGTGACAAAAGGTGGGAACACATTCTGCTTAAATTACTGAAGGAGATGCAAGTGGCAGAAGAGCTCCACATAATGCTTTTATCACTTGCACTTGCTGCTCGGTATGCTCAGCCAGCTGTAGATCTCTTCTCCTGATTATATGTTTTAGAAAATGTTTGTCTTTCTCTTCAGGCTTCCAACGTATGGAGCGAAGAGCTGAGGGAAGGGGAAATTGTGATACGAGTGAAAAAAGGGAAAAATCTCTAGAATTCTGGCTGTTAATGAAGGCTGTTAATACAGTTCAAATGAAGTGTACTGACTCTTACTGAGTCTGGTCAGATTATTGATTTATTGTAAGTTTAGCTTTTTTTTCCTGTTGATATCATTAGTGGAGTGGTTAGAGAAATGCTTTCTTGGCATTTGATGTTGTAATTTGCTGAGAATGTTGTATACTTGTTAGTGTCCTCATTGTCCTGATGGTACTGTTTGCATTTTGCTGCAGTTGCCAGATGTAATTTTGGCTTGAACCAAAATGTACAGTGCAACATGCCTAATGTCATCCGTTGGCATTTATTTTTGCAGAAGTGCTTTGTGGCAACTCTGTGTGTCAAGGTGGTGTTGTGTTATCCCATCCTGATGGGTTTGTGCACTGAATTGACCTAAGTGAAGTCCTTGTCTCAGAACAAACTGTAGCTGGTGAACAACTGGGACTCCAAAGTTGTTTTGTTGGCACCAGTCAAGCAAGCTAAGACTTGACATGTTTCTGCTGTATAAATCATTGATGTCACCCTCCACGGAGAGTTGATGGTGGATAGAAAGTGCCGTGTTCAGCTCGGTGTGGAGAGCTCTTTTCCCCTGCATGACTTTTATTTCAGTTGAAAACTGAGTTAGAAAAAAAGTTGACCGTCAGCTATTGTTTTGCTGTTCAACAGCACTGTCTTATTTCAGGGAGAGGGAGGTTTGTGTCACAGTTTCATCAGGCCTGCTGAAGAATAAAAGTGGTTTCCCTGTTACCCTGTTAGAAATCTAAGCAGCCTGGAAAACCTTAAGAAATTGGATAAAATGCAGCTGCTTGCTTGGAGAGAAATGGCATTTGGGGAACACTTGGTTGGGTAACAAAATAAAACTCCTGAATGTATCTTAATTGCACCAAGCATGATCTAGTAACTGACAAACTGCCAAGGTCTTCCCTCTACTGTTTTCAAGGAAGCATTTTGAGACTGAAGTAAATCAATAAGGGTTGAAACAAAATCCCTCTATTGACTTAATTTCTGGAGGCTGCTAGAACACTTCCCCCCCACCCCCACTTCAGTGTACAACATTATACTGCATGTGGGGCGTGATGGGAAAAACATTTGCGACCTGTGACACCAAAGTATGCTGTAATTGTTTTGATGCACCAGAATTAATATGCAATTATGTCTATCTCTCCTTGCTGATAGGTATGGGAGCCTACATCTCCCATCTGCTCCTGGCTCTGGGTGTTTGGTGCACACGTAGCATGGGGCCTCTGAATGTATAATATAACCCCAAGTGAGGCTCAGTGGCAGCTGGGATAACATCAATTGGTCATGCTTTGCTGACATTCATTTTAACTTGAACTCTAGCCGTCATGGAGATTATTAAATTTATAATGATATATGTAAGATTCATTTTAATGACTCTGCATGCTTGGGTGAGCTCTCTCACTTCTGTTTGCAAAACAAGTCTTAATAGAGTATTACGTTTCATTTCCTATAGAATTTTTCAGGGAAAGCTTACTGATGAGAGCTTTGCTTAGACTTATGCTTACTGGGAAAAATCAGTTCGGAATAATAATAATGATGTTGATGCAACTCAGTTGATATTATTATGGAGTTGAATAGTTAATGTAAATTTAGTGTTCTAAGCTTAAAATTCTTAGATTTCTGGTAGGGAAAAGTGTATGTGTGATCAAAGGCCATTAAAATCAATCATCAATGGACACTTATTTGTTACTGGAAATGAGGCTTGTGCTAGAAGAAATAAGACCAAGCTCATTTTTAATCAGGTGAGTGCATTATCCTTTTTATCACCATATATTTTATGGACATAAAGTCAACTATTGTTTAGTGTTTCTGAAGCAGTAAGAAATGCGTTTGTGCATGTACACCCCCTCGATGATGGATCTGGCTTGTCTTTCCCAAGTAAAATACAGAACGCTATGTCTGCATTTGTGGTGTAGAAATAAAGCTCAGTTTCCTGTTTGTTTGGTTTTTTAAGTGTATTTTTAAGTATCAGCTTAGTAGCTTAGATTAATATTGATTAAAACAAGACAAGATTTAGTATTTGTGTTTGTTTTTTAGAGGGATGGGGTTTTACGTTTTATGTATTGGCTGATCTTCAAGATTTCAAAACTGGGCTGCCTCTGACTTCGCTGAAATCAGCCAAAGCAGGTTCTTTTCACTCATCACAGCTTTCCAGGCTGACTTTAAGAGGACTCATACTAATCTTTGGGGTAGCAATGCGGCCATATACATTTTTTAAGTTGGTTCTAGTGGAAATTACATAGCTAAATTCCATGTAACTGTTAATGTACGAGTGAAGTATTTGATCAGGTTTAACAGCCGTGTAAGCTGATCATCTGAAGGTAGCAGGATTACCAACATGAATACTAATGTGAATAGTGAGCAGGCTTTATGCCAGAATATGATCTTGCCAACAGTCTTTAAATACAAGAGTAATACAGGTGATGCTACAGACTTTTTGTCTGTAAAGTTTGTATGTAGAGTATCGTTTTGGTATGAAATGGATGATTACTCATGAGCAGCGAATTTTACTTTTTTGTTTTCTTGAAGAGGAGACTTGATGTAAAAACTGCTGCTAAAATAATCTAGTTAGGTGCATTTTCATGTCCTCGATCATGAAAAATTTAGTGCGGCCCTGTGTTCTGATAAAATGCATTTTCTGCTGATGAGTGAAACAAAATACTTCTGCAGTTGATTTCCATCCTTCATTCCCCCTTCTTCTTGACTTTTCATTCAGATCCATAGCTCTAAGTTAGTGGGACATCCTTAAGAAATGTGTATGTGCAATAGTGACAGAAGTGTCTTCTGCTCTGCCTGACTGAACCCTCTTTGACTGAATGATGAGTAAAATGTAATTGTGAAATGCATTCTGACTTTGGAAGGATCTCTGTAAATGTGTATTTTATGCTTAGATATGCTCTATTGTCTAACTAAACATTTGTCTCTGCTGAATTTGTGTTTTTAATTATTTAGAGATTTATTTGCACTTGCCTGGTGTACTGGGCTGGCTGGTTTTAGGAAGGACTGTGTTTGTTGTTAGCAGCACAGAAAGTAGGTGTGCTGCACCTCACAGGCTTATAGATGGGTGATTGTTTTTGTACATGGATTTGTGGGCATTTTTGGTTTTGACTACAAAAAAATTGCCACCCTGGACTTTGAAATATCAATGCAAGCTCCCTGGCCATGCTGCCACAGAGGCGGAGTGTGTCTAGCACTGGACCTTGGAAAGCCAGACTGATAGTGGTCTATTATTATCTTTTTCCCCTTTTGCTACTTGATAGTAAACATCCTCAGCTCTTCTTTTATTATTTTTATTTTAATGAAGAATGTGCGAGCTGCAGTTTTATAGTGTTACAAGCAGACTAACAGTGTTTTCAAGGGGCATCTTTCTCTCTTGACTTGTTTTTGTTGGAGCAGTCGTTGTGATACCCATGACCGAAACCATATGCTTTAACTTTCTCCTGGGTTTGTGTTTTTCCTGGCTTATTATTGATACACTTCCCATTTGCTTGACGATGCTGTGCTGCTACCTTTATCTCAAAGTCAGTTTAAAGAGCAGAAGTAGTCTCACATGTGTGTTGACCTGCTTATACTGAGGGTTTGTGAGGTTTAAAGCAGGGTGATGGTGGCTGAGTACCATGTCTGTTAGCAGAATTTTGTGCTGAGGCATTAATGCAGTTGGGTGCTGTGCTGCTGAGCCAGTGTGGAAGCACTCAAGTATAACCACTTATAAATTGTAGCAAGACTTAGCTTATGAAATTACAGCAAGCAGTGTTGTGGTGTTTTGATAATTTCACTAACTGGGTTTTTATGGAAATATACATGCAATAAAAATCCACTGAGTAGGAGAACTGAGAAAATTCCAGCTTCTCCTTTATTTCTCAGACATTTAAAACCTTCTGTAAACATAACAATCTGTAGAATTTTAGTTGCTGACTGGATTTTATATTTTTATTACAGTAATTAAGATTGTTAATAAATTTACTTTAAACCTTATAATTGCAGAATCAGATTTGGGAGCTTTTAGTTACATGGATGTATCTTGGTGGTGTGTGTCCGGGGCTTGGCTTCTGTTTTAAGATCATAAGTTTCCTGGTCTTTAAGATACTTCTGTAACTCTTTCTGTGGGTGTGTTGTCTGTGACAATTTTAAACTACTCTTCACTGAGAAATTGGCTCAAAGAAACAGATAGTTGTATTTGTTTTAATGATGCAGATTTTCACCTTTGCTACAAGATATTTTGTTCTTCTGTTTTATCTGGAAGTTCTTCAATGGTTTTAATGAGAGAGTCATAGAGTGTGGTTTGGTATTGCCAGCCCTCTCCCAGTCAGACCCTGGTCATTAAGAAATTTTCCATAGTGTCAAAAATGTTTATATAATATAAATGAAGGATCTTGCTTATTCAGCTGATGTCTCTTGTAATCTTTGTCTAGTTAAAGGAATTTGTGAACTTTTTAAGATTCATGGATGGTTTTTCTCCATCCATGTGTATGTTTATCTTAGGATGTGATACAAAGAATCTGTGGTGGTGTCAACCAAAGATTAGACTGCAAGTGGTGAACTTCTTGTGCCTGAAGACTCTGGCATAGTCTCCGCTAAAACTGACTCATGTAATTCTGTCAGTCTTCCATCTCTTTGCCCCAACCTTTCCCCATGTCTATGTTACTGTACAATGAAAAAAGCTCGTCTGTGATTCCTTGAGGCCTTAGGCTTGCCCATATTTTTGAGCTTTACATCTGTTTTGTAAAGTGAGTAAACTATATGTGGCACAGGTACAAATGCTATTTCTTTTCCTCATACCGAGTGACGTTCATTATCTTAAAAATATTTTGACTCAGGAATTTCAGCTGAAGTTCCAAGGATGTGGAAGAAATACCCATGTGCAGGCAGATGGCTTAAGCCATGAAGGACAGTCGTGGCTTTCTACGTGATCTGTGGCTTAAAGCCTCTGAGAGGGAGGGAATGAAGTTGATCAGGAGATGAAACCAAGTGGCTGATGAGATGCATAAACAACTGCTGCTTGTGCTGTGGCTCTGTAGTGATGAGAGAAATGTGAAGGAAGTGTTACACTACAAGGACAGGACTCTGGGAATCTCTGTGGAAAACAGCTGTAACACCTTTTGCAAATTTGCTGATGGCACTCTTTGAGCAGGATGCTTGGTTTTAGATCTCTAGCTTAATCGAAAATAGAACATGGGGGTGAATTACAATATGCTCGGGGGCATACCTGCCTTCCCCCACATGAACGAAAAGCAGAACAATTCTTGAGCATTTATTCCAAAATCCTGGCAAGCATGCCTCTGAAGATGCTTGTATGGTAGACAGATTATACAGCAGATAAGTGCAGATGCTGTTTTTAATAGAACTGTACAAAATCAGGCAGAAATTATTTGTTTGCTGAAATTTTCTTGAATAATATGGAAGAGTTGATTATTTTCAATCTCAAAGGATCAGTGCTGATGTAGACTTTATATGGCACCCCTGACTCTGCTCATGCCTGGAAAATCTTCCCTGCTTGCATCTGTATCTATCTACACAGCATGTAGTTTTAAAATGGCTTCTGCCCCCTCTTCTCTGATGGTAGATTAAGACTGCACTGGTGTGATCTGCTTGTTCAAATCCTGGGGCAGTGTCTGGTGTGCTGTAGTGCCAGTGGCACTGATCAATAGCTGATCTTTCAGAGCTGGACAGAAACGCAGCAATATGGTGTATCAGCTGCTTGCCTTGTGTGTAGAGAAGAAATCCAGCCCTTCTTCCAGCTGCTGCTGCTGACAATAGGCTTTAAAACCCCAAGGCATTGAGTATGATTATTGTTCTTATCTTGGATGACTATGAGTATTAATGGTCGTATTAGCTGGGATGTTTCAAAATTTAGCCAGGCATCTTGATTCTGTGGAAAATCCTCAGTCTGGGGTGGATTATATATCCTGTCTCCTCTAGTTGGCTTTGGGGTGCCTTTTCTAGGGCTCTTGTGAGTGTGACTAAAGAGTGAAAGCTGGACATGATGCTGTGGCTCAGTGCATTAGTGAACCTCTTACTCCAGTTTTCCACATCCTGTGGTATAAATGAGGATTTTATAGCTAGGATTATAATGGCTTCATCAATCTGATTTCAATGAAACCAAAAGGCTCAAGCAGTAAATACAGGTTAAGTGCTAATGTAGTAGAGTGTATATTCTTTGGAGTGTAAGAATACTTGTTTCAAAATAAAGTTAACTTCTGATATTAAAAAGGGTTGTAGGATGCTAAAGAGAACTCTCTGCTTGTAAAAAAATTCTTCTGTTACTAGTTAGATTTTAGAAAAATTTACCCCTAATACCAGAGTGTTCCTGGAAATGCTTCTGCAACTGTGAAATGCACTTTGTTTCTCATTACTTTCTTTTACGGTGGCTTATCAGAAGTTGCTGTATTTCCCTCATTCTTTCTGTGATTAAGGTGTAGCAAACCCATGTTTTCTGTGCCATAGGATGCATTTTACCTGATGCACTGCTTCAGGAGCCAGCCCACTTCCCAGCCCTTACACATGGGAAAAGTCCAATGGGAGTTACTGAGTGTCAGATGACTCAGTGTCTTGGGTTATGGAACCAAAAATGTGTATTCTATTTCATCTGCTGAAAGCAGTTGGGGAAATGTTCTTCTTTATCTCTTGTAACTCTGGGGGGAGGGGGGCGGGGGCCTTTTGATAATGGGCCAACTGTTAAAACCAGGTGGGGCAGTGTTTCTTATCTCTTTCACTGCCCGTCCTCCCTCCAGGGGAATATTTTCTGCTAATGAACCATTAAGACACCCCTAAAAGCACACATCCCCAAACTTACCCTCCCCAAAGTAGAACATCGACATTCCATCATCCTATTGTGAGATGCTCCACCCAGTGGGAGGAGCCAACCATTCCTACCTGGATAAAAACTGAGAGGTAAGAACAGAAAGTATCTGGCTTCTCACCTGATTCCCGGGGGAAGACTGGACCCCTTCTCACCATCACTGGACCCTTGTTCTACAGGATCATCTCCACTTCAACAGAACCACATCTGCCACTCCAGGAGGACTCACTTTTGGACTGCTTCCAAAACCCTGACCAACAGGGTGTCAGGTTGTAGCTCTGACTCTGTCAGGGTTTTCCAGGATTGATTGTTTGTTTGCTTGTTTGTTTGCTTGTTTGGTTGGGTGGTTTTGTTTTCTACTACATTTGTATTGTTAATATTCCTAGTAAAGAACTGTTATTCCTATTTCCAAATCTTTGCCTGAAAGCCCTTAATTGCAAAATTATAATTTGGCGGGAGTAAGGAATTTACATTCTCTATTCTAAGGGAAACTCCAGCTTTCCCTGGCAGATACCTGTCCTTCCAAACCAAGACACTCAGGATTGCAAAAATTAGTTCTATGTCCTGTGCATTTAGTAGCAGGTGTCTCTGTCTATTACATAAAAGATACAAGAAGGTAAACACTAGAGGTTGTGTTTTAATTATTTTTATAAAGCAAGTGTGAGTTTCAGATAATATACATTCTAACTCATTAGTGTGTAGTTTCTCCACACACCTCCTTAGAAAAATATTCATTATTATGCAAATGGCTACCCTCTGGCTTTGAAGTGATTGTCACTTGGAATAATGTGTGGGCCATGTATAAAATACTTCAAAACCTAAATAGCAGGAAAATTCAAATTGGACAGCCAGACATTGTCTCTTGTTATGTCTGTGCCTGGAAGCAAATTTGATGTCCCTGAGGTCTGCTATCTGTTGTGATAGTCCTGGTGAAGGGAGTGGTAGGAAAGGGAATGGGGAAAAGGAGGAAGGAGTGTACAGGAAATAGTCTCTGTGATAGTTCAGATTTCTTTACTAATTTTAGGGTGTATTGCAAAAAACTTGGAGTCTTCCAGACTGAAGGGTCTTCCAGAAAGGGAGGCATTAGGGAGAGACAGACATGCATTTGTCAGTATTTATTTTTAGGTACTTAGAGTTAGGAGTTTTTCTGCTTGATTATAGTCAAGTTTGACAGATGTGGTATAGATTTATTTATGCTTGCACACTTCAGCAATTCATAACTTCAAGAAACAAATATTAGTGACATCTTCCAGTAGCAGCAAAGCTCTAATATATTCTTTAACAAAGAAATTAGCTTTCTCTGTTAAGGTGTAGTTCCAGTACAACAGACAACTTTAAGCATATTTACAGTGCAGTGCAGATGAAGGAATTCTTGGTGAGTGTGACAAATGTGTATTTCTTAGATATTCGTGCTTGAAAAGCATCATATGTCTGTGTTTGCATTCATGTTCATGTGTTACTTTCAGAGAATTGTTAAGAGGAATACTTAAAATGTCACAGAACCTGGCAGTAAAATAGGTGTGTTACAGATGAAAATGTATATTTTCTTCTAAAACTGTTCAAGGTCACATTGGTCTAACTCTAAAATAACTGGTGGGAGACTGCTGGACTAAGTGAACTTATTCTCCCAGCTGAATTCCCTTTGTAGTGCAGTACCTTAGTATTGTTTTTTACGTCAAGCTGTAATTTCCCTTTGCAGAGGAAGACTGGAAGGGATAATACACGTGAGTTTCTTGCCTCTTCTTGCACAAACCCTTTTGCCATTCAGTCCACTCTCTGTTTCTGCTCTTTGTCTGGCAATGCAGTGTGGTGCAGAGGAAGGATGTGACAGTGACCCGTGGTCTCTGTGCACAGCATTATGGGGAGATGGAGCCAGTGTAGATACCTCAACCTTTCTCCAGCTGCTCAGGAATCTACTGCAGATTCTGATGGGAGCCAGACTCATTTTTGGGAGACTGAGAGACCCCTGCAACATTCCTGTGGAAGTAAAAGTCAGTGAGATGGTGGACATCATTTTTTGTGGTAGAATAAAAAAAAAACAACTTCCCTTTTTGTGGTAGAATTATAAAAATCCCTTATTTACAGAAGACTGTCATTCATCCTTTAGAAAGAAGTAATCTGGCTTACAAATTAGCTTGTCCTTGCAGCATTAGGGAAAAAATAGCCTGGTATTGAAGACTGTGATTCCTTTTCTTGCTAACAGATTATGATGTGTAGATGTCTCTTGAGGCCATCGCACACTGATGGTAATAAATATGTACTCAGACTTGTATAGCTATTTTTCAAGTATTCTAGACTAAAAAAAGGAGTTGTATTCAAGGGAGCTGAGGGGCAAGAGAGTAGCTTCTGAGATCCGTTAATAGTTGAGAAATTGTAGACAAGGTAGAATTGTTCTGAAAAACCTCACTTATAGGTGGAAGATGAGAACTCTACATGCTGCTAGCATTTAGCATGCAGTTTATTTTCTAACGTCTTTCAGTTCTTCATTGTGATGACAGCAGTGACTATCAGATCCTCAGTAACTTGGAGGATTTGTTTTGGATAAACAACATACATCCGATATGACTACTCCAAAAATGTAACAAGGCAGATGGAATTGCCTGTGTTATTTCACTGTCTCTCTCTAAAGTCTCCTAATTCAGATGCCTTGTTTTCTTCATTGATATTCACTGTATCATGTCAAACAAGGTAATGAATTTTTAAAATGTCATCAATTTAGTACTGTGACACTCAAAATTTTTAAGTAATTCCTGTGAACACAGTAGGAATGATAGTGGTTAGAAACTGGAGAGATCACAGAATTGCAATGCTTAGCATAAGGAAAGTTGGATTGTAGTTAAATCTTTTTTGTGATATGAGCATGAACTGGACCTCAGTTGTTCTGTTATTGTTCCATGGGTTCATAACATGAATGCTAAACTAATCAAACAAAAAATAGATGGTGCTAATTCAGTTTTTGAAAGTGTGCCATTCCTATATCAGTCTTGATCAAAATCAACGTAAGATAATAGAAATGAATGAAAGTTGCATCAGCTGCATTAATTGCATAATGTTTGAGCTTTAATGCTATTCAGGCTGGTGAATGAGAAGACCACCACAAAACACCAGAAGAGATCTTTATTTCAAACATTTAATTTTTGCAGGTTTTAAATACTGCACTCTATTGATGTGAAACTCATGTTAATCTTATGTGCTGGTTTGTTGTTATTGTATCTTTAATTTGCCTTCCAAAGTGGCATCATTTTGATTAATATGTTGACTGCTGTAGCTCAGGGTTGGCAATAGGAAGAGCCTGTCTTCAAACTGCTTTTCCTTTAAGATGCTTGACTAAATAAAAGGAAGATTAGTTATAGTGTGTATGTGTTAGGACTGGAATAAAATATTCATAAATATTTATCAGGTGGGGAAAATAAATACTTGGGTGCATCCTTTTAAAACTTCGATGACAATGGCATAATAGACCAGCTGGCAGAGGATGAAAGGTGAGTGTGGGGGAGATTTTTCACCTTGTGTAAACTATGTAGTAACCCAAAGTGCAATACAGCATGTTGAAATGCCAAAATATATGGAAGCATGTATAGGCAAGGGCCTTTTTAGTTAGATAGGCAGATGATTGCTTTCCTAAGAGCCTGGAACTTGGAATTGATAGGTGGGTGGTCTAATGTCGTGCACTGTATTTACTGTATTTACAGCCTCTGAGTGTGAAGTCAATGTGTTTCACACTTTGACAGAATCACAGTGAGAAAGAAGATACATACTGAGTAGCATTAGCAGAAAATCCAGATTTTGTAACATCCATTGTGATCAGTAATGGCATAAACACAGTGTTTTTAGTCTGCTGTATTCACCTGTCTTTATCTTTAGGTGTATTTTTGGGCTTGTAGATGTAGCTGTTGGATATGCTGAAGCATATCTCTTCATGGAGGAGAATATTAGTTTCCAATTGCCAATTGTAAATAGTAGTAGGAAAGGTGGAGCTCTGTGGTTCAGGAGGGGAGTGTGTGAAGTGCTGTCGTGTGAAGGAAAATCCTCCCTCTCTCATTCTCTAGGCTGTTTGGCAGGATCTGAGTTGGGAAGTGCTGCAGCTTGGGGGTGATAACTGGCCCAGCCTGGCTGTGTTCCAATAGCGAGAAGCATCTCTGGAGCTTTGCTAAAAACTTCAACCAAAAGAACCCTTCACAATCTGAGTGTGACACATAGGTTGGACTGATCTGTCTGCTACTGCCCTGCTGCTGCAGCTTCATGTTTCAAGGGCTACCTTGTTTGGGTGACCCCTTCAGTGCTGCACTATGCAGATGAGAATATCTGAGACAGCTCCCAGTATTGGATTCCTCTTGGATTAAGCTAATTTTGGGGGGGGGGGGTTTGGTTGTGGGTGGGTTTTTTTTTTTTTTTCCCCTTCCTTTTGGAGGTGGGAATCATTTTCAGGTTAATCCAGCTGTCAGCGTGGCCCTGTGTGGGTTTTAGGCAATGTAGCTCTAAGATTTTTGGGAGAATAGAAGAATGATGGAGGATGGGAAGCTGGAGGACAATTGGATTGTTTTTGCAGTGCTGGTTTTGTTTTTTTATTTGGGGTTTTTGTTGCTGTTAGTAAAAGGAAAGTTAGAAGTGGATAACTTTGTGCTCCTGGGGAGCAAGGACAGCTGAAGAACTTTGTCTAATCAACACCAGTTGTACATGTTTTTGAAGATGACAAAGCAGTAACTGCTGTGCTCTCCTCCTCCCTGTCATTTCCTCTGCCATAGGGTGATGGATCATGACTGATAGCACTTCCTCTGCAGTAAAAGCTGGTCACTATCAAGTGCAGAAGGATTTAGGATTAAGTTTATTCCAGGATGTTTTGAATGTCTCAAGAGGTGTGTGTATAAACAAATCATACATGCTAGTTAGTTTATCTGGCTAGGTATCCTCCAAGTAAACCACTAATTTATTTAATAGATCTCATGATTTTAGATGAGACGCATAGCATAAAGGTCTCTCGTGTCCTGCTTCTTTGGGTTACAGTGGTGGTTCTGATAGCAATTTCTACAGTAAGCCTTTTCAGCAGGTGTATTTTAAGGATTCAGGATGGAGACAAGCTGTTTCTCTTATTTTTCAGTGGATCTTGTCTGTGGTGGGGGGGAGTTTAAGCTAGGGAATGGAGACAGGAGGGGACAGAGTCTGTCCTGTCTCAGCCCTGCGGTGTGTGCCCCAAAGTCCGTGTTGGTAGATGTGTGCTTCGTTCACCCAGTGGTTTCTCAGCTACATCTGTTCCTGGGGTCAGGAGGACAACCCCATCCCTGAGGAACCTCCACGTGGACCATCAACCACCTCATGCTGCCAGAAGTGCCCCAGAGTGTGTTGTAGCTGCTGCCCCAGCTGGGTTTGGGCCTTTTGAAGAGCAGTAATGTAGAGTCTGTTAGTGTGGTCCTTGGAGGATACAACAGCATCCAATTATGTTTCCTTAAAGCTTGCACGTGTTTTTAGCCAACTTGAGGGGTGTCCAGTTATTGTGACCAAATTCATCTGGGAGTTTGGAATGGCTAATTTTCTTCTGAAAGAGAACAATATGCCGAAAATGATTCTATTGCAAGTCAATTGCTATGATGAACTTCAATGATAATCTTTTGTTGCCAATTAAGATTAGTAATCTAAAGTGCTTTTTATGTTATGAATTATTTTCCATTGCTATATCCATTCCTATTAAATTAGAAAGTGGATTTCAATTTAGAATTTTTTTACAGCCTCTAAATAATGAAAGCATTCAGTCTTGATTTGTATTTAATGGCTGGATAAAGACTGTTTGTTTTTATTTGTAATGCAGTGTTGTCTCCTTTGCAGATAATGTCAAAGATACCATAAAACAATGTGGTAACTGTTTAATAGGTTCGTTTCATCCTTAATGTCTGAGAGGAAGATGTGACTGTGCACTTCAGCAAATGGTTCAAAATTGAGTTTTGGGCTCCAATATCTTAACTACTTGTGCGTCTACATTCCAAGCACGTTATTCCCCAGCATATGTGGCAGTGCACTGCATTTCACAGAGAACATCGTGCAGCTAAACCCTTCTGAAATTCAGGCCTTTGTGAGGCAGATCCAGGCAGCATGTCAGATGTTTGAGTGTTGAACTTTGCAAGCCAAGAACTATTCATAACCATTGATGATAACTTAATATCCATGTGTGTGTGTGTTTGTGTTTTTTTCTCTTTGGCCACGTGCCCAGATCCTATAACGATGAGTAGTTATCTTTGCAACCTTTCACATTGTTGACAGTGATTAATAATGTGTTGTACACACTTCCATTGCATCAAATACCAAATTTTTGGGTAATAGGAAAAGAATATCTAATTAGGGGATTAATATCATTGACTTCACATATTGTATATAATTCAAGTTGGTGTTTTTTGTTTTTTTTTTTAAGCAAGGGTAGAAGTAGTAGTTCGAAGTATGATTTTTATGAAGTCACAAGAGTAGACTATTAGGTTTTAGTTTTAATTCTGTCAATTTCTGTAATAGAAAATGAAATGCAAGCATATGAACACAGAAGCATATTTTTAAAGGATTTTACTGTGAGGAATAAAATCTTTTGAATTACTAGATGCTGTATATACCCTTTTGAATGTTAAATCCTAAAGCAATAAAGATAGCAGATGCTTGTAAAAATGAGATGTCTGCAGCTTAGAAACCTTGTTTTTCCTGAGCAAAACTGCTTGAAATTGCCAGTGTGTGCAATGATAAGCACTCAATACTAGGAACTTCTTTCTCAGGCAGTGTATAAAAAGTGTAAAACTGATGATTAGAAATTAAAAGATGGGTGCTATTATCATACTTGGATACCTTCCATGTGAGTACATGTTCTTCAGTTGCTGTATTTTAATTTTTTTTTAGTCAATGGCATTTAACCTGAAGCACTATTTTTTTTTCTTTTTGCTAGTATTGAAGTAGTTTGCATATCACTGTATCTACTCAGGAAAAACTGAACCATAAATAAGGTCATCTATGCTGATTTTCCACACCTCTTGTTTTTCCCCAAAAGTGAAATTTAGCTTTTGTCCTGTTTGTCTGTTAAACATCTTTACCTTTCAGAATTCAAGGGGCGGGGGGCGGGGGTGTTGTGTTGTTACAGCTGCACTATTTAGCAATGCAGAGCCTGTAGTTGTTTCATGATTTAGATGATATCTATGTGTATATATTAATTTCTATTCATGTGGCTAAGGACTGACATATTAAACTGGTATTCTTTCTGGTTTGTGTCATGGTTACTTCATTAACTGTGTTGAATTATGCTATAAATATTTGCAGGAGCCCAGTCTGTAGTCATTCTCCGTGGGGAATTTGCATTGAAATTGATGGGCAATCTGAGTGTAGAAAAGCTGCTTGAGTGGGCATCATCTGCTCTTTCAGGCACGCAAGCCTAAGTGGTAGAATATATATATATTTTAACTGCTAATGTACTGTTAGGGCAATCAAGGGGATGATTTCCTTGGTGATGTAAGTGGTTAGGCAGTAGGGGGATATCTGTTCCCTCAGAAAACAGAGGAGATTTTTATCCAGGAAAGCTCTGGATAAAAGCAGATGCCAACAGAGAAGATGCAGGAATATTTCAGTAAAACTGAACTATGAGATGATGATGATGGGAAAGATGCAAGTTCACTGAAACAGGATAATGACTATGGGAAAGCATTTAATTTGTTCCTTCCTTTTAAGCATTTTGAGCCTGCTATGAAAATTGTACTAAAGGTGATATATTCTAGAAGTTTGTTCTAGAGTTGCTGTGTGCTGGGACATGAGCTCATACAGAGCTACAGGAGCAGGGGAAAGTATTTTTGAAAATGAATTTAAACAAAATTCACACCACTGTGGAAATCCTCATACAAAGGAAGAATGACACAAATTTACTCTTTTCTCTCTGCAGCCTTGGAAAGGGAGTGTTGTTGTGTAGCAAATCTTGTGCTCCATGGAGGAGAAACAGTTGGAACAAGTTACTTTTGCAGATATACAAGAACAGTAGAGAAACAATACAGTGCTCTCACTGAGAAAGCTCAATTATTTCTTTTTGCATTGACTCTTTGGCTCTGACCTGAATTTCAAAAGTATATATCCAAGGTGAGTGAATGAAAAACCGTGTTAAATTGTGGAAAGCTTGTGTCTTTGCAAGCTTCATCTTGACGTTTGTCTAAATATGCGGTGTAAACTCTGGGATAGGGACTTCTTTGTCTTCCTAAGGCACTGTTGCCTTATGGGAAGGTGCACACCAAACTGAAACCAGAAAGAAAAGGTGGTGGCTTTGCCTGGATGTTTCTGTTGGTAAAGATGCACTAACCTTTTTGGAAAAATAATTGCTTCAGTTCCTTCTTTCTCCACTGAAGCAAGGAAAACGGAGAACCAAGAAGTTTTGTGATGGCTCACTGTGTTTCAGCATATATTCTGCCATGGCTTTTAGCTGTAATCTTCCCAATTTTTGGCTGACATAGATTAGTTGTGTTTGTAGTCCATGACCCCAGTGATTTATCCAAGCCTCAGCCACAGAGCAAAGTCAACTAGTGAAAGAGACAGAAAAAAAGCTGAGAAACTGCAGGTTTTGTTGGTTTTCAGAGGAGGGAAGGGGTTCATATTCTTTTTCACAACCTAATTTGCATTTTGCTGGATGTGGTGATATTAAGGCCTGTGCTATTTCCCAGGGTACTTGGAATTCGTAAGTCTGAGACTCTTCTGAGTCTGCCTGAGTTTCCCTCTGTGAACAACAGAAGAATTCTGTCTAACAAAAGTAAGGTCTTGTGGTTATGCTAGTATGCCCTAACAAAAAATGGATTTTCTCATTTGAGGCCTTGCATAAGGGGCTTTATTTTGCTCTTTGTTCTTTTTAAACTTGTTCTTGAAGTATCCTGGCCATTTTAGGTAAGATCCTAAAATACATTTAGAGAGTCCTGAGAAAGGTGATGCCCAGTGGTCGTGCTTGCTGGAGCCCTGCTACTATGCAAATAGAAAAATACTTTCCATGAAACTCCAGGGTTTTCCAGTCTTGCATTTCCAAAGGTACACTTTCCCCAGCAACAGAGTCATTTGCAATTAATGGCTTAGAGGCAAGGAGTGAAGCACAGAATAACATGAGAAGCCCTATGAATATCAGCCACAAAACAGTGCATATCTTTTCCATCAGAAATAGTTGAATTTTCATTAAAATGCTTGGAGATGAGTGCTGCTGTTCATGTGAACAAGTCTGGCAGTGGTTTGGAAAGCAGAACTGTCCTACTGCACTGCATTTACAGATTGCACGATGGTCACGTTGCTTTGAATGTGGGACTGGGAAGCTCTTTGTTCTGAGTCTTTGCAAGTTAATGGCTCAGTCTGCAATCCTCACATTCAGTTGAAAAGACTGCCTGTTGGATAGGGAATTGCTAACTTGTGATATTGTTTCTGACAGTTGTTTTTTGGTTTTTTTTTTTTCCTAAAGAAATACATTTTGTTTTCTTAGTGAATTCAAGGCGTGGGTGTGATGCCACTGGAAAATGAGCACTGTGTCTATTGCCAATTAGAGCACTCTAATGGTTGCACTAGAGGCAGCTACTCTAGCAGAGAAACTTGTGTGTTATTGTTCACATTATTTCACCACATAAAGGAATCCATTTTAGTAATATGAGTTGATTTAAAATACACCCTAGTGAGCGAGTAATAAAAAAGCCTTTAGATAAAGAAGTACTTCCTTCTTGCTTAACCTGTGTGGTTGTAGCTGAAATACCTGTCTTAGGCAAGAACAACTTGTATGACTTGTCCTTAAACATACATTTTGAAAGTTAGCCTGAAAGTTTAATCAGTTAGTGCATGTTTTGATCATGTACTATCAGCAGGTTCCCCATCAGATTCTTGTAGCTCTTCTTTCCTGCTTTAACATGCAGTCCTTGCACCTCTGTTGTTTAGTGGTGAGGTCTGCTGTAGGTCCAGGAGTTATGGGCTGCTAGGAGAAAGCCAGAAAAAGTAGTGTCTGACCCATTTGTCACGCTGCTTCAAGTAAATATTGCATATTTTGAGGTTAGACTAAAACCTTTACCCTTTAGTTTCTTTCTTAATTCTGTTTTGGTTTTACTGGATCCTTATTCTAGACCTTTGAAAGATTATTATGAATATTTTGCTAAGTAGCATTGAAAATACAAGGGTGATGTATAGAAAGGTACAGGCCCGTATCTACAAGCACTTAATCTGTGGTTGTTGCCACTCAGGCTCCCAGTGTAGCCATCACTGCAAGGTTTGAATGTTTGAGTAGTCTGAAATAAGCCTTTTTGAGGTACCTCTGAATTCCATGGATCAGCTGATACCTGTAATCTCATGCCTGTGTAATGGCAAGGAATGAACTAGAGTGAGAACTTAATTAGCACTCTTCTTTTCATTCAAGATTAGATTTTGTTCACTGGTGCATCCAAGTCAGTCAAACTTTTTAATGCTCATCTAAACTGATGGAGTAGGACTGGGAGTGTCATTAGGAATGTCATTAGGAATGATGTGTTTTCCTGGACTGGTGTGACAAGGATGTTGCTGAAGAAGTATTTTGTTTCAATGGACTTTTAAGAGCAGGACGACATGTTATTTGTAGCCTTCTGCTGGAGAACAAGTTGGTGTATCACTCTCTAGTGATATTTCCTTAGGTACAAGTAGAAGCTTAAATTTTTGGTTTTTGAAAGTTTGGATATATTTGCAGTAGTGCAGAAAAATGAAAAGCTCAGCAATAAACATCAGTAAAATGGGGCTGCATCTTTTGGCATGGAACTCAAAAGTAAACTGGCTGTCTAAACACTGTCTTGCCAAACAGCTGCTTACCAGGCTTAGTGTTGTTTCTAAACTGTGTCTCTGTCAATGAGGCTAATGACACACAGATCCACCTATCCTGTGTTATCTGCATCTCTTATTGCAGTTGGATTCCAAGCTCATCCAGAGGTTGCAGTAATTCCTCCTGTGTCTGTGTGTGTCTTCTAAAGTGGTTGATGACTTCTAGTGAATCTTGTGTCATCCTTTCCTCTTGTCACAAAGAGGTGGATAATCTCTGTGCACCAGAAATGGTTTGGTCTGTGCAAATCAATATCCCTGATGAAATTTAAATAGTGGCTTTCCAGAAGAAAAGTGTTTTGGTTTGGAAAGACAGGTGTCTGCTATGGAAGGCAGGAACCTCCCTTGACGATGTAAACCCCCTCTCTCTGAATTATTATAATTTTGAAATTAAGGAGCTGTCAGGCAAAGATATGGGAATAGGAATAAGAGTTCTTTACTAGGAAAATTAAAATAAAAATGTAGTAGTACAAAAAGAAAAAAAAAAGAAAACACTAACAGGGTCAGAACACAACCTGACACCCTGTTGGTCAGGGTGTTGGTAGCAGTCCAATCAAGTCCTCCTGGAGGGACAGATGTGGTTCTGTTGAAGCAGAGATGATCCTGTAGAAGGGTGTAGTTTCTCTGAAGGTCTGGTGGTGGTGAGATGGGTCTGGTCTTTCTCTGGGAATCCAGTGGTAACAGGCTGCCCTGGTGTTCTGAATCTCAGGTTTTATCCAGGTAGGAATGCTGGGCTCCTCCCCCTGGGTGGAGCATCTCCCAATGGGATGATGTAATTTTATCAGTCATGCAGGGAGCCTCAATGGCTCGTGAACAGCAGATATCCCCTGGAGGGAGGATGGGTCAGGGAAGAGTTAAAGAAGACTGCCTCAGCTGGTTTTAACAGCTGGCAATATGATACATACTTTTGGTTACATCTTGCATTGCAACCTAAGACAAAAAGAAAATTCTGAGTATTCGTGACATGACTTTATGAAGCATTTCAAAGAATGCCAGTAAGTCCTGAAAGCTGTCCTTAATCGTGTGGACATGGGAACGTTACAGTCTCATTGGGTGGTACAGGTGATGTGGACGTCAGGGCTGTCTCACGTAAGTGTAGAGCCACCAGCATGTTTGTTCCTGACATCTTCAGGGTGGTGGATGATGTATGTTTTACTGATTAATATTATTAATATTGTTATTATTATTATTCTGGTATACAGAACTGTGTTGCATGTCTGCAGCATTTCAGTGAATTTCTAAGGTTGTGAAGATGGATCTGTGAAAAGAGTTAAATAGTGGAGCATAAAATGAAAGGGATGTGTTCATCTGAACTAATGTGTGTGCATGCATATTTATTGCACAATTTGGAAGTCTGAAACCCCCTGTTCTTCATAAATATTTGTGTGTTTCAGCCTTTCATTTTGGTTTGAAGTATGTAATCTACCACAGCAAATACTTTTTTTTTTTTTTTTTTTTTTTATCCCTTGACAGACCTTGCCAAGTGATTACTTTCACCAGCTGTTCCAAATACTGGAAGAAATAATGAGCTTTAAAATACACCCCAGCAAATTGTAGCTTGTTGCTTCCTCATTCCAGTGTTGCTAGAAGATTTGGACAGTTGCTCTGTTGATAAGTGCCTACTTATTTTAAAGGTTATGGTTGCAATGAAAATAATGCATTTGCCATTTAAATTTGTACTTGAAAATCTCTTTTTTTGAGGGAAGGCAGTCATCTACAGTCATGTAGGCCACAAGTGCAATGAAGTGACAAGTGCTATGTTTTAAAAATAGAAAAATGCTCAATTTGCTCCCACTCCTGTCCAAAATTTAAGAAACTTTAGTATCCTTAATGATAGTTTCCATATTCCTTCTGTGCAGATGGTTTCATGAGGCTTTATTTTTCCATTAACTTTGTGTAAGATCTTAGGATTGGTTCTGTGGAATAGAGCCCACCTTTGTGAAGAATCACAGTGGGTGGTGTGCAATGACCCCTTGTTGTGTTGTACTCATAATTTGGATACTACAGTGGGGTGTTTGGGTTGTGACTTCCCAAAAGTTTGTGCCTTTTTGAAACTTCCTTCCATACAAAATTAGCCCCTTTTTTAGTAACACCAGCTATATTAGTGTTTACTGAGAGTAGTGTGACAGTGTAATTGGAGGCTGAGGGTTAATATTCACTTCAGATTAAGCTCAGACATGTTCTGAAATGATGAAGAGTAAACCCAAAGTTTAAAAGGTTAAAATAAGTCTTATTATAGTGGTCATAGATGTCCTATCAAATT
Organism: Phylloscopus whistleri; assembly: GCA_017589585.1. Classification (NCBI taxonomy): domain Eukaryota; kingdom Metazoa; phylum Chordata; class Aves; order Passeriformes; family Phylloscopidae; genus Phylloscopus; species Phylloscopus whistleri. The sequence continues at coordinate 1,461,229 of JADMLD010001241.1, read as the reverse complement.
TTCAAGTTTATTTACATAAATACACTTACAGCGACTAAGGTGGAGAAGTGTCTTTAGAGTGGATCTTTCTTGCTATAGGCAACTCAAAGTAAAGAGTATTATTTCAGTAACTTTTTTCCTATTTTCAGGTAGTTACACATCCCTCCCTGGTGATCCTGGTTTGGTTCTTTTGTGCTGAGGTTGTTCAGGGTTTGCTGGATAGGTCTTTCCTAGTATTTTCCTAGGATAAAAAGCATAGAAGCTGGAATCCATGGCCTCCTGCTTTTGGTGCTAGCCTGTGGTCTGTTGTACACATAATTATGGGCTGTAGAAACAAACTAATGATGCCACTGATAGTTTTGCTAATGGGGTGTGTGTTTGCTCTTCTTGTAAATAGAAAAAATTATGTAGATTCCCATTTGAAAAGATGGGGAGACCTGGAAGAAAATGGCAACAGTCACTGTGTGGGTGACTTGTTCTAGCACCCACTTTCTTGTGAAGCTTGTTGTCTGTGCTGTTGACTCACTGCTTATGTAAGGGTCTGTCTGGTATTTCAGGGGAGGTCGAGAGGCTGTTCTGATTTTTTTTTCTTTTGGTTGGTGTGCATCAGTCATTTATTTGATTGCCACTGCAGTTTTGGGTGCGTGTGTTGGCAATGTTCCTTGCTTACAGTACCTGTAGTAGCTTTGCATTTATTTCAGCCCCCAGCAAGGACTAACACTTTGTCTTGCCCCTTCTGTGAAGAATTTCCTGTTTTCAGGGGAAAATAAGAAACCATTTCCTTCTTGGATGTCTCTTTTAGATCAGACTGCTACATTTCAGATAGCTAACCCAATAAATGGGGTTGTGGAGCAGGGATTAACCGTGTAGGTAATGGGAAGGTCCAAGCTTTATTTACAATGTTTTTTCTGTGAGTAAATGTCCAAGTCTGAACTAGGCTGGTGCATCTGTGGTGCGTTTAATATTCTTTCCAGTATGGGCTGAATGATGAGTTTGGGAAACCTTTAGCATTTCTCTTTGTCCAACAACAATGATTTAATGTAGGGTGCTCTACTTCAATGATTTAAGTGCTCTACTTTTGTCTTTTCATTCTTACTTAAGAAAAACCAAATTCTGTCTGGCATCACTCCAGATGTGCTCCCCTAGCTTAATAAGTTGAGCATGACACCATGTGGTCCCTTGGGTCAGCTGGGATCAGCTGTCCCACCTGTTTCCCTTCCCAACTTTTTGTGTACCCCCAGCCTGCTTTGCTGATGGAGTGGCAGGAGGAGCAGAAAGAACTTGGCTCTGTGTAAGCACTGCTCAGCAGCAACTCAGACATCCCTGTATTATCAGCCCTGTTTCCAACACAAATCCAAACCATACCTCCCTATCAGCTGCCATGAAGAAAATTAACTCCTCTACCCCAGAGAAAAGCAGCACAGGCATCCTGAGGTCCTTTATTTAGTGAGCCTTCCCAACTATGCCTCTGCAGTAAGGCTTATCTGTGTGTTAGATCCTGAATGTAAAATGAATAGCCCTTTGTGTAAACACAAATAGATAAAATTATATTGCTCGGAACAGCTATTTCCATGTAGTGAGTTACATCTAAAATGCAGAATGACTGATGAAAGAGAAGATAAGTTGGAAGATGTTAGCAATAGCTTGTGAATAAAAATATTAACACTATATGTGTCAGGGAAGGACTGTAAATAATTAGTGGTTTTGGAGCTAGAGATTAAGGTAAGAAGAAGCTGTAAACAAGGGCTATTATAATACTGGAAATACGTAGTCCTGCTGCATTCTGTTGTGTAGTCCTTGCTGTGAGATAGTGGTCAAGGGGCCCGTGGTGTTGATATTGGAAAAATCTGAAAGAAGGGGCCCCTTTCCCACCACAGAACAGCTGCTCCCAGTCTTTTTTCTACGCCCTCCCCATCATCCCCAAATAATCTTAAGGAAGTCAGTGTAAATTAGCATTATTTTGGGAAACACATTTCCTAAAGCCATTTTGTGCTTTTCATTTCTGTCTGGACTGCGATGAGGCAGGCAAAGGAATGGCTGCAAGTTCTCCAAATGCTGGTACTTCCCCTTGACCCTTTATCATAGTCCTGGCCCCCAGTTCTTGACTGGCAGCTGACCAAGGAGGAATCCTAGAACATCTCATCATTGAAAAACCTCAGGTGTTTTGAGGCTGGAGCCAAGCTGATGAGGATATGTGGTCAGAAGTGTTGGGGATACTCCAAATTAAGTTAATGCTTACCTGTATCTAAGATGTAATTGTGCAGAGTAGATGCACAGTGGACACCTGAGAGAGCATTTGAGACAGCAGTTCTGAGTAACACAGGGGTTTTTTTTCCTCCTATTTATGTTGTGTTAGCTTTAGTATTTCCTGTGTGTACACAGGTATTCCCCACTGAACTCGGTATTTGCAGTCCTGCAGAAATATTTATAAAGCACTTGAATTTGCTGCTCTCTTAACAGCTTGGCACAAGCTGGAAAGCACTGCTGCTGGGAGCAGTAGGCTGCCTCCTTTTGTGGGATTTAGTGAATCATTACATGTCTCAAATTTATGTCCATTATATTAATAGAAATGAAATGAGCACTACTACCTGGCTTCAAAAATTATTCTCTTCTTTCCTGTTGGTGTCATAAATAGCATTTTCCTGCTTCCCGTGTGTCAACCAAAACAGCAATCCTGTACAAGGAATTACTCTCAATTTCCTTTCTCTTATTACTGTCTCAGTGCTTACTGATTTGGTGGAAAGTGTGTGGGTCTTTCTAATACTTTTGATGAAAATTTGGGGTTTTTTTCCTCGTTTAGGAATTTATTTATCTTAGAAAATAATGCTTAGTACTTTCAGAGCACTTAAAGGTGTTGTCTTTGGTCTTGTACCTGATAATTCAAATGCTCTGGTTTTACACTAGTTTAAAAAGAACAGCACAGGGAAGGAATTGATAGAGAGCTAGGGAAGTCCCATGGTACTAATCGTATCTGAGGTTACATGGGGATGGAGGTTATACCAGTTTGTCTTTGGTTTGTGAACCCCGATTTGTTTAAATTCATATATGCATATAATAAATGAGTCAGTTATAATTGACTTATTTATTATATGCATATATATATTGCATTGACAATGTTAAATTATGTGCATATATAAAAATATGCATATAATAGATATAGGTAAAATATATATGCATATAAATATAAAATATATTATAGACATATATATATATTGCAATTGACAAAGATAAAAATGCTTTTAAAACCAGCCTCCTCTTTCTTCCCAGGGATGCTTGTAGGTGACTTCTGTCTTTTCAAGGAGCCTGAAGCCAATTTATCTCAGAGCTCTCTGTCCCTGACCTTTCATTCCCTGTTGCGTACGATCCCCCTCTCCACACTGCCCCTGCATGGAAGGATGAGCCCCACCTGAGCAGCTCTGCTGGAGCAGCTGTTTCCTCTCTCTTTTGTGTTCTGCTGCCAGCTTGGATACCTCAGTGTGCTCTTCGGGAGGACACGGGAGCCTCCTGGTTTGAGCAGCAAAGGTTGCAACAGCAGACCTGTCATTTTTAAGCCCTGCTGATGCCTTAAGTTTTGTCTTTCATGTTTTTCAGATTCTGTGCTGCCCAGGGCTGCAGTTCTGAGCCTCATACTAAGTGCTAGTCAGCTCTCTTCACAGAGCAGGGAGACAAAACAAATCCTTTTCCCGCTGAAGACCAAGGACAACTTTCAGGCCCAACAGCACAAACAAGGGTGGGCTGAGGGGAGGAACAAGAAGGATGGGACCTCCCAACCTGAAGCTATAATTGGACAATTAACCCCCAATATGCAAATGGACCCAAACTTATAAAAATGTAAGACCTCATGACCATTAGTCCATTTTGTGACCATTCTAAGTCCATCTTGGGTGTGGCCCTAGTCAGGCTCCTGTCCTCCCCAAGGTGTATCCTAAAGGCCTTTCAATAAATATCTACTTTATTCTCTAGCTCTGTCCAGTCTCTATTTCAGGTCAGCCTTCCTAAGGCATCACTGATATTGCTGAAGATAAAGCTCAGTCCTGCTCTGGGATCTTGCTGCAGGTGGAATTGTGCTCTTATGATTGGATTTCTGTGCTGTGTCTTGAGAAGGTGACTCTGTCTCTGGGGAGAAACACCAGAGTCCTTGTAGGAAAAACACCTTGCAAGAGAGGGAGCTTTGAATTTGTTATTTGGCATCCATTAAATGTCCTTTAAAATCATTGTTTCAAAGTGATTTCTCAAGATTGCTTTTTTGCCACATTTTTATAGGGACTAATAGCTCAATTTGTTCTTTTTTGTTTTCTTATCAAACACTCCTAACTTGGAGCAGGTTGGCTTATATTGTGATTTCTTCTGAGCCAGCTGGTTCTATTAGGGCATTGAGAGGGGAAACCTGGGAAAGGAAATGAGGGCTGGGACATCAGGGCTGCCTTTTTCTTAGGTGAAGATTTTCTTATTTGGCAGGACTCTGGAAGAGATTGGCAATAGGAGCTGAAGTCAAATACCTTTCAGGGACTTACAGAAAGGATTCTACATCATAGGAGAACAGCAAATACATATCTTGTTGTGTTGAGCACCAGCAGTTAAGATGTAGTGGGGTAACATTTTCAAGAGATTCTGTGCTTAAAACTTCAATATACATAGTTGGTGTCAATTCTACACCTTTATTCCACCTTGAGCCCAGCCAGAAAAAAACCTTTTCAAGCCCCTGTTTTTAATCTTGTAAACTGTAGGTTTCCTGAATAGTTTGTTTTGCATTAATTAACTCAATTTTTTAATGATAAGTCCAAAGCAAAACGGTACTCTTGAGTCATTGTCACAGTACAGTGTGATCAATGAGATTAATCAGCTGTGACACAGGACACAGGCAAACAGTTGTTCTGCAAGGTAATTGTAAAACAAAAATTCAGACACTTTCATGTGTACAGGTGGAGCAGCTGTAAATAGTGCTTTGTTAATATTCCCAGTAGAATCTGAGGCAACTCAAAACTGGGTGAGGTAAAAGAAAAATGCAGTTGTTCCATGTCATGGAGGCAACTGCTGGACTGATGTCGGGTTGTTTTTTTTTTTTTTTTTTAGGCAGTAAGCATATTATCTGTTTTTTGAGGGTTAATGTTTTGAATTTCATATCATCAATCACTTTCTGAAGGTGTTTGGAATACATGTTGGGCTGTGATTAAACCAACCCTCCACTCTGGAGGGACAGGCTAACATTGCTGATAAAATACATCACCTACAGAAAATCAAGGTCTCTTTGTAACCTGGCATGGAAATAGGTGACATTACTTTGCTGTAGTAATACACTACTTTTTCTTGCTTTACTCTGATAAATGGTGGCTATGAATTTGAAGTGACCTGGTTTTGTACCTTTTGAATACTGATTTTACTGAGATATACACTACTTACTACATCAGTTTACTGTATTACATAAAACAAATCCAGTTGTAGTAGAATCAGTAATTGAGAACAAGCAATTTTCTGTCTGGTTTGGGTTTTTTTTTTTTTAGATGTCTTTTTTTTAAGGTGATGTGAGGTTAGCTCCTCTTCTTGCACCGCATTGCAGTGTTCTTCTGTGCCTTTCAGTGGAACAAATTGAGCCAGCTTCAGAGGAGATCCTTCACGTTAAAGTTTTTATAACACAGTTTTTGTGTTCTGGGCTTTTTTCTAATCCTAAGCTGATCTCATTATTAATGTCTTTTTAGAATGAGTTTGTGGTTTTTTTTTTTGTTGGGTTTTTTTTTTTTTTTTTTTTTTTTTTTTTTTTTTTTTTTTTTTTTTTTGGAAATTGCTTATTCCCATTTCCTGCGGATAAAAGTATATGTGAGATTGGAGGTTCTCTTGTGCAGTGACCAGGAATCAGCTGTGGATTAGATACAAAGCAATAAGTCTTACTACTCAAAATAATGTGAGGTTTTGGGGTTTTTTTTTCCTAGTTTCTTTGTAGTGATCCTTTACCTTCAGAATAATTCTTGTCTGTAGAAGAAAGGCGTGGGTTTGTTTATTGTGTGGGTTTTTTCTACTTCAATATATTTTCACTCAGATTGGTTTTTTTTCCCTTCAAAAGGTGATTTTCGTGAAGTACACACTCTTGATTTAATTCCATGTACAATATACTGTCTTCTGTGGGTAACGAAAAAGGATGTATATAGAAAAAATAGAGTTCCTGAGATACAAGTGCTTACCTTGACATCACTGAAGGCCTGAGGGAGATAAACACTGGTAACTGCCAATAAGGCAGGTGGCAAACTTCCTGTTCTTTCAGTGGAATTTGGTTTGCTCTCCTGGTGTATTAAAAAAACCCAAACAACACAACCTCGAACAAACAAAAACCCTCAATCACAAATCACCAAATCTGTGTGAATCTCTCTTAACTCTTTAAGCACTTCATTTTGGGAATGTGAAATGAGGTTTTTTTCACATATATTAATTGCAGGACAAAATATTTACCAGGTCAAAGCATGGGCAGCAGTTGCTGCCTTCATTTTCTCCAAGGAATAGAAGTATTTTGTATTCAGTTCCATGCACGTCCCATATTTCTTTCTGAATTGACTATTGGCATGAATATGAAAGTGAAGATGTAACTTACAGATATTCAGTGTATTCTTTGAATTAATGCTACTTTAATTTTTTAGATGATGATTCTTTTTTCAGCAGGTGGAAATGCATTAATTGTTTTTTTTAAAAGTAAATGTTGAAGAATTGGTAGACAAAATATAGGTAAGTAAGCTAATGCCTCTTTCTTCATCCCAGTTGTGCTGTGCTCTGTTTTTGCTGTTGAAAGCAAACTTAAAGTCTTATCTTCAGCCATTTCTAGAAGTGTAAGCAGAAATGACACAGTTAGAAAACTCATGTAATAAATTTTAAGGTTGCCTTTTGGTCTGTGCTCTTGGTAAAAGCTGGACTCAAACATCTTTGAATCAGGAAAAAAAAAAAAAAAAAAAAGGATGAAATAGTCCTTTGGACAAAACTGGCCCAACAGCTATTGTTTACTGATTAGTGGCTTCTAAAGTGAAAACTTTATTATCAGTAATGATAGCTACCAAAACACTGCTTGTTCTCAAAATAGCCATTACCACTTAGCTTGAATCTCTTTGCAGATGTCTCCAGCTTTTTAAGATCAAAATAGCAGTTAATGGGTTTAAGTAATCAATAGCCCCAAAGACTTTTGAAGATGTTGGCACATAAAATACCAATAGTTTATATTTGTCTTTTTAAGAATCTGCTAAGCAGTGTTAACACATTACAAAATGCTAAGATTGCTAAGTGCCTCTATTAAATGATGTTAAAATGCCTCCAACAAGCCTGTTTTATGTATTGATGTAAATAAATGCTGTTTCTGTTCTGTTGAAGTACACAATTACTTTGAAGTTCAGCGCTGAGTTTGATTTGCTGACAGACTTGTTTTATGTTAAGGTAGTCTTAAAAAACGTCATTTTTCTGCAATCATTGTATTTGAAACTACAGAATATTTCTCAGGTAAGAGAAATCCTTTAACACACTTCCTGTAAGTAAATAGTTAATACCTGTTCAGCCCAATTCTGTTAAATCTGGGGGCATAATTAAGGTGTGTGGTTAATGCCCATAGCTGGTTCAGGCACTGCAAACAGAGTAGGAAGAGCAGTGCTGAGTGGAGGCGCAGGTTGATGGATATCAGGGTGCACTTCTAAAATCCCACAGCAACTCAGAGTTAATAACCTGTTGTAGCTATCAAGCATTTCAAGAGCAATGGTAATTTCTAGTGGAATTTGGAAGATGAGAATGAGTCTCAGCATAATTGTCTTACAGAGTTAACATGACTGCTCATCTTAGATCTTATCTTACTGTAACCAACCTTCAAATTCCCCTTTAGCCTCCTATGTCTAGTAAATGAGATTTGTTTACACTTTACTGAAATTAAATACACTGTTTTCTCTACTGGGGAGGAAACATCTTAAAGAAGGGTCTTTTTCATTAAAAACATCGATGCATAAACAGACATGGGGAAATTGCTATTGATCAAAATAGCAAGATGTTTCTATCTGGTCAGTTTTCTGCATTACTTAGAACAGCTATTTTAGTCATATTGGCAATTTTTTTTTTAATGGTTCCTCCATCTTCGTGATGTGTACAGAAAATGGAAGGGATTATGGTATTTTTATTTCACTGATATTCAGCTGTTTCAAGGTGAAACTGGGTATAAAACAAACAAACAAAAAAGAAAATTCACAACTCCTTTCAGGCTTGGCTTGACTGTGGGAGTACTTGAAGACCTTTATTTGGAGCATATGGTATGAAATTCCTGCTGATTCGGGTGTCTTGAGTTTAAGCATAGAAGCAGTTGGATACTGTCAGTCAGTAGCTCCCAAAAATTGAAATTTAATGAGGTGAGCTTTAACCTGCATACCTAGTGGGTACCTGTCTCTCAAATGTCACCTGCATACAAGGTGAAAGACTTTTTCTAGTGGCAGATTTGTGCTGAAACCTGATAGATCTTTTAAGCTTTGCCTTTTCTTTCCTGTTAAGCAATTGCGTGGTATTATTTATCTTGAATTGCACTTATGAGAGGAGAGGGAGGCTGAGAGACTGTCCTGTCCATCTTCCAAGGATATGTTTTTAAAACATCACCGTTTTAGCCATCTTTTGAGGGCGTGTTTTTGAAACATCATTGCAATTGCTTCTGCAGAGCTGTTTCTAGGAAACTTTAAGGCCCACCAGTCAATTTTTGTTTAATCTTTCCTCTCTTCTCTTAATAAGGCAGAAAAGGTGGTGAGTCTGGCAGCTGAATATCTCTCTGCTCCAGTGCTTCCCTTGCTGCTCTGGATCGTAAACACCTGAGTTCTTGTTATCTCCCTCCTGCTGGCAGTGCCATTAGGGAGGTTTTAAATAGTACCAGCACAATGGCTGGCTGCTGTTGAGATTCAAAATCCTGTTAAGACTGTAGACTGTGAACCATGAAATATTGGAGGATAGAGGTTGAGTGAGTATTCTGCTTATCTACCTAAGATTTGGCTTTCCTTTTGCTTTGAAAGAAAAATAAGGTTGATCCTCCCAGTTTAGAAAGGAAAAAAAAGTAGAAGAAAAACCTGCATATGTGAAACAGCAGTGGATTGAACAAAGCCCCTAACAAATGTCCTTTTTTCTGTATTATCTCCTTCTTGACTGACAAGCAGAGAAAACATCATGTTTGGAGCATCATGTTTGGAGCACTGCAGTCTGTTTTGCTGGTCCAAGATCAGTGCTAGTACAGTTGCAATATAAACCCCCCCTATCTTCCCATTTTATATTATCAAAGGAAGTCCCTTCCTTCCCAGCTATTGCTGTAGTTTGCCTACCTGAACTTGTAAGGGAATACTAAACAACACTTGGTGGAAGCCTTAGCTTTTACTTCTGCTGAGAAAACCCTCTGTTCTTTTAGAAACAAAAGGCTTATGTTTGTCTTATTGAATATTTTTATACGTAAACTGTTTGGTTTATCTTGGTAACTGTACATCCCTAATTCTGTAATTTTTGGTTAACTGCTTGAGCTTTCCTGGGTGTGTATTTTGCTTCTGCTGCTTTCCTTGTATTTTCTAATGCAAAGACACAAGCTTGTGCCTCTGCTGTCAAGTCTTTCTGTCAACCTGTCTGGCTGACAATCTCCTTCAGGCCAGTTTAGTGTTTGTAAATAGGCTTGATGCAAGTCATGTCACAGCAAAAATAATGAAACTCCGTGTATTGAGTGCTATGCTAGTTCAATGATGCTGATAAGATTGGTTCATCCCTACATCAGTGTAATTTAGAGAAATTGCTGTGTTGTGAATGGAATTTTAACAAGAAGTCCCCACGGAAAATAAGGGTAGTTAAATTAAAATGATGTTTAAATCAGAACAGCACAGAGAAGACATTGAATATAAATCAACTGTTAATGGCAAACAAAGCTAATTCTGCAAAGTGTGGTGTGAGAAGGTTCTGCCTTGGTTTTGTTGTTTGCACCTATGCATTTGTAATATGTTGATGTTTTAATTTTTTTCCATTGTGTGGACTTGATTTCAAGATAAATAATATAGTTTTTTCAAGGTCAAAAGTCACAAAACTTAAAACTTAATAACTGCTAAGTACAAGTAGGGGAGAAAAAAACATGTGTTCATGGAGTTAGTAGGCAATAATGAACTGCAGGGTCTTTAATTGTGTAATATTTATGTCTTGGATTTAAAAAAAATATTTTAGATATCCTTATCTAAGTACAGAGATGCCATGAATTTCTTGTTGTGAAATAAACCTGTAATACATCTTGGACATAATTTAAATGCCCCCGCCTCCCCACTCCAGATAAAAAAAATAGGGAAATCAGATTTGTCTTGGTTGCTCTGAAACAAAACGAGACAGAGGCATGAAAATATGAGGCACAGATATGTGGAAACTCTCTGCAGTGAGAGCAAGTATCTCTCATGTCTGCTGTGACAGAGAGCTTGCAGCTGGTCCTTGTGTACATGAGCTATCTTCACATCACTGGTGGAAGAGGCTGTGACTGAGAACCCTTTTGGTACAATGCGCCACCCAGACAGCTTGTCCCTCCAGAGTCCTGCTCGTAGCTTCTCATTTTATCAATGAGCTCACTGTCACTGTACATTGATCCCTGCCTCTCCTAGACCCCTGGAAAGGTTCCTCTTCACTGGCTGGTTGAAAAGGCTTGAGCTAAAGAATGTGCATTAACCCCCCAAAATTGAGTCTGACATTTTTTGGCCTTCTTTTGAGCAGTGCTTGGCCCAAGCAGTTTGAGCTCCAACTCATTCCTATTCAAGTTTGGCTTTGGAAGAGTCTAGAAAAGCTGGTGGTGTGCTGGAGAAAGAGACTTGTTTGGGACATCTGGCAGGTCCCCAGGGTGCCACAGGGAACTCTTGGCTCGCTTCATGAACCATTATTATGCTGACTCGAATAAAAAAGTCACTAGGACTTAGACATTATCTTCAAGTAACATGGGATCAGCACCTTTATCAGAGCTCAGGATAGATGTGACAGACTGTACTCAGAGGGAGCAGGGTGTTTTGTTCCTTTGCTCCTTTCCCTGCACAGTTTTTACTCTACGGCGTGAGTTATTAGATTACAATATTTTATTGACTGGGAGGAGGGAGAGAAAGGATGATCATGATGATAATGTAATAGAACATTATAATGATAAAGTGGTAAAATATTAATCTACATGTAATCAATACCTAACTCATGGTTGATCAGATATGCAGATGCTGGGTTTGAATTTTACACCTACCTTATCTACTGTAGAAGTGCAATGCAATTGCCTCCCAAATGCAAGTGAACTGTAGTTGCGGCTGGAGAGCTCAGAATTTGGAGGCGGAATGTACCATCTTGAGCCTTTTTCCATGGGGTGGGAGTTGGATGTTTCTTTATTTGCCAGTCAGGTGACATTTTGCTTTGTAAACCTTGGTATGCCCAGGACTTAGCTCTGTTGATCGTTTTTTGTCCTTGCTTCAGTTTCACTCCATTCTGTGGTCCCATTTCAGTGTCACTTATTTCTGTGGTCCCATCTTCCCCCATCTTCATCCAGTCTCAGTCTTTTTTTTTTTGTAGGGAGAGCTTGCTGGGCTGGTGCTGATCTCCAGCTGGTGGGAGAGGCCATCGCTGAACCACAGCTTCCCAAAGATTCCAGTTCTCCTGCCTGAACCTCTGTGTGCTGGGGGCCTTCTCATGAGGTTACATTGGCAAGACTGTGGGAAGGTTTGGTTCTCTTAGAGGAGAAATTAAGGAATAAATTACCCCTCAGTAAATTCAATCTGAAGCCTATAAAGAGGAGACAACCTGATACCAGACAGAGCAGCAGAAGGATTTCAGCTGACCAGTAGGAGGCTCTGATGGATTTCATTGCAGCATTTATATCAAAAGCAATTTAAGAAATCCAAACTTGCCTCTTTTTGGTCTGACTTTAAATGGACTCTTAATTGCCAACAGCAAGAGCAGGGGCTGAGGCTGACAAACTGACGGCAGCTGGCAACTTTCAGAAGGATCTTGGCAACTTGCAGTATCTGTCTCTTTCTCTTTGGACGCTCTTCCTGCATCTCTGGGGAAAAAAGAGAGATGTAGCTGCAGAGAATATTTATAATCATCAGCTTGTCAGGGTCCTTTGTACTGCCCTGTGCAGAGGAGCAGTGCCTGAAGTTTTGTCTTGCTGTGATGTACACACTTTCTACAAAGTTGTGTTAGCTTTCCCTGATCATTTTTGTGGTTAGTGGGATATGAATTTGAAAAAAACATGAACCTTAACTCTCTGGGAGCTGCTACGTGAACTTGGTGTCCTGGGTAAGAAAATGCAAGAAGTATAGGAGGTAGAAAACTAAGTATGGGAATGCGGGAATATTTCTGCTTGTGTCTTGTAGATCCTTACAGCAGTTACTCCTTTTTCATCTTTTGGAATTAATCATTGCTTACAGTGTGGGTTTTTTGTGTTCTGGAGAGTAGGAACTGATGTTGGCAGAAATTGCTGGACACCAGAGTTGAGTTTTCAGCTCCTTTCTGGCTGCAGAGATCCCCTGTTGGTGTGCACACTATTTGAGCCTGCATAGCCCTGAAATGTTCTAACCAAGCTTTTCCAAAGCAATTCATCAGGATTTTCACTTGATCTCCACAGTGTGTGCTGAAGGAGCACTTGGGAGTGGAATTTAGGGAAAAATGAAATTTCTTAAAAGCACTAAGTGTGCTTCTGTTTAAATGCCATTTAATCACGGTTGCTCTTGCCTTTTTCTCCTTCTAATTTCTGAAAATTTCAGTTAGTCAGGAGTATAACTCATTAAATTGTCCAAGGCTTTTAGACTTGATTTATTGAATTTGAGATATTTGAGCTTTGGTCAAATATTTTTTCTTCTGACTATGACACAGTCAGCAGGAGAATCTTCCTTATTTTGCTTTGTTCCACTCTAAAGGAAATACTAAATTCCTCGTACAGTCACAAGAGTTTTGAGACAGGGATTTTAGGAGAAAAGACAAGTACTTCCTTAAACAAAAGTGAGATTTTGGGGCATCTATGTGGACTAAATTTCATAAAGTAATTTTTAGGTGGTTACAGTACAAGTGCAATTGAATATTATCCAGATGCTAATTTGAACTTCTTTTGGGAGGTTTTTGAGGGCAAAATTCCTGTCTTAGGAGCAAGGTGGGGCTGCCATGGCAGTAGTGAGAGATCATGCTGGATAAGAGCAGTGTGGGAGAGGGTGCAGGCAGCTAACATAACTTATGGTAATCGAGGTTCTCTGGGGATCAATCCTCAGCTGGTGTGAATTATCACAGCTTCATTAATGCAAGTGAGTGATATCAGGCTGTATCCAGCTGATGTTCCAGCATTGTGGCTGTAAAACCTTGGGTGGACAGCATGACTCAGTGTTTGCCTGCGTGTTCATGTGTGCACACAATTATTTAATGCATTAAAATGTATTTAATGCATTAAACACAGGAATTTCAGACTTGGCATGACTGTGTTACCGCAGAAGGGCATTCCAAGAATTTCTGTGAGTGGGGCATTAAGGCAGAGCAGAAAATATGCTACATCCAGCTGGAATCCCTTCCAAGTTTTGGTGTTGGTTGCTTCTACATACCTATTCGAAGTTCCAGCCCTGGCTGGTATACTTCCCTTCCCTTTCTTTCCCTTTTGAAGGAGAGCCTGATGCTGTAGTGCTCCTTGAAGCCCACATCTTGGGCTGAGTGCTGCAGGAACTGAATTGCTGGACATGCCAGCCCTCTGACAGCACCTTGCTACCTATGGCTGTAATAAACTCTGCTGCTGGCTTTTGACTCCCAAAAAATTCAGGCTCAGGGGTGACTTCAGCTGTCCCAAATGGGACATCCCTTCTGTGGTCTGTGTGCTGCTGGATTCTGCTGGAGGAGAATCTGTCTGGAGCCGAAACGCCTTGATGAACCATTTCCCTGGAGATTACGAGCTAATGGTTTGTCCATAAAGCCATGCAGCTTTTCCCATTTCTTTTGGAAATGAATAGAACTGGAACAGAATCATATGCTGCATTGTGATAGCCTAATGCTCTTACGGAGCTGGGTGTTATTACCCAATTTGCTTTAGTGGACAAATTAGACATGCGGAATTTCCAGATTTTACTTTATTCAGATTTTAATTAACTCAGTGTGATAAGCTGTAAGCACATTAATATCAACGAAATACTTTGTATACTTTGCTAATATTTAGATAAAAAAGCCAAGAGTATTGTTTTCATACAAAGACCGGTGAGGTTGGAAATAATGGAGATCTTTTTTAGGAATTTGGAATGTGCTTTTGAAATCATTTTGCATTTTTAGTGGTAGATTTGAAATAATAGCTGTGCAAGTGCAGTGGAAAGTGCTTGTATGGGATTTTTACTACACATGCATTTTTGGGGTTTTTTTAAGCTTTTACTTGAAAAATTGATGGAGTCATTTGCATTCACTAGCTTGGACAGATGGTGTGATCCATAACAAAATACTCAACAGCATACTAAAAAGGATCATTTCAGCACCTATCCCCTGCAAACAGCTTTCACCCAGACAACAAGGAAAAGCTTCTAAAATCCAACATCCTCACAGAGGCCTTTTCAAGGTGAAAGCATTACCTGAGCACTGGCATCTGCACATTTGCAGTGGCTCTGGTGGGCATCTGCACTGGCCAAGGCTGGAAAACACCAGCTGAGGAAAGAGCCAGCTCCTGCATTTGCTTAAGAATCTTTTCTTGGGAATTGGGAGTTCTTCACCTGCCAGTGGGATTGCTGCTGGATGCAGTTAACCCAGTGGCAGGAGATGCTCAGGGCAGTGCTGTGTGAGAAGATCAGTAACCGAGGGGGATCAGGGCTTCCCAAATTGCTTCAAGGCACTGAGAGCAAATGAGGGTAGCTGTGCTCTGCCTCCTGTCCCAACAGGAATGTAGATGTCCTTTGATGAGCTGTTTAGGCTGTGTGTACAAGACTAATTGTATAGAAATGTTGTAGAAGTCCAGCTTATTTTTATTTAGAAAAATCTCCAATTGCTGCTTTATATTTTGATCAAAAGAGAGGAAAAAAAATAAATTGGTGTTTTCCACCATCTGCTTACTCTAGCATGGTTTAGTGGAGACCTTGGAAAATTTGGAACTGATTTCAGTAACCTCTGTTCTGTGTCGCTTGTATTGTGTCCTCATCCTGCATAGAGATCAGGGAAAGCCTGATTGTCAGAGTATTTTTTAAGAAAATTGGAGAGGACAGTTATTTTAGTAATAGGTGGAAATTATCTTAGTTAAAATCACCACTGGAATTCTATTAAAGAACACATTTGTGGTTGTAAATTAGGAAAAAAGAAAAATATTTCAGATACTGCCAACTGAGCAAAGCTGCAATATGTTCTTAAAGTCAAGCTGTGTTTTCTCATTTTTGCACATCACAATCAGTAGTGAAGTCTTTGGGCCTGAATTAGATACTGTTTTACTTCTGAAACCTCAATTTCTGTTCTATTGTCAGCAGCAGCCCCAGTGCAAACCAACCAACAGAAAATAACAATTCAGCAAGAGTCAGTACAGGGATAATTGCAGAGTCACTTGGGCAAGTCCCGACTGGTACAGCAGCATTTCTTGGAGATCGCTCCCCTACAAGCTGTTTTGTACTACACTGCTAGCAATAAAGGCAAAACCTTTAAAAGCCCAAAATGTTGTTTTATAGAAGTGGTTGGTATTTTTAAGATAGAAGTCAGCCCTGGGAAAGCTTCATGCTCACACAAATGTGTATTTTTTTTTTAATATTTTTAAAGATTTTAACTTTTTTATTTAATTTTTTGAGAGATGATGGCCAGGTTGCTGCCACCGGGGCCTGGATGGTGTTTTTGGACACCATCCTTTCTCTGTAGGTTTTTTTTTTTTTTTTTTTTTTTTTTTTTTTTTTTTTTTTTTTTTTTTATGAGAAAGGATGGGTTTGTAAATTATAAAGGTTGTCTCTTGAGTCCCCACTGGCTGACCCTGGAGCATAGGGGGCCATTGCAAGGTCTCAGGCATGTGTGGGTTTGTTTTTAGGGTTCCTATACTTTGTCAAATTGCTTTTTACATGGGAAAAATACGGTTTTAGGATGTAATGGTACTTTCATGTGAGAGTAAATTACAGAATATGAAGTGATGCAGGTTTTTACTGTTTTCTGAGCCTTTGTTTTCAGTTTACAGAACTGGTTTGTGTAAGCACTCATGATTCCCATGTCTGGTGTCAAGTGCTTTGGTCTCTTAGTTCGGGACCAAAACCCAGTGCAGGTATTACACCTAAAAATAAACTTGGTTTGGGAAATATCATGTAACCTCAAATTTTGGATGACAGCTGTATTAATAATTAATATGTAATTAATAATATGTATTAATATACTTATCAATAAGGATATAGAATATCCTTATGGAATATCATTGGATATTATGGAGAAATGGACATTAGTCATGCTCTCTAAACTAGTTTATATTAAACATTTGGACCATTATGTTCATTAATCTTTTGGTCAATAAATGCTTTGATTAATCCCTCAATTGCTGAGTCCACTTTAGTAACCTAAACTGTATGGGTGTTTGCTTTAAATGAAAATATCTATTTTTTCCTTTTCAAAGCTTTCATTACCTGTTGTTTTCAGTTCAGTATAAGAACCTGGAGAGCCTTGTATCTGTCCCAACATGCTTTCTCAGGGTTAGGGTTAGGCCAGTAGACTGGGTTCATTTCTTGTTTCTGTCACAGATGTTGGAACCCTGGTCACTGAGAATTTTAGACTTTCTGTGCTGACAGGCACTGACCCCCAAGAAAACACTGCATTTGACCTGAGGCCTTGGAAAAGGCTTCCAAAATTGAATGATAGCACTGGGATTATGGGTGTGCAGTGTGAATAGAAGTGTGTAATATCACATGGTGGAAAACTTAGAGTTTAAGGTTTCAGAATATAGTAATATATAAAGCAAGATGGAGGTTTTAGGGCAGAGGCCAGTCCTTTTTCACCTTCTTCTTCATGGGTCTGGGTGGTGTTTTGTAATTGGATAGAAAAGTTCACATTGCGGGCCACGGGTGGTTGGTTATTGGGTTAAAAGTAAAAATAACTTAGGTGTCATTTCTTAATTGGACAGTTTATCCTTAAAAGGCCTTGTAGAGAGAGATAGGGCTCCATTTTTACTTTGTTAGCTAGAAGTGCTTATGGCTTGTGAAACTCTAATATAGATAAGAATTAATAAACACTTGAGTCTGAACAAAAAACACTGTCTCTTGAGCTTTTAATCCTGACTCTGGCAGAAAAAGAAGATAAAAAAGGAGCAACAGATTTGTTGTGTGATGAGTAAAGTGCTTTATCCTTCTGCCTGTGGGTACCCAGTTAGCACATGATATCCTGTAACACCAGCCTCCCATGCTTGGATATGTTGTGAGATGCTTGGCCAGGGTACATTTGCCACTGTTTGATTATCAGAGCCTGATCCCTTCTGGCCCCAATTTGAGACTCCCTTGGCCTCCCATACAGCCAGCAGCAGGAAACAACTATGAACAACACAAGCCTGGAATCTTCACTTGCTTTTAGTGCTGTCTGCATGGATATTGGCTATTCCTGGTGCTTACATGCCATGTTCTTGGGGAAGTACATTGCTGTTGTCTGTTTGTTTGTTTGTTTGTTTGTTTGTTTGTTTTCTTGATGTTGCTGATACTTTGTGTTTGGACACAATTCTGGCTCACTGTGTAAACCAGTCTATTAAATATTGCTTTTTCAGAGTATCTTCTTGGTAATAAAGAAGTGGTAATCATTTGGTGGTACATTTCCAGATGAACATATTGAACAGCCCATAATTTGAAAGCCCATCTAGGTCATCTGTCATCTACTGCTGACACCCACATCAATTTCTTTTTGTTTGTTTGTTTTTTGTTTGTTTGTTTGCTCCTTTGGATTTTGCTCCTTTGCAGCTCCTGACAGCGTAATGGTCTAAAGGTTTTGGTGTTTCCTCATGCCACCCAAGAGAAATAACTTCAGATGGGTACAGCCAGGTGTAGAGGAGCCTCCCTGCTAGGGAAACAGAGGTTTGAAATTGAAGTTTGTCTCAGTTCTTCAGTAGCTCAGCCCTCCCAGTGCCCAAATTGGTGACAAGGCTACTGCTGAGCCATAATTTCATTTACTGTGCCTGACTGTGGCGAAGGTGACACCAACTTATTACTACAGCCTGTTAATACAGCAAAAATATCCTGGTGTTTTTGACACTGAATGTTGTGGGATTAGTCCTTTATGTGAAGGGGGCTGTCATGTTAACACAGTGTTACAGAGTCATGCTTGGGCTTAGAATGTTCTCTCCTGGAGGGAAGAGGGCAACTATGCTGTAGTCTGGAAGGATGTGAAAATCTGTAACTCCCTCCCAGTGTAGATTAATTATGCTATCCTGTTAATATTTGGAAATAAGAATCCTGTATGCATTGACTAAGCAACATGTCAAAGACAGGACTGGCTCCTCGCCTTTTCAGGCTTTAAGTTCAGGCTGAGAGAACTCTTCAATATTCCCTAGTTTCTGTGTCAAATTTCCCCTGTGCAAGCACTTGGCATGGTAGGGCTGTTGTGTATGTCAGCTTTATTCCTGGCATCTTTCAGATGCATTGTGAGAAGTAAGAGAGGCTCGGTGCCCTGGGTCCAAAATCAATGTTAATAAATTATCAATTGATTTAATAGATCTACCAGTCAGGCAAATCAGGATCTTTAACTTTTAGTTAGTGACCTTGATCTGAAAGGGAACATTTAGGTTAAAATAAATCAGTTGTGTCTCAGCCAGATGGAGGCTGTGCTTTTCCTTTCTTAAGGCAGGCAGAGCTTGTTCCTGCCCTTGTTCAGCAATACAGAAAATGTACATGTCAGGCTGAAATGCCTTCAAAGACCTGGGATGAATGCAGTATTTAACTTCCTAGCAGCAGCTGAGCATAAAGACTGATTAGAGCAGTTACTCAAGATGGATTCAGATTATTAGATAACATGGAAAAAACGTCAACAAAAATAAGATGAATAACTGTAGGCATATCCTGACAGTGATTTATTAGGCCTTCAGTGTAGTGGACTGCTAATAATCTCCCAGGGGATAGGAGTGATCCCCCTTTAGAACATTTACAGGTGGATCAGTGACTGTGTCAGCAAATGTGCTGGAGACCTCGTGTTCCTTTTGTCTGCTTGCCACCATCTCCACTCTAAACAGGGTAATAATAACAACAAATATTTAAAATATTTTTTCATGAATGTCATCAACCTGGAAGTAGCCCTGCAGATGGCACAGGTTTAGTATCCACAGTATTTAGTTGGTTTCTTGAAATCTAAAGTATCTCGGAACCTTGCAGTAAAAATTAAGTGTGACTTAAATAACATCAAACCCAGTTATTTTAATGCTCAATGGCCTTCCATTCAAGACTTTAAAAATTATAGCTGAAATAGCTGAATAGAGTTGATACAGTTGAAAATGATGATTTATATTGAAATTTTCAAGAAGAACAAGACCTTTGAGTAAATAATGTTTCTGAATTATAATAGTGATTCTCAAAAAAGTAGTTTACATGAATATGTTCTATTTAAAAAATAATGGAAGATGTGAAGGGTGATTTCATTTTGGTATTTCATAAGTATCTCAGTCTGTGAAGTGTGAGAGTATCTTCTATTATTTTTTCCATGGTTTTTAGTTCTTTGTGGACCTTTCTTTGTGGACCTTTCAAGTTCTCAGTGTTCATTCTCTGGAATGCAGCACTGAGTTGTCAGAAGAAAAGTCAGAAATACATCCTATTCTTGATGAAACAGCAAGATACCCAAATCACAAACTTTTCTTGATATCTGGAAGGCCCTTCTGTAGTTTGCAGCCCTGGCAGCTGGAATTGGTGTTCCTTCTGTAGAGTGGCTTGGGAATCTAAAAAAGGCACCTGTTAGGAAAGAACACAACCCCTTCTAAACCTCCACCACTCCTGCATCTTGTGTTAGCGAGGAACAACGGGGAGATGAACTAAAACAAAATGGATATTCAAAGCTGGAAGTGAGTCTTATTAGTGAATTAAAGTCTTTGTTGTAGTGCTGTAGTGTTTTTGGTGTTTTGTAGTGTAGTTTTGTAGTGTTTTGGTGTAGTGTAGTGGTGTTTTTAGCAAGATGAGGGCTGTCTGTGGGTTTAGGAGAATGAGTATCTCTAAATGGGACGTTTGGATGCATGAACTAGGTCTGTGTGAGGGCTTTAGAAATATTAAGGTGTGGGAGACCTCTGTCATGACCATCCCTGAGGAGATGGTCCCGAGAGGCTGATGGGTTTCTTGTTTACATCTTTTTTGTCTCGTCAGTGCTCTCTGAAAGCTTTGTTCATCTGGCTCGGGTGCAGCCATGGCAGAAGCGTGGCTTTGACTTTTCCCAGGAGGAGCTCTGTGGTTTGAGGCTTGGGTTCTTGCAAAAAAAGAATTGGTGAAATGGAGCTTTAACAAATGTTGAATCTTGGAATATAATTTAGTTTCTCTGTGCTGTTGCTTCTCTGGAAAGGACCTGCTATTAGAGCTTGGTTCCATCTGACGTAGCCACCGTTCTTTTGTTCAAGTGAGGTAAGACAATGTTTTTCTAGTGGTTGTTCTTATTTTTGTTTCTGTATTTATTTGGGGCTTTCTCTGGTTTGTTGTCCCCCTATCACCACCCCCCCCCGCCCCCACACACAGTGTATGCATTAGAATTAGGCAGAATTTCCCTATCTAGCCTGTATCTTTCTGGGTGCTCCATTTGAACCTGCTTTCATTGCATTCTAATGTGGTCTTGAGGTTTCACAGTCTTCTGTAGCTGCTAGTGAGGGAAATACCACAATTTTCAGTAACGTGGTGGTTTATATGTAGTTTTTCTGATTCCTGACGCTTTCTATAAACAAGATTATAGCTAGTTATTGTATTTGAAATGCATATCAGTTTTCAGTAATTTAACTCCCCCCCAAACCAACAACAAAAGTACACAACATCCAAACACAAAAAGCTTGTTCTGTTTTCCTTTATGAGATGTGGTGGTTTAATACAGAGGCAGAGAGGCTTGCTGTCTTGCATGCTGTATTTATTTTTTATTCACCCTATCCAGGAAATTGGCATTAGGTACTGGGTCCAATTCCAGTTATCTAGAATTTAATGTCATCCTTGGGGATGTGGTTACTTCTGTGGCTAAATATAACTCATCAGCAAAACAAAATGTCCATCCTTGTTTCTGGCTGCTCTGTGGGGGTGAGCAGCAAAAGCTGTGCTTTGGTCTGGTTGTAATTAATTGGAGGTGGGCAAGTTCCCCAAGTAAATAGTTTTTCATTGTCATTTCATGCTAAATAAGTCATCTGTCTTGTACAGATGAGAGTGGGCCATCTAACCATAAGCTTGCTGAGAGCTGGGGAGAACCTGGACTCTCAGAAGTTCTCTATTTCCTCTAAAAGAGCTGACAGCCTCTCACCTTTATTTCCACCCCCCCTCCCCGCCCATCTCCCGTAATATGCCTTTTTCCTATTCCTGCTGGCAGTGTAAACTTCTTATTCTTTTGCTATATCTGTCTTGCAAAACATGATGGTCGGGTAAGATGCAATTTTGCTTTAATTATGATTAAATTACTTTATGAATTAACCAGAGGATGTCATGGGACTGGAATCTTTTGACACATGAGAAAATTGCCTTTCTTTAACAAGCTGCTTCAAGCATGCAAGGTAATATTAGCATTTTTCAGTTATAGCTTCAGGGGATTAAATAATAAGGGGAGGTATTGTACCTACAATTACATGATGTGCATGTGTGTGTTAAAATCTTAAAGACAAGTACACACAGAAGGAATTGGCTGAACTGCTGAACCTGTGACATTGTGCAGTAAGTGTGAGTAGGGGTTTTTTTTCTTTGTAAAATGGCTTTTTAAGAAAACGTGGGTATCTGAAGAATTTTATGTTGTAGACTTGCAAAGGCTGGCTGAACTTTGAGTATATTCAGCAAAAAAAAAAAAAAAAAAAGTATCCTGAGCTAGATACACCTTTTTCACCTTAAGGGTAATGAACTCAATGCAACTTTAAAGGGAGTGACAAGTAATTTTCATACGTGTTACTTTGTTTTACTTGATTTAGTGGCGGTAGCAAATAGGCTAAAGCCAGGAATTGGATGTTGAAAATATATTGCACAATTAACCTTTTTGTGAAGTACATGTGAAAAATAGTGCATGCCATCCTTACCGGTCTGTGAATAATCTGTGATGCATGTGTATCTCCAAACTCATATTCTTCTGTTTTAATATCTCTAAATGCACACTTAAACACTTTTATTTAGACACACTATGTCTGATGAGTTGCAATTGTTCAAGGTGCTGCAGAAATTGAAGGTGATAATTTATATTCTTTAAATCAGGGTAGGAAAACAGTACAACAGCTTGTGTCAAATTGGGAAGGAATGGGACAAGCTAAGTTGTATGACCTCTGCATATGTTGTATTCAGTGTGGACTTGCACCTGCATGACCCTGCTTGGTTTCAGAGGGTTGCCACTGCCTTGTGGTATCAAATCCAATGAAGTGGAAAATTGACAATAAGGGATTTAAGCTATTGTTGTCATTGCCCCAGCTGTTTGGTTGTTGTTTTGATGACAGAATTCATTCACGTTCTACACAAATCCATAAGGTAACAGTAATTAGTGGGACTCAGAATTTGGGGGGGTTTATACAGGGATAGGGAACCAGATGACAAAGAAAAATTGTTTAAGCATGGCAGCAGTTCAGTTCTAGAAGGAAGGTGTGTGCATAATACATTGTAGATTAATTGATGTGCTCCACTAGAAAAGGCAAATTACTTGCCTTGAAAACAGTCAGTGACAGAAACCCAACACCTTCAGCTCTAGTTGTGTTTGAGGCAAAATTGCATGTGCAATAACAACCACAAGCATTGCTGGTGTGCAAATGCTCTCAGTAGGGCAGGAATCTTTTCACCTATATTTCTCATGTCTTGCTTTAATCTAAAATTAAATGCATATTGGCCATTACACCTATTATTACTGCTGTTGTACTCTGATATAACTAGGCCATCTACATTCACAGCCCAAAGAATAAATGAGGTTGGTAATTTCAAACCTAAAGCTGTTCTGTGCTGACAATAGGGAATACCTAGAAGAAAAACAGCACAAATCACTACCTTGTGCAGGTAAGATCAGATCAGTGTTCATAGTCTCTTGATTGCATGTGGCTGAATATTATCAGAGAATTTGAGAAATCATTCAGAAGAAAGCCATGTTTCCTGATTATTATTTTTTTTTCTTATGGTAATTCTAGAGATTATTGAGAGGGTTCATGTGGAGGAAGAACAAACCCCTCTCCTATGGCTGTGTGCTTCTTGTTCCAATCTTTTCTTTATGGTTTTGAATTTCTTTCCATTTGTTAGTTTACACTGGAGGTTCTCTGGATGCTGAAGGGAGCTTTGTGCTGTGTACAGATTCAACCGAGGCTCCAGAAGTTTGCAATCAACCAAGTAAATTATTTGTCACCTTGGATAAATATTAGCTCTGACAAATTAAAACCACATTTTTCTGGTGTGCATTGCTCTCTATCTCACAAAATGGTAATTGTTCTTACAGTTATTGCTCTTGCTTGTAGTGAGGCATCTGTTTCTTGTCTAATTGCTAGCATTCAAATCCCAGTCAGTTTAAAATAACTTTTTGAGGCTTCAGTATAGCAATATCCTGATTCATACCTTTGGCATTGTGCTTTTTATGCAAATACGTAAAATAACACCAAACCAAACAAAAAACCCCCACAAACAAAAAGGAGTGGTTGGGTGTGGGTTGGTTGTGTCTTGTGCTGTAATCAAAGGCAATAAGAAGAAATCCTGGTATTGGATTTGCCTTTCACCATCAGTATTTATCCTCTGAGCCTGGCTATAAATCATGGAGCCTGGAATCAACCACTGCCTCTTGCATAGCCACTTGAAGTTGAAAATGTGTTAAATGACTTTTACACTCTGACATGGCCTTACATGGGTTAAGAGTAACTATTTTTATTTTTTCCCCTTTGACAGTTAATCTCTTTATTTTTTTCGAGCTGGAATGATCATCTTTCTTCCTGTTTATCCCCTGCAGCCCATCCTGCTGCTTTGCTTCTCCATGT
The DNA here is from genome assembly GCA_017589585.1 of Phylloscopus whistleri. Lineage (NCBI taxonomy): Eukaryota > Metazoa > Chordata > Aves > Passeriformes > Phylloscopidae > Phylloscopus > Phylloscopus whistleri. Next base: position 1,437,207 of record JADMLD010001241.1, on the reverse strand, counting down.
CCCTTGGCTGTTTTAAAAATCCTCTTTAGGGTTTCAAGACTCTATACAACCAGTTGGGAGCTGTATCTTTTCACAGTCCTCCTTGAAGAGTGAATTCTCTCACCTACCAAGAGGATAACGGTGATAAAAACACAGAGGCTCCAATTTTCCTGGACTCTCTGGAACTGGTGTGGGGATTTTTAAACTTTTCATTACTGCTGTCATTTTTCCCATCAAAAAACCAAGAAAATGCAAAACATAAATAATAATAATAATAATAAAAAATCCCCATCAGGAGAGCTGAAAAAACGTCAAAAACCTAGATGAGAAACATGAGAGCTGCACGGGGTGGGGGTGTCCAGAATGGGTTTGTTCATGTCTTTATCTAGAGATTTTTCCAGTGATACTGCACCAGCTGTGGTGAAACTGCCCATCAGGCTTATCTCCAGGGACAGAGGATCATGTTTAGAGGTAGTTTCTACAGAGCTTTTAGGGGACATGCTGTGGTCTCTGCAACCTGACTGCAGCCTTGCTTGCTGTAAGCCCTTTGGGTTGCTGTTTACCAGTGGCAGTGCTGATGCTCTGGCTTTATCCTCATGCCGGCCTTGGGCTCCTGTTCACACTCCCCTGCTTCTTTTGTGTGAGCACAAGGCCAGTTCTAATCCCTGATAGTCTTGTGTTTATTCATTAAGTGCCCCAGATCAGTTCTGGTCCAGCTCTGGCTGTTTCCCTGGAAGATGTAGGCAGAGCTGTATGCTCTCAGTTAAAAGGAAAATGTTTTTAAAACACCCCATAGAGCAGAGGTGCTCTCAATATGGGCGCCTCTGAGTGATACACACTCAGAACTTTTAGCTGTTACAGACCCTTTACCCTCCCTGAACTGTCCTTATTAATGTTTTTGTGCTATTCCACAAAACCTTTCAAGTTTTCAATAGCAATTTCACAGTTGGCGGGGGAGCGGGGTAGAAAAAGAAATTGAGGGTTAAGATTTCAGGTGCATGTTAAAAAACTTGAACGTCTCTCATTTGGAGTTATGTAGGAAATCCAAAAGAACTCTTTATATTTTTGTGTGCAACATCCAGCAACACATGGGGTGTTAGCTAATGGGGATGTCTGCAGCTGCCTGGTAATAGCCAACACGAACCTTCAGCAGAATTTATTGAAATTAATAGATTTTTTTAATTAGAAACCCCCCTCTACAGTTTTTATTGAGTGATGTTTATGCACCTTGGCAGAGAAGCCTGAAGAATGTGGTGAGCACATTCCTGAATGAAGGGTTGATCAGGATGTGAGTTAATTGTAACAGGAGTAGTACTTGGTTTTGATCCGAGTAAAATGGGGGAGAATTCTCTTTTCCAGCTCCATGCTACGTAATAGTAGCTTATGTAAGAGTTTCAATGTTTGTGTCTGCCCTAAAGGAAGTTAAGAAATAAAAATGAGATGTGACGGATATTAGCGCTCCGAAAATGAAACAGAAGATGTCTTATTGCCACCAGGAAAGCCACGAGCCAGTGATAGCTGTAAATACTTTTATCCAAAGTTTGCTGGTTGCTGCTGTTGAGCTCCATTGACTTCTTATCAGGTCAAAAGGGATAAATCAGTACTTGTGAGTCAATTATTCTATGGCTGTTAAGTGTACAGGCAGCTGCTAAGTCCGTGGATGGTGTGATGTTGTGAGGAAGCACTAGGAACCTTTCCCTGCTAACGTGTACTTCCAAATGCCACAGCTATTGCCTCACTTGGCAAACAGCCACTTGAAATCAGGGCTGGACAACTCTCAGGTGTCAGATGTGACATGTCTTACCTTTTTTTTTTTATTATTTTTTCTTCCAACAGCTTCTCATTTTTCTGGAACGAACTGTGAAATTCCGTATGTGCTCTAAATGCACATAAGCTTTAAAGTAACCTTCCTTACCTTTAATTTTTTTTTCCCCTGGATCAATTAATCCAATATGCTGTTTCAGCCACATGGTGCAGAAAACAGAAAGATGTGAGGGTACACACAAAAATAAATACACCACTGTGTTTGCAAGGGCAGGCTGCTTCCTTTGGTGGCTGTGCCAGCTTTTGCTGCCTTAAATTTATAGGAATAGATGGCAATACCTTAACAGCTTGTTGGTGATGTTGTGCTGAAACTGGACTGTGTTCTAGGAGATGCAGCTCTGAAGTTGCATGAAGGATTTCTGAAATTTCTGTATGAAGAAACGAGGAACACTGCTTAGGATAATTCAGGCACTTCTGAAATGGGTCCTGGCACTATGAAAGACATAATTTTTTTTGTGTGGATATTAATCCACATTGAGAGAGCATTTTTATAGTAACTCCATGTGGGAGATCAATTATAAAAAAGGCTTAAACTGTACCATGATGTATAAAACTGCCTGCAGAGTCCTTGTCCATAGTACTTGGAACAGAATTGGCCTGTGTCAGAGCACAGGTTGTTGTGTCCCCAGAACACTTTCTAGTATTTCACAAATTAGCAGAGCTTTTAGTGACAGTGGTATCTTGGTTTCTGTTGTTTGGGGAAAGACTGCTGCAAGTTTCTGTCCTAGCAGTTAATAATCTGTGTGTTTCCTCTTGAGACTGAGTCTGAACCTTCCAACAAAGCACAACTTGCATTTTTAAACTCTCTACTGTCACTGCCAAGTAATGAGTCATGTACTGTTTTACCTGTGCCTAAAGGAGCTCTTTCCTCTTTGGGTTAATCACTGAATGAGATTAATTATGCTGATTAGACACCAACCCTGGTTCTTGTAACTCATTGCTACCATCATAGATGTTTGGAATGGGATGATTAAACCCTTTCCAAACTCAGATCTTGCAGCACCTGTGACTATCCCAGTTAAAAACTGCCTGGAACAAAACATATGGTGTAGAAAAGCATGATATGCATAAGCCTCATGTATTTCTTGTCCATATTGTGTCTCCTCTCACAGCTTCTCTCAGTTAAACCAGCTTAATCAAATTGTTTTCTTCCCACTGGGCTGTGGTTATGGTGGTTGTCCTGGTCAGATGTTGATGTTTCTGTCTCTGTGCTAGTTTTGAATCCCTCTGCAGGAATGACACCCACAAGCCCACTTGGACAAACAAGATTTTTTTTTTTTTTTTCCCCCAGCCTATGCATGGAGGTCTTTTTCAGTGTAAGTGAAGACTCTTGAAAACCAATTGCTGTATTTCCAAGGGGAAGTCTCCAAGGCGTGGCAGAGCACGTGCTGCTGCTGTGACTGGCACTGGTGCAGGGCTGCTGGGCTGGCTGCTACCCCCCTGGTGTGGGCACAAGCCACCCTTTGGGAACATACAGAGAACTGGGCTTTGTTCTCAGCCTGTCTGCATGAATGCTGATGTTCAAAGGATGGGAGAAACAGAAATGAGCAGCTGAGGGTTTCTCCAGCACCCTTGATGTACTTTGTGCCAGAAAAAGCATTGCTGATGCCAGATTTTTGAAAACAATGTTTCATGTGTGTATCTCACTACTTCACTATTGTCAAGGCTACCACATGATACTGTAATGTTATTAAAAAAAAAAAAGGCAATGAAGCCAACAACAATCAAACAAAAAAACCCTCAACTCACACACTAATGAAGCATCCAGAGGTCTCTCTGTTTGCATTTCCAAATTGTGAATCACAGGAGTCCTGTGTGCATGTTCAGGGTATGAGCCTGGGAACAGCAGGCTCCTAGCTCTGCCCTGGGGTGAAATCTGGGGTGTTCTCAGGCTTTATTTAAAAAAAAAAAAAAGCCAAAACAACAACAACAACAACAAGTCAAGGTTCTAAATATGGCAGGAGTTGCATCTAAAATGAGGAGACTCAACACTACAGTAACCAAATAGGAAATCAGGCATATTCCTTAAGGTTTTGAGTGGGTTCTCTTCCTGTCCTTGGAAAAGTTTCTTCTACACCTAAAAATCCTTTGCTAAAAAGGAAAACCAATATATGTTTCAAAAACTGTCTTTATTTATATAATGGTCTTTGTTTATATCAAGATTTATATATGTAATATCTAATCCAGATTCAGGTTATGTTATAAAGCTTCAGGATCTAAACCACTTTAGGAAGAAATCAGGGAGAAACTGTGAAATAGCCATACTTGTACAGATGAACAGATTTCCAAAGTGTAGTTTGGTATCCGCTTTGTTTGGTTTCCTTTAGCTTGTGTGGAGACTTTATTTACTCCAATTCCTACCCGCTCATCTGTTTCAGCCTTGTGCTCAATTACATTTTGATAGTCTCATATCTTGTCATCTTACCCTCATTTTAAAAGTCTGCAGGAATGGAGCAGTAACAAAAGCTACCTTGAAATAAGAGAGTTCTGTGTGTTTCTCCTAATTATTCACAGTAAAACATATGCCAGATTTCTGTGGGTGGATGTGCCAGACACGCACAGACTGTTGTTATTTGTGCACAGGATTGTATCGGGGCATAGCGGGCTCTGTGACTGCTGATGTGCTGCTTGTCCAAGAAAGGTTACCCTTCCCTTTGTGTCTGTGCCTGGTTGCACTAGGAAGGGTAACAAATCCAGCTTGAATGGCATGCGTTTCTGTAAATTAATATCCTTTAAATTCAGGCAACAAACCACAGCCGTAGATGGGTGAAGTAGATCTGAGGGAGTGGTTTAAGCTTGGAGTGTGGGCATAAATACTGGACTGTGGGAAGAAGGGGGAGACTGTTCTGTTCAGAAAATAACACCTGCTTGTGGGGATCACCTTAGGTACTGTTGACGAGACAAATGTCACAGCTCTTCTCAGAGGTTTTGGGTAGTTATTTCCCAGCTCTGAAGAGAGATGCTAAACCTGCAAGGCCCTCAACTCTGTTCCACAAATGTGAGATAGAAGTCATTTGTATGTTCTTTAAGGTGGTGCGGCAGTGTGTGTCACCATTTACTTCAAGTGTGTGATTTGGGTGATAAGTTACATTTATTTCTCTAGTTTTATATTTTGATTTCCTTTTTGCTCCCTCTCATGTTCCTCTCTGTAAGGGCTCTTCTAAAACTGAGGTTGTTTCACTGCTGTGATGTGGACCAGTGTTTTTTTTACTTCAGTTGATAACAGTATTGTGGTTTTGCAGTTCATAGCCTCTTGCTATTCAAGCCCATGAAGCAGAGGAACAGCAAAAAGCATCCATCTGGCCTGGTGCCAAAGGCTGGTGTCCAAAGATTGGCATCCTGGCTTGGGAACACATGGAGCAGGAGCATGTTTATTCCCCTGCCATGAGAAACGCTGCCAGGACAGCAGCGGTACCGTGTCTGGCAAAAGCCAATTTACCAGTTGAGGGCAGCTACAAGGGCTGGAGCAGAGGTGGTGTTTGGGAGCAGAATATCAATATCCACGTGCACCAAATGCTGCAAGGGGAAGGAATGAGAGGAAGTATTGTTTAGGAGGTGTTACATTTGGTGGGGATATCCTTGGATGCAGAAGAGTCTGTAGCACTTGAAGACTTGATGCAAAGACTATATTGATGCAAAATATTTGGGGTCTTGAAAAAAACGGCCAAAAATCCAGCCATGTGTTGTATTCTCAGTGTTGCTTTCAGTATGAGCATGGCTTTAAGGCTGGTGATTTCCCTTAATATTTTTAGGGAATGTATTACCTGACAACTTATATGCTGATCAAATACAATTTATTATTACTTTCTGATGTTTTATCTATTAAGAGGAAAAGAGTAAAGGAAATAGTCAGCTGTGGTCCTTCAAAAAACAAACCACCAACCCTCTAGCAGTAATGACTAATGTCCTGTAAAGCTGCTGTGCAATAATCCAAAGCATCCCATTAAACAATCACTGCTGGTACTTATAGTAACAATTTTGAGCCCTTGCATGTGGGGGGGTAGTTGTTCACTGCCACATATGAATGATGTAGAACTTGGATCTTCAGTGATCCAAAATGGGTTTGTTTGTGGGTTTTTTCTTCCCAATTTGGAGGCAGTAATGTATTCCGTATTGAATAGTTCTGTTTTGTGATCAGGATGCTTTCAGTAGAGTACAAAAGGTAGAAAGAGATGATGAGGCACTGAAGACAAGTTTTTACAAGATTGATTAATCAAGACTCAGCAGTGTAGAAGAGCACAAAGAATGAGTGTTAATATTATATATAGCAAAAGGAAGGGCAGATAAGATGATTGCTCTTAACAGTAAACAGGATTCTGCATATTCATTATGTCCTTTTTGCCTTCTGCTGTGCTTTGGAAATGATGCAGCTGTGTATGTGGATCATGCCTAATTCTGTGATAAGCTAATCCTTGTAGCTTGAGATTAATTCAAGAATGGAGCACGTTTGTTTTTAAGACACCAAAGCATTTTTAAAATGGAAAATAGGTATCTTAGATTCCTAAGATAATGAGTTACCTTTTTGGGACAATGCTTATAGGTATGAAAGATAGTCCTGCAGCTCAAGAACTGAGTATTTCTGTCATTTCACCATCCCCTTACTATTTTGCTTTTTCCTTCAGTTCTTAACTCCCTCCTCTTCTCATTTACTTTGCTATAACTCAAGAGCAGGTCTTTGAATTTGGCAGACTGAGGCTGGTGTAAGACTTGTGTAGGCAATTTTTTAATCAGGGCAGGATGTGTTGCCTCTAATGGGAGCCCTGATACCAATAGGGGAGGAGTACCTGAGACCTGGGGAGTCTGGTGGCCTGTTCTCCTGCCAGTGGAGAAATTTATCTGGCAGCTCCAAATCTGCTTACTGGAAATGACTGTGAAAGAGGGTAAAGGAGAGTGATGAGCAGGCTGGGTATATTTTCAAAAGTCAGTGTTGAATTTTTCCTCTCTCATGTCAAATAATTCCTTTTTTTCCTTTAACACCCAAAATATTGGATTTTGCAAGAGTACTGAGCCATACTTGAGATGTACAGTAACTGATGGTTTGGAACAAGGACTGGTAGCAAGGGCTGAGACTTTAGGATCCTTGGAACTGGGCGTTGAGTGACACTACTGTGGCTGGTCAGGAGAAGTGCTGCCCTGACTGAAACACTGTGAAGGCACAAAGGGCACCAGCTCCTCTTTTCTGTTTGTGACACAAGAGCCAGAGAGAAATGTTCTGTAAGATTCTGTTAAACTCACTAAAAATAATGACTGTGTTTTTTCTCCATCTTCTCTCTAACCCCAGCTCTAAATCCCACCTGTGCACATATTCCTGCTGCTTCAGCACCTGATTTCATACATGGATAACTCAGTGCTTTCTCCTTTCTCTTCCACTCCATTTCTGCAGTAGCTGGATGTCTGTCCTAAAGCACATCTTGCCCTTACTCCGTCACTGCCCTTGTCTTCTCATCCTTAGGCCCCAGATTCCTGCAGTTAGAGCTCTCTTTTCCACACATGTCCTTACTCCACCCTGTTGTGTGCTCTCCTAGTTCCCTTCTCCCTTTGGCAGAAGTGGCATGTCCTACCCCTGTGTAACTTCAGGAAATTTATGAGAAAGCTGTTCTGGAAATGATGGTTTTTTTTGTCTTAATTGTATTGTAGTTCAGAGGGTGTAAACTTTCACTTTGGCTGTGGAAGAAACCATTTCCAGTTGTTTTGCCTGGAGCTGTACAGCAGCAAGTTTATGTCAACAACCAGGAACAGACCAGGGGCTGGATGAAGCCCTGGCTGGCAGCATCACCTGTCTTGGGTCCTCCAGCCCTGAAGTGTGAGAGCTGCTACCTTTAGCAAGAGAAGCATGATCCTGCAATTGCTTCTTTCAACCTCAGTCTTTACAGTTACAGCTGAAATAATTAAGGACACCCTGTATGTGCTTTGTCTGACTTGATGAAAGGGCAACTGATCTTGCATGTTTTCTTCTGTGTTTTTTTCCAGTGGTCTTGTGTTCAACTTTGAACTTGCAAAACATGAGCAAAGCACAGGCATTGCCTTTGGCTTTCTAACTGCATGTTTAAGGGCACACTTCACAAATATGGATTGTTCTGTGTCTCGTTTTGGAGCACTGACACCCAAAGCCATTTCTGCTGGTTTAGAAAACAGTTTGGCCTCTTAAAAAAACCCTCTCTTAATAGCTTAGTTGGATGCTTTCTTGTAGCTCACTTCCACTTAGCTTTGTGAGCTTTGTATGGAGTTTGCTGCTCTGGTGATCCACCTATTCAGGGGGTCTCAAACCCAGCTGGTCTTTAGGTGAAGCAATAAGGATACTGGGTATAAGACCCCTCTTAATACCAAAGAGGGCAGTTGAACCTTCTTCTCTTCAACTACTTGATTTCATAGTTTTCCTTGCCCCACAACTAGAACTCACATGCTGTTAAAATCCTTGTGTGCAACCTTCAGCTGTGTAAGAGTCAACTCTTAGGCGTATTTTTAAAATATAGCTGAACTGACCTGCTGGAAGCTGCTGACAAAAACGTTGGAATTGATCTTTTTCCTCCTGGCTAGAGACTCCTCCATGAGGGTTTTTTCCTCTTGAGTGAACACCCAAATCCTCATTTAGCTTCTTAAGCTTGGCTACTTTGATGTCAGGTGAATGCCCATGCTGGCAGAGGGATGGGTGTGGAGCTGTGGCCAGGGTTATGGGAGCAGCATCACCTCCTGTGTTTGTTGATGTGGGAATTTGGTTTCCTGCATCTTTAGCCAGCTGCCTGAATTTGACAGTGCAGGACAGTTTTTAAGAAGTGGCTGGCTTGTTTGTTTTCCTCTTTGAGATCTGGCCCCTTCCATGGAGCTGCCTTGCAGGAGCATTAAGGTTAGGGGCTTTTGTCCTGTAGCCTTCCTTGCACCCAGGGCAGGGAAGATGTGGGGATTTTTCATTCTGTGGTTGCCTTGCTGTTCTTTGAGGCGTTTGTGACAGGCCATGTGTGTGAAATTAGGAAGAATTCAGAAACTGTACATATGCAAATTCCCTCAATCACTTATGTGTGATTTTATTGTTTTAGCCTTGTGATCTCATGGCTAAAAATCCCATTCTCTCCAGTCAGTATAATTTGTTTTCTCTGTGTCAAATGCCACTTCTGTGTGGCAAAAGGCCACTAATACAAGTTAGATGTACTGAACCTGTGAAGAGATACAATTCCAGGCAAAGCAGCTTACAATTTACTGGCTTTGTTCTTTCTAGAAACCTTATTATTATATCTCTCCAGAGCTGTTGAGAAGGTGAAAGATTCTGTGCAGCTTCCAGGAGTGTGGTCATGCTGAGAGCAGATGGTCCATTCTTGGAAGCCATCCCAAACGATGGATTACTCATCTGATGCAGAATGATGCACCAGAAAATTGCAGATTCACCGGGACCGCTCTTTGACTCCTTTAAAGCTTTGATTCTTTTAACTTCCTGCTTTTACTTGTCTGCCTGGTTTGTTGCTCAAAAATCCTTCAGCAAAATAAGCTCAGCCAGAACCATAAAGACACTTAGAATTTAAAAGGGGAGCTAGTATAATGCATCTGAATTGAGAGAAGACTTTGGAAGTGTGGTTTCTTGCATTATGAGGCTTAAAACACAAACAAAACAGAAAAACCCAGTTTTCATTAGAGTGGGAATGAGGGAGCCCAGTAGTATAATAGAATACTTTTGCACTTGTCAGTAGTATCACTAATATTTCACCTACTCAAACCTGCCATCAGGTTCACTTCTTATATCTGCATTGTTTCATGTTTGCATGTGATCCTCACTTTTAAGCCACTTTAACAGTAAAAATATGTTTGAATTCAAGTGATGCAGGATTAAGACATAAAAAACCAAGTCATAAGAAGCTGAGAAGTTGATTGTTATTCATTGTAAATGTATTTAGTGAACCAACCATTCTGGATGCTAGTGGCTCAGGGTGTTGCAGTAACTAATCTGGCAGGAGTGTTTCTAGGTAAGTCCCTGACTGATGCTGAACGATAGCTATAAAGGATAGCTTTTTTTTTTTTCCTTCCTGTCTATTGCTCTGATTTTTCACATTGTTTCTCAGTATTTTCTTCCCTGCAGAGAGCTCCAGCCTGCTGCTCACTGCAGCTGCAGCAAAACATCCACTTGTCCACCTCAGAGAGCTCAGGTGTCACTAAATGATGTAAATGGATTTTTTTTTTTTTAGCCAGGTCAGAATTATTTCTCCAGAATATATTGAGTTTCCTCTGGCTAGAATGGCAGGAATCTGGAGCAGGTTTTTATGAAAATCTGATGAAGAATTCACAGGCAGTGGAAGAAGCAGCTGCATAACTCCATATTCTCTGAGGTCCAGCCTTTGCTGTGCTGTCGCTGATTGTGCTACTCAAAGCACTCTGGAGTTGTTGAACAAGAGTGATGTTCTCCTCAATATGTGAAGCAGTGGATGGGAGTAGGGTCCTGGGCCCTCTTTAAATGTCCTGGCTGCCACAGCCCCTGCCTCTCAGTGGGCCTTGGTGTAAGGGGAATAGCTGTCAGTCAGGTTTTGGTCCCTCCTTCACACCTGTGTGCTGAAAGTGTTTTAATTTTACAAATCAAAGGAATGAAAGGAGTCATGTAGTCTTGGAATGGAATTATTCAGCAGTGATTTTCTTTCCTCGTTTCCCCATCCATTTAATGGCTATAGTCTTCACCTTTGGAGACTGATATACGGATTTCCCTGACTTTCCTGAAAACGTCTCATTTTCTGAGGAGCAAGGCACTTGAACATTTTCTGCTAGTGTTTTGGTGATGAAGATTGTTGTATCTGCACAAACACAAGAAAATGGGCTTCATTTTACTTCCATTTACCCCAATTTAAGTCCATTAGCTACAAGGGAATTGACTCTTTCTTCCCTCTTCTTCAATCAGAAAGTGATTTAACTCTGGTTTTAATCTGGTGCAAATTTAACTCTTTGGGGCAATATATTAGTATCACTGTTATATTTAAGACCCAAGAGCAGAATGGATTGAATTAGTTAATTATCTCTAAATTTTCACAAGCACTTTTTAAAATGAGCTGTAATATGTTACTTGAAGCTGTAGCTTCATGTTAATCTGAACTATTTTTTTTATATACTTCTTGAGAGGTTGATGTATGTGTGTTAATATGTTGTATGCATGTGTTTTGAAATTCTGTATGTGAGGAAATTTTCCAGTCTCTTATGGCTCTTGCTATTAGTATCTTCATTGGTTGATCACAATAGAAAGGAATTATTCTCACTTAATTGAGTTCCTAAGTATAGTACCAGTTTTTGAAATCATAAAGTTGATTTCTTGGAAGAACAGTTTGCTGCTAACGGACCAGTAATAAAATGAGTCGTGACCACAAAGCATCCTGCAAGCTGTGGAATTTGTATTTCAGTGCCTCCACTCATTTAAACCTAAAATAATTTAAAGTCCTGCTAATTCACAGGCAGTAGGGTGCTGCAGAAGTAATCTGGGATGTACCTTCATAGCCAGTCTTGAGTCATCACTTTAAATGTCATGAACGGAAGCATATCTTCGAACAAACATTAAAGTAATGCAGATTTTTTTAAAAACTTGGATCGTTATTTTAGAAATTTTCCTTTATTTGCACCTTTGTTATGTGCCTTCTTAATTACTCATCCAGAAATCATTTTGTTCTAATCAACCACATGCTTATACCTGTGGTAAGAATGAAGGATGGTAAGGGCATGAATATTTTTCAGGAGTAGGGTTTGAGGAAATTTCATCGCTCCTGTTTGGATCTGTACCATATGAAATTATACATATTGCTTGAGGTTATGTTACACTGTGTTCATACCATGCTAGATGCAGAGTAAAAAAGGCTGCAGGAGGATCAGAGGAAAGCAAAGCTGTGCTAAGACCTAGCAGTGCAGTTTACTCACCAGTGTGAGTTACTAAAGCTGTGTCTTGCTGTCTGCCAGAACAGTCCTGCCCCTTTTGCAAACTGATCAAAGAGTTGTACCTTTCCCTCTTTGATCTTCAGTGACTTTAAAGTAAGTCAGATCGATTATGTAGCCAGTTTTCTCCAGTTAATTTCCAGTTCTTTCATTAGTTGGGTGAGAAAGGTGATCTCACTCAGGGACTGGGGTGCATATGATCCCTACAAAGGGAGTGGTAATGGTGTAGCTAACTTTGAGGAAAGGCAAAAGTGGTGTTAGTGATGCCTTGGGAAGGCTGACCTGAAACAGAGACTGGACAGAGCTAGAGAATAATTTAGGTAGTTATTGAAAGGCCTTTAGGATACACCTTGGGCAGGACAAGAGCCTGACGAGGGCTACACCCAAGGTCGATGCAAAATGGTCACAAAAATGCCTGACCAGTCACGAGGTCTTACATTTTTATAAGTTTTGGTCCATTTGCATATTGGGGGTTAATTGTCCAATTACAGCTTCAGGTTGGGAGGTCCCATCCTTCTTGTTCCTCCCTTCAGCCCACCCTTGTTTGTGCTGTTGGGCTGAAAGTTGTCCTTGGTCTTCAGCAGGAAAAGGATTTGTTTTGTCTCCCTACTCTGTGAAGAGAGCTGACTGGCACTTAATGTGAGGCTGAGAATTGCACCCCTGGGCAGCACAGAATCTGAAAAACATGAAAGCTGAAACTTGAGGCACCATTAGCACAGTATTATGTTGTCTTAAACTCTTCTCAGCAACTTCTGCATGTTAAATCCCCTTCCTTGCTGCCTCAGTGAAGAAAAGGAAGAGAAAATAACCGGTGCTATTCTCTCTGTTGATGGGCACCAGCTGCAGAGTGTTTAAAGGGAGTTACCAGGTGAGGTTTAGGATGGGCGTGAGAGGGAAGCACGCTTGGATTCTGCAGATGATGAAGAGATTGGGGGGATTTCTGAGATTGCCTCAGCTGATCAGAGCATGATACTAACTAACACCAGGGATGTGGGTTTGACTCTTGGCTGTGTAACTCACTCAAGAGTTGGACTTGGTGATCCTGCTGGGTCCCTTCCAAGTCTGAATATTCTGTGATTGTCTAAACTCTGAAAGTTGAGGTCATTCATCCTAGGAGAGGGAAGAACCCCATATGTGTTCCAGTTGAATGAAGAAATTTGGTTAAATTTTTGTCACCCATAATAATCAATACTTTTAGTTTAGGAACTCCTAATAGTTAAAATATGAACTGTGTTGGTGTTATCTCCAAACTGGAGATAAACTAAAACTAAAGTTCTTAGTAACTTGGAATTTTCCCTATAAATTATTAATCCAGATTGTGTGAACACAAAAAGTCATCCAAATAATTAATTCCCTTTGTTCAGGTTGGTTGACTCATCACCGTATTTTAATGACATTAGAAGTGTTGTTTTTGATGTTTTTCATTTATTCCAACTGATATAAGTGCAGGAGTATTTTGTGTTTCCTCTTAAGGATTTGAAGTTGTTTTGTGGAGATGTAGAGGGATGCTCCTGTCATGTACAGCACAGTTCTGGGCTTTTATTTAAAAAAGTCAACAACCAAGACCAAATGAGCAGAAATATCAGACTTTATGAAATCTGTGTTCCAAGCTGGTTTTGAATTAGTGTAGCTATGGGGAGGCAGAATGACATTAGAATATTACCCAAAAATTTAGGCCTTCTATTTTTCAACTGTAAAACAAACAAAGAAAGCAGATAAAGTCTTTGTATATTACCAGCCATTTTCCTGCAGGATAACTTAGTGAAGGATTGAGAAGCTATCAAGAGCAAAGTGGAAAAGCACAATCCGTTTTGTGCAAAACAATCTTGTGCCTGGACTTTCTGATCCATAAACTGGGCTCAGTGCCCTGCTACTGACATTGGCTTGTTCTTGTGGTTTTGATTTTTCTGTCCTTCTTATTGTTAAACCCAGAAGATCTGTTTCTTTCATTCTGGAGTGAAAGAGAGAATGTGACAGCTGAACTGTTGTGAAAAAATTAGATGGGAAGACAGATAGGATGTATATAAATGTATAATTTCACTTCAGGGAGCAAATGTCACTTGCATCTCTACTCGACTTAGTTACAGAAACTAATATATATTAGTGTAAGGCTGCTGCCCATTGAAAGAAATGTTATTATAGGGCAGGTCTGGACATGTATGTGTCTGGAATCCTTAATGCACGCACAGCAGATAGCAAGCCCAGTGTTCTCCAGGATGCATTTTGGAGGATTTGCAAGGGCAGGGTGGTGCCTGTCTGTTCCCCTGATGGCTGTAGGGCAAGAGTGGGACCCTGCTCCTCTGCAAACCCAGCCAAGAGCCTCCCATCTCCTCCAGTTTCCCTGCAGCACCCCCTTAGGACACCTCAACCCCAGGAGCTGCAGCAGTCTGCCTTTTCTGGCACATCAGATCACTAGCTTGGAGTCCAAGGACAAGATCTGTGTGTAGACCAGTGAGGTGTTTAGTATTCAAGGAGGCACTAAGTGAAGCTTCTGGCTCCTTTCTGTATTTCAGGGAAACACTTTTAAATCTGCACTGAGGAAAGGTGGGACTGAAGGGGTGTCTCTTTTAGATGGTAATAAAGTCAAAAGTTTTGGTATTGACAAGATTCAGCTGTGTTTACTGTCCTTTTCAAGTGCTATGCAGAGCAGATCAGTGACATCAGCAGTACTGGCTGAGATTTTCATCAGTCTTTGTGTCTGTTCTCTGTCATGACATACACTGCAGTCAAAACCACACACATGCAAAATACTTATTTTTTCTAAATCTGAAAATAAATTTTGTAGCAGATTCTTCAGTCAAAGGTAATGTGGACTTTTCAGCATCCAAACTTGTGGTTTTTCTTTTTTTTCCTTTTGCTTAGATGCAAGCATCACTGGGAGCTACTTCCTTTTTTTTTTTTTTTTTCACATATTGAATGTGCTTCTCTTGTCAGACCAGCAATACTCATTCAGCTGTAATAGCATCTTTAAAAATGAGATTATTAACTGAGATAATAACACTGGTGACCAAGAAGGGGGGAAGGAGTATTTTGTTCGAGTTAGAAAGAATTTGCTTTAACTATAGACAAATGTACATTGTCAGGAAAATTTTGTATTCAGCCCAGTAGTGATTGTGAAGGTTATTTTAAATTCAAAAGGAAGTCAACACTGATAGTCAGATCTCTAAATAAGTTGGAAGGAAGACAGAGATACTGTTCTTGCTGATTATTTTAAACTCATCCATAAATAAAACCTAATGCATCCTTTTAGCTATGCTATTTACATCTCTCCTGTTGAGTATAAATTAAAATCACCAAATCTCTCCTTGAACCGAAGTGAGCACGTGTCTTTGTAACATGCTAAAATGGCCAACTCTCATATTTTTAGGGCTGTTACTCCTAATGGATGTGGACTTCACATTATTTTCTTCCGTGGCCAAGTGTGTTTCCATTTGTGTAAAACAACTGCATTGTTATATGGCTCAGTTGTTTCCATGTCCTAAGTGGAAGAGGAATAATAATAATAAAAAAGTGTCAGTTTTAATCAATATCATCAGACATGATGGGAATTGAATTCTACCTTGCTGCTAATATATTAGGTATATTCTGCTTTATCTTCTTTCGCAGAATTGATTTGCCACTATTCAGTTCCCTTGGCTGTTGTCATGCAAATTGTGCCATTTCTTCCCCATTGACTGCACAAACTGAGATTAGACTTGAAAATCGGGTCTCACTGACCAGCTGCTGCGATATTTTTCATTTGATTTCTCCTTCCTTGCCTTCCCAGTCCCCTTGCCTGGTGCTCCCCACCTTGGCTGGCGAGGAGCTGATAATGCTGTCTCCGGGGAGCAGGCTGGGAATTGCTTGCCTGCAGCTGGGACTGAAGCCTGGGAGGCAGCCTGGGATGTGCTGCTCTTTTCAAGCAGCTCTTTCTCGTGGCCCCAGAAGTTGGAGGGGAGGAGGGAAGAGAAAGAATGAATTTTTTTGCTCTGCAGATGCGTGTAGAGGGTATGTGGTCCAGGCAATGAGCAGTGGGTTTTGTTTCATCTCTGCCCACGCACGTGGAGTGAGGGCATGGGGAAGAGCTTGCTGCCTTCCCTGTAAGACCTGGCATTTCAAGAGGGTTGTTTTAAATCAGATATCAATTGGAGTTGTGGATGCTCCATCCCTGGAACTGTTCAAGGCCACTCCAGGGGCTTGGAGCAGTCTGGTCTGGTGGAAGGTGTCCCTGCCCATGGCAGGGGGCTGGAACGAGATGATCTCAGAGGTCCCTTCTGACCCAAACCACTCTGAGTCCAATTTAAGACAGGGATAGCAGAATGCAAAATAAGTATCAGAACGGGGTCTGTGCTTATAAGCTTTACTGTATTTTGTCTGCTTTGTCAGAGTGCTGATGCAGTGGTTAATATCAGGGTTCTTGCCTTGTTGGTTTTGATGATAAATGGTGGATAAAATATTTGGCCTAGGAGCAGTTATTGCCACAGATTGAGTTTGCCATGATCTAAGCTTTCATCAGCTGCAAAAGGCAGAGTTCAGTGATTTAGTGGCACTTGATGTTAGATCTTGTTTCTAGTGCTGGAGGCCAGGGAAGGGAGCAAAACCAGGTGGGTTTCTTTAGTTATATGCATGTTATTGAGTCTGTTGTATCAAGAAAAATGTTAGAATGAAGTCACTTGAGAAAAGGAGGAGGGAGAAAGAGAAATTTTAAAAGAAAAAAAAAATCCCCAACAAGTAGATGAGCAGGCAGGATGGAACTTCATGTGCTGATGGGAGATTTTCACCGTAGCTGTATTTTGGTCTCTTACTCTAATAACTGAATACTGCAGAACCCTTTGTGTATTTATCTTTAGTGTTTCTGCAAGATAGGGAAAGATAGTTTAAAAAAACCCCCAAAACAACAGAGACATGAGCTGTGTGAAGTGAGGCTGATTATTTGCTTTTCTCCAAAATGAATTCAAACATTATAGGTCTGTAGTGATTCTAGACTTCAGTATATTTATTTAAGAATCCACTTCACCTGCAATTGCTGGATGCAGGGGCTGGAAACAGCCCTTTGCTTCCCTTCTTTTATCTCTCCTTCTGCTTCCCAGGTGAACTGGGATTCCTGTGGTAATGCACTGACTCAAATTTGATGGGGAACTGCAGTCAGACCTGGAACTTACGCTGATGATGCCTCGTGCCACAAATTTTGACAATAGCTACTTGCGTAGTTAGGGTTTTACCTTGAATGCTCTTCATCCACACAGTCCCTGCTGCCTTGTTACTTCACTCTCTTGCACTACTTTTTAGCCTTCAATATTTGTAGCCTCAAAATTCAGCTAAAATTCAATATTTTTGACATTATTTACTTCTATTTGTGTAGCTGTCAGCATGGCCAGTACATAAGTTTGGATTAACTTTATAGGAATATCTTGAAGATTTTGCTTTCACTAATGAAGACATTTCAGATGGAAAACACATTTGAGATCTAGTGCTAAATTTCATAGAAAGTTTTCTGGAAAGGCTCCTAATCATGGGTTTCTTTGTGTAAATTAAGAGAAAACGTATTCAGTACCTGCACGGTAAATACTGTAATACAGATAAGAGGAGAGTATTTTTTTCTTATATTAAAAAGAAATTGTATCTCTGCATAAGGTACAATGTAATTAATTCTCACCGAAGGCAGACAAACACACGTGTGTTTCAAAGTAGACAATATTGTATGTAATGAGTTATTATTTTGTACCCACTTCCAGGTATGTGTCCTTTGGCTCATGTTTGGATTCGCTGCCAGGAAATAGGTACCTGTGGTGCCACACCCAGATTAAATAAATGAGCAAGTCTTTGTGGATGTGGGCTGTGCAAACCCCTGTGGCCTTGACCTGGAGAGACTGATGCCCTGCTTACAGCATCTGCAACTGCTTGGTTTAAAAAAAAACCTGGACTCTTGTCAGTCAGTGTTTATTTACCCTTGGTTCTCCCTGGGAAGGGGTCACCCTGTGGGTGTTGAAAGCTAAGTGTGACTGGCACCATCCTCTTGCCTGACTCTCCATTCCAGAATTAACAGTCCAGAAGTTGCTTTTCACTTAGAAGATGCTCATTCAGGTTTCTAGGCAACCAAGCCCATTTTCACTTCCCCCCACTGAGAGATAAGAGCTGACTCCTCATGCAGGGAGGTGAGACCATGACGGATTTCAGCAGCCTTTAATTGGAGCTGAAGAATAAAATGTAGCCCTTCAATGTCAGGGCAAGTCAGCTCTTAAGAAAAAATAAGAAAAAAAACCCCCCCAAACTGAGGAACAACAGAAAAACCAACCCAGCACAGGTCTGGGAGTGATAAGGAGCAAATTGCTGCTGTTAATTAAGGAGTGATAAGAAGCATCTGCAGGGCTGGTGGCTGCAGGCAGGAGCCACATTCAGCCTGACTGAGAAGGGCTGTCATGTCTTAGTCCAGGTGTTCAAGACAGGCTGGAAGAGAAGGATTTTTTCCGGCTGGGGCTCTTCTCAGCTGATCCCTGGATCAAACAAAGGTGGCTTTCCTCCCTGTCCCCAAAGTCCAGTGGCCAACTTCTGGTGCGTCCTCATTTCTTATCCACCCATGCAGAAGATGCTAAGACATGGCCTGTCACGACATCACAAATCAAACTAAAACTTGATTATGGCAGCATGAAAGAAGCACTTGAGAAGACCTGGACATCTCACAGCAGCATTTGGGCAGAGGCATGATAGATGTTTAAGCAGCTTCAAATAGTCATGTTTGGAAGAAGAGGTTTGGCACTGTCCCTTCCTTAGGGAGCTTTGCAGGCCAAATGGTTACTGTAATGGATGTTGGAGGTGTTAGCAATTGTACTCTTGGGGATGTTAAGGCAGTTCAACACTTAACTGAAGTTTTTTTACTGCGTGTCTTGGTTTAGACTCTGTTCTGTGTATTGATACTGCACCCCTAATTTGCATTAACCTGAGAATTCTGTCCTGATACCATAGTCTTTGTACTTGTCTCAAATCATGCAAATTCTGCACAAAGTGAAGGGAAATTTGACTGAGTCTCTGGCCTGCCTTCTATGCAGTGATTGTGTCTAGGTTAATGAATTTATAATCTCAAGTAGTAGCTGTGTATGTTCAGTTAATGTCCTGCATATTTTATAAATCCTTCCTTAACAAGGAATTATTTTGTCCATGCCAACTGCTGTGTAATACAGCTGTGGTGGTGACAGATACTGGCTAGCAGACAGATTTTTCTTTTTTTTGGAAGTGCAGTGACCTGCAGGGCTGCTGCTTGGGGAGAGCAGAGGAGCTGCAGGTGCACCAGTTCTTGCTGGTGGATTAAAGACTTCTGATTCTGTGGCGTCTCCTGTAATCTGGAAGAGGGATGGATGCTGTTAGGGGCAGGGGTTTTGTTGTTCTCTCTGGGCTTGTGTTTGTTCTGCTTTATTGACATATTGGTATTCATTTAATGTCTTAGAGAGCCTAAATTGAGGGCAGAGGGTTAAATGTACACAAATTGTAGCTGTGTTCCAGTATTCATCACCCTTCTGAGGTCCTCCTCCACCTTCCCTCTGCAGCTCCTGCCTCCCTTTGCTAGTACTCCTATGGATAGTGGGTTTATTTCCCTGGGCTGGAAGTACTTCCCTCTAATTAGACAACTGTATTTTGGATATTGCCTGAAATATATGGCTTAAATTCATTTTGGCACTGTGAGAAGCAAGACATAAATAGCTGGAAATAGCATTAAATAGTCTTGCACCTGCAGTCACAGGAATTGTGGCTAATATTCTCGAGTAATTGAAATTTTATTGACAGATGTTTTAGCTATTGCACCTTGTAGAATTAGGTCAGCTATCTTTATTTTTTGTGTATCCTCATATATTTGTGTTTGTTGCTGTGTTGTCAGTTCCCAGGAACATAAGCTCTGTTAGAAAAGTTGTTTGTCGATGTTTTTTCTTGACTTTAACGTGAACTATATCAAACTATATCATAGTTTTGGAATCTAAACAAAGCCTTTTTTCCCCCTCTATAAATCAATATTTCATTGTGATTCTGTTTAAGAAATATTTTCTTGATTCAACCTTAGCCCGTAACCTTTATTTAAACTTGGAACACCTACATAACTTTTTTTACAAAGGACAAATTGAATAACCTAGTGAAAAGCACTGAATCTGATACAGTAATTGTATTTAAATAAGATCTTAAATACAAAATTCTCTTGTTAGCAGAGACAGAGAAGTCTATTAGTCTATTTGAATTTTCACAGCAGGAAAGCAAATGGAGTTAGGAAGGGGATGGTGTAGAAGGACTAGTAGACAAAATTGGTCAATTAAATGCTATGTATGAGAATTTCTTTTTACTTAAAAGTTTTGTGGATAAGTTGTTTCATTTCACTATGTAAATGGAAAAAAAAGCAATGCAGGGGGAACTAGTTTGAGATAGTTCAATAATATTTAAAATGCGGCATCTGACATGCAAGATTGAGACTCCATAAATAAATAATTTTTCTTGTATTTCAATGCAGTGTTATACTGTTGTCAGTGTTTTTGGTATTAGACGTTAAATGAACTTGAAATTGTCTTTTTGGTGGCAGTTGAAGCGATTTGTCAGATTTGTCTTTCAGATTGGTAGGTTTAATTATTTATATTTCCATCTCTGGTGTGTGTACTAAATCATTATGACAATGGAACTCTTGACTTCCAATATTATTTTATTAATCTTACAGTAAGAACTCATGAAGTGTGACTAATTGAGATGCAAAACTTAATAAATAGCCCTAATGACTTGTGTCTGGAGTTGTGGGTGAATGTCAGCCCAAGATCCTCCACTGAATGCAAAGTTTGCAGAAAAAGGCAGACTGCTGGTGTTTGTAGCAGTTATGTGGAAAGGAGGATTAAAAAATAGGCACCCATAACTCTATGACACGAATTATTGATTTCTCAGCACTGCAAAGTTCTCATTGATGCTGTTTGTTTGCAGTAAAGATCTGTAAAATGAAAGAGGGTAGGTATAGATTAGAAATTAGGAAGAAATTCTTTACTGCAAAGGTGGTGAGGCCCTGACACAATTTGCCCAGAGAAGCTCCATCCCTGGAAGTATTCAAAGCCAGATTAAATGAGGCTTGGATAAACCTGGTCTAGTGGAAGCAGGGGGCTGAAACTCGATGGTCTTTAAGGTCCCTTCCAACCCAAACCAGTCTGTGATTCTGTGATCTGGTGACACCCAGCTGAGGGCTGGGAAGTTTTCAGCTTCCCCTCGGCAACTGGACCAGCTGGCTTCTTTTCTTCCCAACACTCTTGTCTTTGGCTGCTTGATTGACTTCCTCTTTTGCAAGTTGCACAAGATCTAGCAGTTGTGCTATGAAATGTCTATGAAATAGAATTGCAGTTTTATGCCAGTCCAACATGTGTGTATAGCCATGGCTGAAACTGCTTATTCTCTCAGTTTCTCACCTCTGCAAAAGATGCAGCTCTCCCTGTGCTTGTGTTTTGTTGTGTAAATTCAGCATAAATCAGCCTACTTACTGTGCTGTTCATGATGTGTGGAAATGCACAGGCATTATTTCTTGATTGTTTACACATGTGTGTATGTGCACAGCTGAGTTGGGACCTGCTGGTCAAACTAAAGGGAAAGAAGCAAATTCCCAATGGAAACCAGGAGAGGTGACCTGAGAAGAGCATAGAGATAAAGTATGGTTGTGTAAAAGGAGGGGAGTGAGGAAGGCCCAGGTGGAGCTGGAGCTGAACCTGGCAAATGATGCCAGGAATAACAGGAAGGGCTTCTACAGGTTTGTTAATCAGAAAAGGAAGGTCAAAGAAGATGAACCCCCCTTGATAAATAGTGCTGGAAAACTGGTGACAACCCCCGCATCCATTTGCACCTTCTATTTGAACCTTTTCACGTTCCTTGGTCATACCTATTCAATTAAGTTGGAGGTAATTTTCTTATTCTTCCCCTTCTAAAGTAAAGAGAGCGGAATAAAACTGAGACAGGGTTTTTGTGTTTTATCCCCTTCCTTAAGTTTTTTTTTTTTTTTTTTTTTCCTTGAGCTGTGATAAATATATATTGGTGCTTTGCTGTTTCAGATCTCAGATACACTTTTCAAAGCCTGGCCTGAAGGTAACCAAGTACAATTCTCATACACTTGCTACTGCCAGTGACAAGATTGGCAACAAGCCTTCAGCAAATCACTCATTTTTATTTACACCTATAACTACCTGCCATTGTGGAGAAAACAATTATGCTGTGTTTCTTTCTTGTGGGACTCATGTCACTTTCATAAGAGTGCAGTCTCCTAAGGCAGTGACCAAAAGATGAAAGTTTGTACTTTCTCCTGCCATTTTACTAGTGTTGGGGAAATTTTGCTTTTCAAATCTATTATTCCTCAGTTTTCCCTGGCTTTACTAGGTAGGGGTGATAATTTGAGGCTTTTCTTCTTTCAGCGAAAAGCAGGGCTGTATTCTCTACTCACATAATGCAAATGTCCTTTTTTTTTTTTTCTTTCTTTGGGCAGAGAAAAGCGAGTGGGTTGGTAACACAATGCATTCAGCAGAGAGACTGCAAATCCTATCTGCACACAATGATAAAACATATCCCTAAAAATGTAAATTAGCCTGCTTAGTCTCTAAGCTAATTTTCATGTGTATAGTGGAAACAAAAACATGAGAAGGAAAGATGTAGCTGTTTAACCAGATTATCTTTAAAAGTGACAGAGATATATGCTGGCTAATAGCCATCTCCTGGTGAAATGTCTGCCTCACAAAGCAGTTCAGGCCTTTCTTCCCCAGAACTGCAGTGTGCTTTGTGATTGGGCAAAGACAAAGCATCTATTTCTGTTTTGTTACGTGCTGATAAACTGGACTGCCTGATTTAGCCACCCTGGTCTTCAGATGCCTCCAGGGGCCGTGTGGCTGCTGGAACAGGAGCTGCAAGAGGTCTCACTGAGACAGGACCTCCAATTCCAGCCCTGTTAACAAAGATTATGACTGACTGCTCTTCTTCTTGGGCACTAATTTCTCTTCATTCACTACTAATCAAAGTATTTCTAGATATTTTGAATTTGTAAAGGAACTAAGAATTCACCTTGGCTGCAGGCTTTGGGATGGTGTCTGATCTATTCTGGACTGACTCCAGTGAGTATTTGGGCACTGCTGTAGTGGAGGAGCAGCTTTCCTCTAACTTGGCTGCTTCCTTACAGAGACTTTGCTGTCCTGAGTGAACAAATTTAATTCACAGCTTTTTAACACAACTGAAACTTTACCCAGGGTTTTTAGGTAATCAGATAGTTAAAGTGTATTTTCAGTATCATATTTGTTCAGATTAATCGCAGAATTGTTTGCTGATTTGGTAGTTTCTGAATATTCTTGGACTGGTCTAATTTTTGGTCATTCCTAGTTTGGATGTCTTCATGTAGTACTGCATGCTAGAATGATAAGCCTGGTTAAATTGAAGAAAGGGGTGGAAAATCCCCCAGAAATTCATACTTACATACTTACATACATACAGAAGTGTCTGAATCTGACATTTCTGCATCTTGTTGATTTTTACTTGAACATCCTTACACTGATTTCTGTTTTTCCAAATGAAATTGACCACTTTACATATATTTTTCTGTGTGGTAGCTGATTTTTGAGCTTAAAGTGAGATGAAAGTGTTGGAGGAGTATTCAGAAGTATTACAGAGCAACATTCATAATTATTCTTCTCTGTAGTAATGTGAAAGTACTATTAATCTGAACCTATATGCAAAATATTTTAAATGTTTGTTACATTCTTTCAGTTTGTCTACTGTCTACCAATTCTGCTCCTTTCTAGGTATGCATTGTTACACCTTTCTTGCAAAGCAGGCCCTACCTGACTCTAATAATTTCTGTAGATTGTGAATTAATGACTCAATACTGCTTCAAAAAAAATTCTAAGCTATGAATGTACATGTATATTATCCACATTTATAAACTGGGAACTGTAATTCTTTCAGCACTTGATAGGCTCTGCTTATAGATTTGCTTAAAAATAGAAAAATTAATGTACTGGAACAAATTCGAAAGGCCCATAAATAATGAGCTGAGGACCAAAAGCTTGAAACATGTCTAAGGTTATGTTAATTATGATAAATTACTGAGAGAGGTTTTTTAGAAGCCTTTTAGCAACTATTAACCATAATTATTGCACATCAATGGAAGCATGGAGACAACAGCTGAAATTTCTCACCCTGGCGGAAGGTTTATCCATGCAACTTTTGTTGTAACTATGCCTTAAATAAGTACATATAAGCTTAGTTCCTGGCTGTGATTTGGCCAACAAACTCTAATAAGGGCTTTCTTAATTGACTCTGAAGCTAATCGAGCTGTGTCTTGGATGTAGTGACACAGAGAATTGATAGTGAAGACCTTGCAGCCCCAACACCAAATCCTGGAGATGTTTCTTTTCACTCTGATCTGTTGCTGTCTGCTGAGTGTGAACTGAAAGTAGTTGTGTTTTTTGGTTTTTTGGATTTTTTTAAAGCAATTCACATACATCTTTCCCTATATACGTGGCTGAACAGGACACAGAACCTCTGATCTCAGGGCAAAGCTACAGGATATCAAAACCCAGACCTGGTCCCCATGATTGTGGATGTTTGGGTTTCTTTCTTAGGAAGAAAAATCTGTCTTTGGAGAGCTGTTGGTTCCTGGTGCTGCCAGCACACCCTGCAGCCTTTGGAGAGTTCATCCTCTCAGCTGGGATTGAGGAAAGACAGCTTTTCATAGCCAGCTTCATCTTTGCAGAGACTTCTCCTCCCCAGACTGCTCTATTCTCTTCTTAACTGAGGACAAGGCATCAGGCCAGAAACCATCAGGAAGAAATGTAAGAAAAGATTCAGAGCTCATTCCGTTAGTTCATTAATGAACTGTAATGCAGTATTCACAGTAAAACACTTTGCCCTCTGCCAGATGAAAAATATATCCTAGCAGAAAAAAGTGGGGGGGGAAAAAAAAAGGCAGTGTTTCGTGTTGAGAAGTAAAGACTAAAAAAGCCAGATGTTTGATTTTCACAATTTACCTTTTAGGCTTCTGTTTCTATAAAAATTGATTAGCTGGCTTATCTGAGTTGTGGTTCAACCTTTCTCCCACTGACAATAATAGCAAACTTTTTATTTTTGCTTATAATGGTGGATTTGCTCTTACAAGCTTTTTTTTTCCACTTAAATGTCTTCATACTGTGCACATAATTCGCCATTAACGTTAATGGGACTTAAATGGGCAGATCCCTTGGGAACCCCAGGCTCCAGTGTGGGACTAGGTCACCTATTTGCTCTCCTGTGATATGATGGCATTTCTGACAGTCTTTGGCAGGGTTGTTGTTTTTTTTTAAATGAATGCACCACAGGACAACTGCATCCCTGGTGACAAGGGATGAACTGACCTTCAATGAGTTATTTTGGCCAAAGGAGGAGGGAGAAGCACGTGGCCATCGAAATGAGAATTTCCTGAACTATGTTATGAGTCTCTTATTATCATCACCTCTGCATGTACGTGTGTGTATATGTGTATATATATATTTTTTTTTCTCTCCCGTTGAAACAAATTTGATATATTTACAGTAGTGTTGCTATGGTGACCCAAAGTGACAGCTCCCAGGAGGGCTCTGTGATAGTGATGGTCATTTTCCCAAGGAGAATGGTTTGATATCAAAAATAAATCTGAAAGTAAACTAACAGGTAGCATGTAAATTAAGAAAAGAAATTAATTCTCATTAGCAGCAATTAATCAAGCCCTGTAGGAGTCTAATGGGGGAAAAAGCCAATTTTAGATGGAAATATCTTGTACTGCATGAATGTAAATGAGCATTGTGTTTGCTGCAAGGAGGATGCAAAACCCTTCATGTTTCATTATGGTAGTTTTCCGCTTACACTTGACTGCCCAGTCCCAGCCCAGGAGATGTTTCTCCTTGGGCCGAATCCTGAGGCATTCAAAAATCCTCACTGTCCTGCTTTCACATTAAATTGATAGAAAAAAAGATCTAAAAATAAAATAAAATGCAGACCTACCACATACACACACTTGCAAACTTTCCCAGAATCCCAGAACTGGGATTTAAGTGTAGAAACCCCCAAGCACCACAAGATGGGAGGTGGAAAGCATGGAGTTGTCCTGCCTTGTCCTACTGCTGCAAGCCCCAGGTAGCCCAGACACACAGAAGTACCTGGTTTGTTGGCTCTGCCTTCATGCTGGGGCTGTGTCCAGCTACAGCCTTGCCTACGGAGTTTAACTTCTTCGCTTGCTGCGTGGTTCTGACAAGAAGGAATGTCCCTTCTTTACTTCTCTAGGTAAAAGGACTCCTGGATTCCACCCTGGTCGGTGGTCACTGTTCTGCTCAGGGAAGGGATGTAGAAGCTGAAGATACACTTTCTTGGAACCACAGAGTGATTTGTGGTGGAAGGGATTTTAAAGATCATCTAGTTCCAACCACTCTGCCATGGGCAGGGACACCTTCCACTAGCCTAGGTTGCTCCAGGCTCCATCCAGCCTGGCCTTGAGCACTTCCAGGGATCTAGGGGCAGCCGCAGCTTCTCTGGGCAACTTGTGCTAGGGCCTCATAGGGAAGGATTTCTTCCTAATATTTAATGTATACCTCCCTTCTTTCAGTTTGAAGCCATTATCCCTTGTTCCATCACTTCATGCCGCTGTCCAGAGTCCTTCCCTGGCTCTCTTGTATGCCCTCTCCCTGGAGCCTTCTCTTCTGAACATCCCCATCTCCCTCAGCCTGTCTCCACAGCAGAGGTTCTCCAGTCCTGTGGTCATTTTTGCGGCCTGCTCTGGACTCAGTCCAGCAAGTCTGTATCTGTTTTGTGCTGATCCCATCACCTTTGCTCCTTTTCCTGATGTAAGGAGACTTGGTGAAATTTTAGTTTCCCACCCTGCTGTGTGAATGGAAGTATTTGCTCTACTGTTGTGTTCACACTTTATTTCCATGCTCTCCCAGGTGTGCTCCACCTGGGACACAGAAGTGTTTCCACAAAGGTGGTCCTCATAGCTCCGAATGATTCCTTGGAGCCTGAGACATTTTTTGTGCCACCCTGTATAAATGGGCAATAAAAAGGCCAGGTTCTAGATTTATGTTTATCCTAATTGGAGCTGGGAAGCTTACAAGTGTAATAAAATATTGCTGTTTCTAGTTCTTGTCCCACACAGCTTATATTACTTATATAACAGAATTCCTTTCTATTCCAAGGTGTGAATGTACATTCATATGGTCATAATCAGTTTACCCCCAGTTATGAGTATTGTTAAATATTTTATGTAAATGTCAAGGTTTACAAGGGAGGTGATAAAAGCTTCACGATGATCACCAGAAAAAAAAAAAAAAAAGAAAGAAAAAAGAAAAAAAAAAAAAGGAGGAAATGTGCATTTTAGGCCAAAGCATTTATACCTTCAGATTTGTGCATCTAACATGGGAAGTTATCTCTATTGTGTGACATAAAGAGATAAAAATCTCTTCTTTATCTAACCTATTCAGTTTTCAGTCGATGCTGGGGATGAAGTGATGGTTGTGGATTGTTTTGACATACAGATTTTATGTTCTGCCTATCAAAAGGAATAAATAAAGGTGGCTTGATTATAGTATACTACTAACTTCAGTGTGAGAAAATACTGAATGGCAGGATACAGAATATAAATGACTATAACAGAAATCAACCCCTGGAAGCTGAAATCAGATAATCTTAAGTGTGAAATCAAGTATGTTTTTGGAAGGGAGGGTGTTAACCTTGCAAAAGTCTTATCAAAAGTCGGAGTACCACCCTTGGTGCTTTTAATTCAATACTTGGATGATGGTGAGAGCATTAGATTTAATCCATTACAAGTTGTTTAGCTCAGCCTGAAACTTAATGGCCAGGATTTGAAGGGGAAAACTGAAGGGACAGGGATTCATTCTGCCCTTCTCTGTGCAGCTCCCTCTCCTGACTTGGATTTTGTGCCCCATCCTGAGAGTCACGGTGTGGTTTTGAGCTTTAGGGTTTTTCTCAGTGCTGTGTACATGCTTTTTAGTAA
This sequence comes from Phylloscopus whistleri, assembly GCA_017589585.1. Classification (NCBI taxonomy): domain Eukaryota; kingdom Metazoa; phylum Chordata; class Aves; order Passeriformes; family Phylloscopidae; genus Phylloscopus; species Phylloscopus whistleri. The sequence goes on along the minus strand of JADMLD010001241.1, from coordinate 1,409,543 downwards.
GAACGTAGTGTTTTCTACATCCTCTGGCATCCTGTTTGGCATTTCCAAACAATGGAGGGAACCTCTGTGCTGAGATTGGCTCCATTCATAAAGGGGAGCAGCTACTCAGGGGAGGCTGTTGCTCAAATGAAATGTGAAGAATGTCTTCACTGTGTGCTCGTGAAACGGAATTATTCTGTGCTATTTAAAAACAGGCAAACAAATGAAAAACCAAACCCCCAGCCCCTGTATTTAAGGCTGTGAAAATAATCATGCTACAAACATTTAGGCCCACATCCAATGGGAGAAGTTACTGCTGTCTCGTGGGGTGCAACTGCTTGCAGAAGCTCTTGATAATGTATTTGCATCCTGACTCATGTTTATTAGGCTGGAGAGGGTTTTTTGCCTTCAAGTACATTTGTTTGGTTGTAGCTTCTTGATATCTGTTATGGCAGTAAAGGAATTTTGAGGTAACAGAGCTGTTCAAGAAGCATGTTTGAGACACAAGCTGTAATGCAGAGCTTGAGTTTGGTAAGGTAGATGAGAAGCTGAAATGATGGGGTTGAGGCTTATTGCTGTTAGTTTGATTGATTTTTGTTGGGCCTGCTCAACAAGTTCTAATATTAAATGCATTATATTAGCATTAATTTCTGAACAAGAAGTTACACTGCTTAACCATTTACCAGCACCTCTGTAAAACACTTTATTCATGGTACTAAAAAGAACTATGAGCAGTGTCAAACCAAGCACTAAAACCTTAATTATTTGGCCTTTTGAAAGAAATAAAACATGGACATAATTGTTCTTAAGCAGAACTGCTTCTCTTTGGGTCTCTGTGTGTGTTGAGGTTTGGTTCCATGAATTATTGCCATTTGGCTTGGAAGAATATTTGTCCCTTCACAGCATTTGCAGCTCCACTGTGATCTTAATTAGATGTTGTTCCTGTTGCTTTTCAGTTAACCAAGGGCACCTGTTTCTCTGTTGGGAGATGATTTACACAGGCAGCCAAAAACCTTTTCAAACATGTAGAATTTGCTTGTTAAGCACTGGCTGCCTGCAAGTAGCTACCCTGAAGTCTGTAGGTGGCAATTTCATATAGAGCATAAAATGCTCACAAAACAATTCAACTTTATTGAGCAATTTAGACTAACTACATAGAATTTGGGTTTGTTTTTGCACCAAAGGGTTTGCATCTAATGGGCAGAGCGAAAATATAAAATAAAAGTAAAATTTCACTCTTGTCTCAATGTCCAGAACTGGTCACTGGAAACATGAGAGAGTTTCTTTCACGGAGCATGGATAAGTAGTTCATATTTTAATTCCAAAAAGCCTTTGCGATTTTTTAATTATTTTTTTAATATTGACTGATTAGGCACTTTGGGAATGAGTATGTACAGAATTTTCTTACAGTGTTGAAAAAGGCTGAGTTACAGTGAACAGCTTTTGTACTAAGGACTAATGGTTCCTCAATGACAAAGAAGGGGTTTGTATGTGTTACAATGTGCAGCAGTGAAAAAGCTTAACATGAAAATTTGAAGAAATGCAGAACTCATGAGATCAAGGGTAGCGAGTTTATCATTGCGATGTTGCACATGCATTCAGGAATTTATGGGAATATTCTACCATGTGAGATGCATTGCATGAGACATAAAATAGGCATCATTAAAGTTCCTCTAGGAGCTGCATAATTCTAACATTTTAACTTCTCTGTGACTAATTTCCCTAATTTTTCCATGTTAATATTGACTAGTGTCCATTTTTTGTAAATATATGTGACTATAGGTTTGCATCAATCGTTATCTTTAATTACCTTGAAGTATTATGCTCAGTAAAGCCTGTGTTGTATATCCTGGAGTTGTTTATAATGCTTTAGTGATTTACAATTATTAAATTATGTTGCCAGAGGGTGGTGGTGGTGGAGTGGGTAGATTTTTATTCTTCCAAGCATCTGGCTTTAGTAAATGCATAATTGTGTATGGAGCAAAGCGCTTTCTTTTCCCAGGCAATACCTTGAATTTTTAGAGATTTAAAGGGACTGTGTAGTATTTAGGTTGCTGAATATTTCAGGATGTGAGTGAAAGCATTTTCTGGCAACACACAAAACAGCTGTTGCTGCTAATGTCCTCAGTTCTAATTCAATGTGTTATTTTTTTTTAATAGCCCCTAAACCTCCTTCTGCATCACTCCTAAGTGAAGGCTCTGTCAGCATGTTTTGGCTTTCACTTCTTGGCCATGGATAGTATGATTTTTTTTTTTTAATGTGCTAGCTTTTCATGGTTAAATGAGAAACACATATCTTCAAACAGTGAATAATGACTTAATTTTTTTTAGAGTTGTAATATAGGGTAAGCATGCCTACTGTTTCTCATAGGGTTTAATTCTACCACGACTAATATTATGCAGCTGCACTCTGCTTATTTTAATATGACAATTCTTTAAGGGGGGCGGGGGAGGGGGGGGAAGAGCAAATTGCCCCAGATGGGAACAGTGTTCCTGGTCCATCATGGGCTGTAGAGCTGCTCAGCACACGGGTGTGTGGCTGACATGGCAGTGGCTGTCGAGTTTGTCTGATTGCTCAGCTATTAATTGTGGCAAATGATAATTTTATAGATCCTAGGGTTCAAGGTTCCCAGGCCAAGCCATGCTGTATTCATCTCTGAAGAGACGGAAGGAGAGGGGCTGTGAGCTGCTGCACTGGTTTAAAATGAACACGGGATTTTTCATTTCAGCTGGGGTCGTGGCAGTGTTGTGGAAAGAGCAAATATGGCTCCGTTCTCTTTTTTTAAAAATATAATAGGCAGAAAATGTCCACAGGAACATCCATGTTTCTATGGTTACAGGATTGTGGTCTCTTTTGGATTGTAAGGATCATAAATGGATATGATCATCCTGTACTAAACCTGAAGGGAAGCTAACTACTAAACATAAGGGGAAGCAGGAACATGTCACAGGTTTACAAAATCCTTGATGTCTTGGATGAGGGAGCGCCTTTAGACCTCTCTGCTGGTCTTGGACTACCCTAAAGTAGGAGCTTGCCATAAAGGATATTAATAGGTAGGAAAAAACCCCACATAAATAATAAAAGCTAATAAATGCATTCTTTCTTAAAGGGTGATATTTCTAGTAACTAAATTAAAGAAGTAGAGGTAATTTTACAGTTGGACTTGATCTTAAAACTTTTTTCCACCCTAAATGATTCTATGATTCTCTTAGTTTGCAGTTAAGTCAAATGAAGCAAAAATCACTAGAGGAAATGATGAAACCTTGATCAAAATATTGTAAAGCTTCAGTTGACTTCCTTTATGTATCTGATAGGGGTTTCTTAACCCTACTACAAAAATAGGGTATAAAGCAAGCCAGTCTACTTGTCTGAATTATGTTTTGTTTCCTTAGAAATAGCTGGGGAAGTTTAATTTTTCTTTTTGCCCTATGTAAAATAAAGATATCTGGAAGATCCAGTCGATTTTTCTAATGGGGTTGTGCTAAATGAAGATGAATCCAGAACAAAGCTGGGTCAAGAGTAGGAATTACGGTTTTTCTGGAAATGGAAAGTAGTGCTGCGCTTTCCCCAAATGAAATATTACAGGGTTAGAGTGTTGACAGAGGGATCTGACATGATGCTGCTGTGGTTGATTGGATTATGAAGGGTTTAAGTTGTAATGGGATTGGAAAGTACTTCTTGAATGAAGAGACAGCTGTAGAGGATTTTGAAAGGAAGGTTTATAGGGTTGAGTCAGTTCAGCCTTAAGGTCGTAGCCTTGCCCAGGGTTTGGGGGCTGTATGAAGGCAGGAAGCTCAGTGCTTGTAAAGCCTGAGAAGTGGAAATGCAGAACCTGAGCCCTTCATTCAGGGAGTTATACAGACTTTTACAGAAACCGATATAAATGCCTACTTAAAAAAAAAGTCTGCCCTGTGGAATTTTGCTTTCTCATTGAGGGTGAAAATGTTAAATGTCCTACAGTAGTGTGTTGGAGAAGGTTTGTTTTAATGAGATATTACCTCTTTTTCACCTATATCATTATTAAAGACTTGTAGTAATAAAAGAAGTTTATTCCTGCAACTAGACCGTAACTAAAAGGAGTTAACAGGAAAATAATTAACCACTGGAATATGTGTGATCTTTGAAAAATGTTTGTGTGGGGCAGAAATGTCCTTGAAACCTGGAGGACTAAAACTTGATTTTAGTCTTCCCCTGTACTTGCAGGAATTCCAAATGTGTTTGACAAGACAAGGTTTTAAGAGAAGAAGGAGTTGTAGGGGTAGGTCCTCAAACATCTTAAGGAATTTAAGAGTTCATGCTTTCCAAACACGGCCCAAATGGTGAGATGTGGAAGAAGTGGTGGATTTTTGGACTGCCTGGATTTAGGTAGTTTAATGGTGCCTGGAACTGAACAGCTTCAGCTAGATGGTTCAAGCATGTGTAAGATGAGACATCTTTGCCAGAAGAAAGATGTGCAGCTACAGTGAGGAAGAGACCTTGCAAATGGAAATAGATATCTTCTGGCCTATGCTCAGTTTTATGGCCAGTAGGAGGGAAAATATTTGAATGCTTTCAGCTGTTTGAGGCCACAGAGTCTATTGAAAATGTCAACATTTAGCAGAAATGTGGTACAAGCCTTATTGTCCTTAATAGCTGTTAACGTTGCACTTTCCTTTGTGTTTCCTTCTTCAGACCAGCACTTAGCTTGGATCAACTAAGTCTGTAATTGGCCAGGACCCTTGGTGGTCTATACTGTGAGCTTAGTAGATACTAAAATACCACAGGTATCCTTATTCAGGGAAGTGCATGCTTGGTTTTGAAAGAAACTGTCACTGTCAGTTCACTTTTGGCAACCAACAAACTGAGGGTCAATTTTTCAAGTCATTTATTGCATTCAGCTCGAATCATAGCTTGAAATGATGCGTGATGTGTTCACTGGAGACAAGATCTCTGCTTTCCAAGGTTAGTGCTGCTCTTTTAGAGATTGTTCCAGATAAGATCAACTTTTTCTTTTAAATTATTCTTTTTTTTAATATCAAATAGGATTTCACACTAGAATGGGTAAGGTGCTCATCTTCCTTGTTATTTGGAGACTGTGGTAACCACATTAACCCCCTGTAAAGAAACTGATGAACAGGCGCAGAGATTACTGCAGGACCAGTCTCTGAAAACCTGTGTTTCTCTTACTTAGGTGCTTCCTTATAGCCATGTTTCCAGAATTTTGATAATCCAAAAGAATCGACATCCCTAATTTTCAGTGATAAATGTCCTGCTAAGCCCAGTTCAAGGAATTTTGTCATGTAATTTCTGCTAGTTCAAGCCAGCCAATTGCTTATTGACCATAAATGCTTATGTCTTTTTTTTTTTTTTCTTACAAGAAGTAAATCAACTGAATCTAGCCTGGGAGGTGATAAAATTTAGCCCTGTCTATTAAGACTTTGAACTCTGACCTGCTGTGGAGACAAGTACTGTAGATGGGGTTTGTTGTTTAAAATTTCTGGTCAGTTTTCAGTTTTATAGTCTTTGAACTTTTATAAATGTCCCTCAGAGAGTATATTAAGAGAGAATGAGCAGTGGCACTGTCTTGTTGTAGGCCAGCTTTTCTGTTTTGTATGAGGAAGCTCATTCTTTGGGAGATACTTACTGGAAGTAAGTATCACTTACTAATCACTAAAGTTCAGTCCTTCGGCCAGAACAGATGAGAAATCACTGTTACTTTTGCTCTTGAATCTAGGAGACTTGTAACTTTGATTGTTTTGTTGTTATAGATTAGACTGAGAGTTAGTTATTATTGTATATTATAAGTATTTAAAAAAAACCCAAAACAACCAAAAGTAACACTACAACAAAAAATTAAGCACCTTATTAATTACAAAATAAACATCAACAAAATAACATCAATAAAATACATATTATTTACAAAAATACACAAAACACCACCATTTTATTATACAATTTTTTTTTACTCAAAACTACCATTTTCCTGTACAAACAACTCTACCACACATATTCAGTTTATACAATTACTAATTTCTACATACACAAAGTTCTACCAAACCCCAAACCAATCCCCAATAATTCAAAAAATCCCTTATCTCTAGAAAACATCTCCACAAAAATTAAAATATCACTTATTAACTAAAATTATCCCCACTTCTAACTGAACTATAATCAACAATCTTATAAAATTATTTACATGTACAGTGAGAAGTCAGAGAACACATCATCTCAGGAGTGGGCACCTGAATGTGGTGTATAACCAGGCTTTAGGGGCAATCAGGACTGCAGCTCCTACCACTGAGCCACAGCTCAGACATCACCTGTGAATGATTTTTTGGCTATGGTGTGGCAATGTTTTGAAAAATAAAAATACTTGGACCACATCCAAGTAATTCTTTAGTGATGTGTCTTTATACTGCGGAAGAAAAGGTTGTGGGGGTGTGATTTAGGACTCCCTAACCGCAGCAGGAGAGTCTGTACCTGACAGTCACTATTGCCATTAGGCTGAGGAGCCAAAACTGTGACAACTGAGTCTTTGCCAGTGCTGGTAGAATGGCAGTGAAACAAAAGACAAGAATATTTAAAGCCCACTGATAAATGCAAGATCTAAATAATACAATTAGTAAACCAAATGTGGTTGCTTCAGTAGTCCTGTTCTCTTAATGTTTCTTTAAACATATCGTTACTTCTCCTAATTAAAACCCCTCACTGTAGCCCAAAATAACAAAATAACATTTTGTACAAAATAACATTGACGAGTCTTTTGCTTGTATTTCCCTTACTCTCTATATGCCTGCTGCTTTTTTTATTTTTTTATTTTTTTATTTTTATTTTAGCAAATATATTCAGTATATTTCAGACCCAGGGTTGCCAGCTAATTATGATTTAACTAAAGGCTTTGAAATGGTCATTATTATTGTACAAATACAAGAGTGTGTGGATGGAAGAGGGATGAAATAATGTTTGCCACCTTTCTGACAGATTGATGCACGTCTCACATAACCTTTAGGCCAGACAGCTTGGAAGTCTAATGAGCCTGAATTATTCATAAGCTAGTGAAGATTAGTTTGATAGTGAGAGTATGTATTGATCTGCCAGCATTCTTTCTGCAGTGTTGAGCTTCCAAAATACTTAATAACTTGAAAAATAGGTTTTTATTTTGACCAGAAAAATAATTGGCTGGCGTTTTTTCAGAAAAATTATGTGCTTTTTGTCAATCTTTGCTAAATGTTAATCTAAAAAAACCCCGAACCAATCCACAGAATGCCCCCTCCCAGCCCCACAAATGTAACATGCTTTTTCTTCTTCTTTTTTTTTTTTAAACAGCGTGGCTAACAATACATCTGACACTGTCTTATATCCTTCCGCAAAAAGATCCATTTCTTTCAGGCAATTACTGGTCTCTCTCTCAGATAAGATACAGGTTTATTGAGTTTCCCACTGTGCAATTACAGTTCTCAAGAAGAGATTACTACATATGAGCAGCCTGGATGATGGAGTGGATTGGAGTGGAAAGTAGGCGAAAGATATTGCAATGTTTGGGGAGTGTTTTTGGTGGTGGTCTGAAATACATAGGAAGGAGCTTTGGTGTTGCTACTGATTGATTTTACTTCATGGCCAGACAGAAGCAACCTAATTCTTGCACAAACTAGTGGTGTGAGGAGTTGCAAAATGGATTTCTTTCTTTGATGTGGAAAATACTAGGACCCACCATTAGCTTAAAACACACTTTCTAATTTCCAGCCTGTAACAAGGGAGACAAATAATATTCCTTTCTATAAACTGCCAAGATGGGAGGAAACGTTTCTGATTTCAGCAGTGTTGGATAAAATGCTCATGTTTATGGCATTTATCAAAAATTATTAAATGTAAGGGACCCAAAGAGGTCTCATTCATATGCAGACACTGTACTTCCAGGATTAGCATTCCATTCTCAACACCAATTGCACCAGGATTGCCTTGTGGGACTGCTGCTTTTTGAAGGTGAGGACAGTTATTTTTAAACACATAGGAGGCGTGTGTATTTTTTTCTAAACGCTGTTGTCTTAAATGACTTCTCAGGACATGTGTCTTCTTTTTAAAATTAATAAGTAGCTTTGTGTTTCAGAATAACTATGTCTTGGTGAAGACTGCTTTGTATTCCTATGCTTCACCTACATTATGCTTGCTCAAGTTACAAGCTTATGCAAATACTTTTCATTCCATCACTTCTCAGCAAGGGTAGAGATTTTAGTCAAGGTTTGGAAGCCCAGCTTAGCTGTTTGTGTAGGAGTTATGCCTCTGCTATAGGAAGCTGCAAACTTAAGGGCACAACTTAATTTTACGTAGAGCATTTTTTCTAATCTCAGTTTATGCTCCTTATCTTAATTATTTACTTGATGGAGTGTAGTTCTATGTGCTATCTTTTTAGAAAGAAAGAAAATGGTGTCTCTCCCAGCAGAAAGGTGCTGCACAAGGAATCTATTGCTATCACACTATCTGAGATGAATCTGTTTGAGTCAAGAGGCCTGAAATTAATGGGAATTTTTGCTAGTAAAATAAGCGAGTCTGTGCAATTATGGGAGATGGATATTGTTCCACAGAAGTCAGCTGCACTGTGCTTTAATTAAAAATAAGGCAGCTGAACCATTTTATCATATTAGCACCCTTATTATTTTTGTGTCATTGAAGCATTAAATAGGTACAAAAATCCCTGCTTACCTCTACTACAGGATTGACAGTATTGTCATTAATGTAAATGTGACTCTAGTCAGTCACAAATGTCAAATATAATGCCAATTATGGTATTGCAGGCATTTTAAAAGTGGAGCATAAATGTTAATGTTATATTGCTTGTCCAATTTTAAAAAGCAGGTTGTTTTCCACTGATCACATTTTAATGTCTGCAGTTGTGGTAGTGTCCAGAGGGATGTTGGTGCCTGTGGAAGGGAATGTGGGGTCCTGCCTCAGAGTAGCTTTTTTTTGCAAGGCAGAACTCGTAGACATGGACATGGCATGTGGCATCAATGTGGTTGTAAAGAGTAACTGGGATGGGATCTCCAGTCTTGGCTTTTTCCTGCTTTAAAACATGCCTTGATTGCCATCACTTCAGAACCTTCAGCTGCCATGAGATCTTGGCCATCAGCAGTGATCACAATGCAGGTCTCTTCCAGCTGCATTTTACAGGAACCCTGTAGTCCCAACTCCATTTCCCAGTAGCCAGTTGGATCCTTATCAAGTAAATAGGGGTGCATTTCCCATCCGTGATGTATTGGGCTTTCTTTATTTTAGCTCTCAGTAGGGTGCCTTTGCTGGCCTGTGTCCTGCACACTCTCACTACTGTTTGTCCTTTTCTCTCCTCACCCTCCAGCCCAATAGCTGTACTTAATAATAAGAGCTTTTATCAATTCTCTAAGTCTGGACCTTAGATAATTCAGTTCAAATTTAATACAACTTTAACACTAATCAGTCAATTTATCATCTTGTTAACATCAAGGCTGGCACTTTCTATAGAGACAGCTGTTGTGTGCTGTAACCCTGAAGATTCCCACCATGTCTTTGTAAATAAGAATTCAATGAACAGTTTTAAAAGATGGTAAATACTGTTTGTGTTTTCCATAAAATTAATCTGTTTAAAGATTTAAAATTTTTTGCATGTGTCCTTTGTATATAGTATAACATTTGCAATCTGGCAAATGATTCTGTGCCTCTAAACTAGGAAATAGTATAAATTTATCTAAGCTGTGGGGTTTTCAGTGTATGCTCCTGTAGATGTTGCTAAGCCTGACTGGGTGAGCCATTGCTTTTCTGAAATAGCAGTGTTTAAAATGAAAATGCAGGCCTTAATATCTCATTTGGTCAACACCTGGTTGGTGGAGTTCAAATCAATTAGGCAGCATATGTGGTTGGACTTGTTTTCCCTCAAAATACTGTGTTTTGGTGAATATTGAGAGTGGTCTGCTGATATTCTAAATGCATGTCATGCCTGGATAACTACTGACAAATGCTGTTGAAATTGGAGAGATTTAACCTGTAAAACTTGGTGTTTGAAATTTTTTATTTTAAAATAAATATTATTATGTACTGAATTATTATTGTTTACTAAATATTTTATTAATAATAAATATTGTTTACTGAACTGGTGCACTGGATGCCACGAAAATGAAGAAAAGACTTCAGAAGTCTTAGCAGGTTTGCTAAGGATTTAAAGAGCTGGCTTAGTGAACCTTTCTACTTACAGATGGAAAAATAAGAGTTGTTAAAATCTCTAAAATGAGTCATCTCTACATTGCTCTTGTAGCTAAAACTTTGTTCTGCACAGACAGCACAGCTAGATGATCTTCTGACCATTCAGTACAGCTGACATCCCAGAGTACAGCTGCATCAACTTCTGAGATATGTTTCCATTTTGTGTAATGAAAAATATAATTATTTTAAGCGACTTTGCTGCTTCTGGAAGCAGATTCTTTCATTACTTTATGAATCTTCGAGTGTAAGTAAAATATGCAAGTGCAGAGTATGTCATCGGATCCATCCAAAAGGATATGAGCTGAAAAATAGACTTTATTCCCCATCATGTGGGATCCATGAAGAACACACTGGAGAGTGCAAGGGCAGTGTGTCCAGTGGGCTCTGTTAGTGTCCTGTGTGGATTGTATGGAATTGTCTACACTAGTGCACATGCTTTTTATTTTTAGGCTGAGCACCCTCCACCTGACTCCTGCTCTGCTGCCGTACTACACGTGCAGGGGGTCTGTGTTTTAAATGTTAGCTGCACTGAAGTTCGCTGTCAGGCTGCTGGTTGTTTGGCTGTTGGTCCTAATTAGATGGATAATCACTTGAACATTGCTTAAAGTTTTACTTTGGGAATTTGGCTCTTATACACCCTGTTTCATAATTAGTTTATTTGCATTCTCTTTATTCCTTATTAATAAATCATGGTTTGCATTGAGCCAACTGCTTTGATTGCAGGGTCTGGTGATGCACAGAGAGTTTCGTTCCCTGTTGGTGTTTGAAAGGCAGTGCTGTGGCAGTGCAAGGAAACATGCCTGGATGCAGAGTGAGGAATTTGTGATGCTGAGCATCGTAACATCCTCATGAGCGACTCTCTCCTGTTCCTATGTGGCTTGCTCATTAAAGCCAGAGAGGTGAGGTCATCCGCTGGTGAATCCCTGGGGGGATGACCACATGGTGGAATTCAGGCAGTGGGATATCAGTGCTTTATGGCATCTGTTACCATCGATTTTCATCCATTTCTTTATTTATTAAACTCCAGGATATGTGTTTCAACCAAGGGAGAAGCAAGCAAACGTTTTGCTTCTAGGAAGCTGCAGTTTGGGAAATATTCCTCTAATGAGGGATAATGACGGGGAAAAAAACCACCAAGCCAACAAATAAACAGGGAACTCATGGGAGTCAAAGAACTTAATGAAAAATAGTGATTGCTGTGGGATACTTTGACATATGCTTTGACTTGTTCTAAGTAGCTAGTATCAGAGAGCTGAAATTTCAGGCTCTTCTTTGGGACCCATCTCTTTTCCCTAAGGCTCGCTGACCTAAGAGGCTTCTCATCTCCTGCAGTACGTAATCCTGAAACCTCCTCTGAAGAAAACTGTTTGCAGTGGAAACAGGGTGCTTTATACTGCTGCTACAGTTTCTTTTCTGTCCCTGAAGCATCCTCCCTTTTGCTGTAGGCAGAGGGGCTCATCTCCTCTGCACATGTTCCCTGACAATGAAAGTAGAAATTAATTCTGCTCCTTTCCATAAATTCAAATACCACCACTTTGAGTGCAAGAAATCACTCCAGCCAAAAGGTCTCTGCGGCTTGCAATAGTTTAAGGCCTGTAAATCCTTCAGGGATCAGGTTCGTTTACCTGAATATACTCCGTGCTTAAGAAGAATTGCTTCATAACAGTTGTGCACTTGAGGCAAGAGGGACATGTAGGAAGGGCTCTTTCAGCAACATCAATGAACTTCTGGCTGACCTTTGATGTAATCCTTCTCTGCTATAGCTTCATTGTATATGGAATGGGGGAAAATATCAAGAGCTGCATCTCATTCGCGGAAGCGCTTTGAAGTTAAATTCCCCATTATAAAACATTTGTAGATCCCTGGAGGGAAAACAGCAGAACTGCAAGCTGCTAGTGCCTTATATATTGCATACATGAAATGGGAGGAAAGTTACATATACATTGTATTATAATGTACTTTATCGAAAGGGTTGAGTCTAAATATAATAGCTGAACAAGAATGTGTGGGCTCATTATGGTTCAATGGTGTAAAATTAAGTTGGAAGCAGATATTTTTTGGATAGAGTTTGAAATAATAATAATTCTGAAAGAGATGCTGATCAAAGAAAAGATCTGAAACACAGGTGGGATGGTTTTTATGTATGAACATAGGGGTCACGCCTCTCTTCCTACCTGCTTTCTGTTACACCTGTTTTCCTGCATACAAGGCTGCAAACACCGTGACTGTATCTGGGTGCCTGAAATCCCGGGTACAAATGTTCCTATGGTGCGGGTGGGGGAGTTTATTTCACATTTTCAGTGAAGGCTTATCAGGAATTATGGCAGTAAGCAGTCATGAAGCCAGACCTCCTTATCCTGCATCTCTGATGGCTGATATGTGTGCAGATTGGGGTAACCTGAAAGCCAGGAGCAAGGTCTGTGATGTCTGCCATACAGCTGGATAGAGAGTTCTGTAGTAAAATGTAGGCAGTTGTGCTTTCCATCCATCTTAACCTCTGTATCCCCATTACCCAACCATTGCTGTGACTGGAGGGGCAGGAGGAAATTCAAAATTCAGGGAAGCGTATTTAAGTTTTGTACATTACTGGCTTGGTAAAAGAAACAGACGCAAACCAGCTCCTGTATCTGAGCGGGAAGAAATGAAACAGCCCAGCCGTGTTTTAATCTCCCTCTGTCTTATTATTACGTGTGTTTTAATGGCTTTGTGCAGCTTCATGTGTTACTGCTAAAATGAGCAATGGAACAGTATCCACAGCTTAAGTCACTTAAATGGTTAAAGTTTAATTTGTTCTTGCAATTAATTTATTCCCAGTGGCAGTGGCAATGGTGCTGAGATAAGACTTTTTTGTATCATTGAACTGCTGGTGTTTGTTGCTATAAAGTGCAGTAAGAGCTGATGTTTTCTTGAGTCAAAAAGATTAGCTTGATTCTGCATACTGAGAAAGTATATCAGTGTAATTGCAACATTGCTTTCTAAATAGGAACTGGTTCACCGAACTTCTGTTAGCCATTTAATGGATTTATTTATTGTCAGGGAATAAAAGTATTAAGGTACTAACAAGCATGGGTAATCTCTAAATAATATTTTTTTTAAAAAAATCTTTTTAATCGCAATCAATTCAGGTTGTCTCTTTGTTCAGTCTGATTTCAGTGGGACTCCTTAAGGAATTAAATTTCCCCTTTGGACACAGTAAGAGTAGAATTGGTAAAACTAAGATACTGAAATTTGCTATAAACCAGGCTTTGCTGCTGTGCCATGTTGCAAGAGAAAGCTCCTTCTGTACTAATCTAATAGTTGTATTAACTTGAGGAGTGGTGAACTCTTCCCCCCCCCCATATTAAATTCTAAACCTGTTCTTTCCAGTCTGTATCAGGAAAATCCTCCTAGTGCCAGCCAGCTGTTAGCTACACCAGTGGCAAGCTGAGTTGACTAACAGAACAGATATGATACCCCAATCCTTAGCTCTGGATATTGCAACAAACTCAAGTTGTGGCCTTTGGTATTTTTTTCATTCACCTGATCCACAATCAGCCTCTGTCAAACCTTAAAATTCCTGCCAAAGTTTTAAGGCCTTCTCCATTTAATTTGTGTTGTATGTTGGCATGAATTCCTCTATTTGTAGACAAGCATGAAATTTTCCACGCTGTTTGAGCAACTCTGTAGAGCATAGACTTACAAAACTGCAACAGCAAGGAGGGACTTCAGAGCCACAGGAGGAGAGAACTACATTATTGAAGCATCATCTGCTTTCCTGGAAACTAGAGACAAACCGAAAGGTGCCTGTGTGCTTCAGGTACCCTGGGAATTTAAGCACACAATGTATATATTGTAACTCCGAGAACTTCAGCTGGTACAGAGAAATGTAGGGGAGTTGTCAGCCTTTCTCATGTTTGTAAATGGAAATAAAAAACAGAAGTGCTGTAATACTGAAAGTAGTTTATTAAACCTGCCATTTGGTCATCTGTTTGGAGATAGCAAAGAGAAATCACAGGGAATACACTTAATATGCTTACTCACGAATTCGTGGGTGCCTTCAGCAGGTATCATCTATTTTCATGCAGGATGACAGGTTATTAGTAACATTTGTAGGGACTTAAAATGCAGAACATGCCAGAAGAAAACATGTCCCTCTGATTTGTGGTGCCCATGGGAGGCATTTTCTTCAGAGGGTCATTTTATTTTGTAATAATTGGATGCTATCATTGATTTGAGCTCCAAGCCACCTGGTATCTTACTTAAGGACCATGTTTACTGTCTAAGATGACACAATCTTTCCCATTTGGGCTGACTCCTGAAAGTCATCTGGAGAGCTTAGAGGAGAAAGCACTGCTTTATATAAATGCCTGTGCAGCTTAGCTTCTTCTCAAAAATTGTCTTTATATAAAAATATAAATTTTATGACATTAGTAATTCTTGAAATGTTTTCTCTCCATATAGAAATGCTAGTCTTGCTCTAATATAATTTAAAAAATATAAACTTTATCCTAATGTTGAAGCTCTATGTGAAATCTAAATGTTACCGTGATTGAACAGTGTCTCCACTGACTTCAGGCCTCTTTAGTTTGTCCTTGCAAAGTATTCATTTTTTGAAAAAGGGCAGAAAACGATGTTTTAAAACTGCTGAAATCAGTGGACTTTGTCGTGACATCAAATGAACATTTCCTTACTTGATTTTGTCTGTAGTCCAATAAATGACTTGTTCTTTGAAACAATGATGATAGATGTGGAAAATGGTTAGCCAACTAATTAACAAGCCATTATACTTATTAATCACAGAAGGACATAGTATGCTCTCACCAAAAGGGTGGCTTCATGCTGCTTATGAAAAACAGCAAGATGATTATTTTTTTTAAACATCTTTTTAGTTGATGGAGAATAGGATTAGTGTCTGTAGGCTGAAGTCACAGCCAGCCACTGGTCTTGCATGCAGCTGAGTCGTTAGAGAGCTGCAGTGGCAATCAAGTCCCCAGATTTATGTGGATCTAAACAATTTTCGATATGGCCAAATGAAAAGTTAATAATAAAAAGGAATTCAGCTGTGAAATGAACTTCCAGAAATGAGCTAAACCAGTTTCCTTGCCTTCATTCCATGTGGCAGCCATCACCTCTTTCTCTTTGTGTTTTATGCCCTTATTTATGGATGTAAAAGATGGAGGTAAGAGGAGATGATCTAAATGTGCACTGGGATTAGAAGAGGTTTTTTTATTATTTCTCCTCTTGCAATAATTTCAGGAAATGCAAAGAAATAACCTTTACAAGGCAATAAACAGGAATATATTCCTTTTACAGGTATTCTCTTTTAATGTACTCTTAATAGCATGAAGCAGCATTCAGTCATTCAAATAGAAACCCCTATGAGTAAAACAAGAAGGAATTATTGCTTTTGTCTTGAATCATAGAATCACAGAGTCGTTTAGGTTGGAAAATACCTCTAAGGTCACGGAGTCCAACTGTTAGCACAGATCAAAAGCTTTGCCATTTATGGTGTGCTACAAAGTAAAAGAAATATAATTATAAAATCGTCCAGGCCTTTTGCTGAGCTGAAACACAGCACTTACCCAATCTCATGCCTAAAGTGACTCCTTCCCGTGACTCCTGCAGGCTCTCAAGGTCAGCTGCATTCATTTGATGCTAATGTGCTTTGGAAAACCAATTCAATCAATATTAGCTCCTGTGCTTATCTCCTGCCAAGGAGTTCCCTGTGCAATTTCTATTCCATTTTACTTCTCTTGAGCTAGTTTAATGCAAAACCAATACATCTTGTGGCAGAACAGATGCACACAGGAACAATCATTGACTAATTTTGTAGCGGTTACCTGTCTATTAATAACCATTCTGATAGTAATTATCTGTAGAACAATATACACAGATCCAGTGTGTACAAAGAACAAAACTAGACTGCTGATGCTACCAGACTAATTTATATTGGTAGTGTCAATTTTTCAAGTTACCTGGAACCTGCTGAAGACAGACGTAATTAAAAGTACAGTGTATCTTTTTGAACATGAATATTTAATGACCTCAAATATTTGATGCCAAGATCATTCTCTTGGCCCAATGCTCTGCCAGCCAGGACAGGAATAACCTGTCTAAAACCTCCGTGAGAGAGTTTTACCTGGTTCCTTTAGAGCCACCCTTCAGGAACAAAAAACGATCAGAGGGATGATCTCTTGTATGAAGACAGGTTGAGAGGTTGCGGTTGAGCACCTGCAGAAGGAAAAGCTCGAGGAGAACTTATTGCAGCCTTTCAGTACTTTAAGGGGGCTTTTAAGAAAGATGGAGGCAGACTTTGGAATACGGCCTGTAGCAATAGGACAAGACGTAATATTGTTTTGAACTGAAACACGGTAGATCAGACTATATAAAAGAACATTCTTTTATAGAGAATGAAGATGGTAAAATATCAGCCAGAGAGGTGGTAGATGCCCCATCCCTGGAAACATTCAAGGTTAGGCTGGTTAGGGCCCTGAGCAGCCTGATCTTAGTCCCTGCTCATTGCAGGGGGGTTGGACAAGATGACCGTTAAAGGTCCCTTCCAAGCCAAACCCTTGTATAAAAAGCTGTGTGACCAAAGACTGACAGTGCTGTGTATCTGCAGGAGTCACTTGGCTGGAGAAGAGTTTGGTGTTTCTACCAAGGGCAGCTCAGATTTAAGCACTCCACCGAATGTTTTATTGCAGGACAGTTTTTAAGTACTAAATCCATTAAAATCCTAAAGGGCAGGTATTTACTACTTGGCTACTTTGAGAGGGTTCTGAGGAAGATCTCAATGCAGTCCTGTGCTGACTCTGTCTCCCACAATGGGCTGTTTCAGAAAGCTGACTAACCTCTTGCAAGACCTTGTCAGGAAGGAATCTGAAGGGATATCTGCTTCCATCCATGCCACCAATGAACAGGTAATTTAGAGGGTATTACATTCTTACATGCTGGGGACTGATTTTGGTGTTATCAAATAAAATCACACTGAATCTATGACTTGGTTGCCTTACGGTTTCACACAGCATTGCTCTTTTGCAGCAAGCCATGGAAAACTGCTTATTGACAAAATACTTTTATCTGCAAGAACTAGGTTATCTGATGCTGTAGAGGTTAGAGGATAGTTTAATATTCTTGGAAGATTTGCTGGTATGTCTATGTGTATATTAGAAACGTAAGAGCTTTCTTACAGTTCTTCATAACTGTGTCTTAAAGACCCCTGGCTCGAGGATGCCAGACATGCTTATCACCATGTGTGGGCATCTGGTCACAGCTCTGAGGGAAATGAGGCCATCTGCTGAAGCAAAACCAGTTCCTCCAGGTTTTCCTAATGGCCTCTTGTGCACACAGAGTTGGGTCCAACTCTACTTAGTACAGCAGATCTAATGGAATCTGCAGGTCGTAGCCTGTAGCAATTGTCCAAATCCTGTAATTAAAAACTAAACATTTGTGTTGTCTGTTGTTTCCAGTCGCAGCTGAGGTGTCACATTTTCCCTTTCCCAGGTCTGTCATCTATGGCAGTTTCTAAGACCCTCATAGCCAGCCTAATTAAATGATCAAAACTGCTGCTTCCATTTCCTTAGCTTCTTCTCTTTCCTTTATCCAGTATTTTTCAGAACTTGACAAAGCAGTAAAAACAGTAATTAGTGCTCTAATTGGTTATAAATAATAATACAACAGACTTTCTGTCAAAATAACCACAAGGCAATATGCTCATTGAGAATCTTTTAAATTCTCAGCACTAAGGCGGTTCAAATTAGTAAATTATATTACAGCAATTTTCTTCAAAGAAGTATAACCTGTAAATTTATTTTATCCTGACAGCTGTGACAGCCTGCACTCCTAAGTGTGTATTTGTTTCAGGTCTGGCTGCTCATTTCTCTTCTTCTGATCTGTACTGCCGATTAAAAGGTTGTGTCTATGCCTAATTTTGAATTTTCACTCTTTGCTGTGTACCAAATTCATAAACTCTGTGTTTTGGGTATTTCCCTCAGCTTCACAATGCTGGTGAAATCTTAGCAGCCCCAACATGGTGTCACCAGAGTGTTTTCTTTGTCTCTTGCAGCTGGTAAATTATTAATGACACTGCTAGAGGGGAGCGGGGTGGTCGGGCTGGGAGGGGAGCATGGGCAGGGAGAACCTGGGGGAGCCCTGAGCAGCTGAAAGGGGTGCAGATGGCAGGGAGGCACAGATCAGTGACCACCAGGTTTCCTCATGTTGAATTTTTTTTTTTTTTTTTTTTTTTTTTTTTTTTTTTTTTTTTTTTTTTGCCTGAGGGCAGGACAAAATGGTACTTTCCAGCAGCAATGCTGGAAAGGAAACAGATGGATGGAATATGTGAGAAGAGCTTGTGGCAGTGAGAATTTGTACTTTGTAGCTGTTGATAGTTTAGCATTCTTAATCTTTTTATTCTTGCTTAAATCTCTGAAAATTGATTGAAATGTTGTCTGGCATCTCCCCTTTCAAATTAACAGAAGTGCAGTGGGGGAAGGACACCTAATGTTTAACACCTGCCTGCTGGTTTAGATGCTGCACAGTGCTGATGTCTTTTATTGACACAGTGCTCTCTGTGATCCATGAGGAACGATGAGGTAATCCGGACACAGGTCTCCTTCCACCCACCCAAAAGTGATAAATACAACCTTTGGCAGAATCCTCAGCTTGCTCATTTGCCATAAAACCCTTGAGAAATCTCTTGTGTGCATGAGACACAGCTGCAACCAACAGCAGCGTTCACTGCATATATATGTTTTCTTTTTTTTACAGGGAAACAGTGACAGTGCTAACTGAATTATTTAATGCTGTAGGGTTCTTATAAATTTATAGACTTTCTTGGTAGCTGTTAACACTTGATAATTCGGATGAAGGCTAGTTTTAGTTTAAAAGTATCATAGTTTACCTTTTGATCTCTAAGAAAGGGGAGGGGGGAGGCCTTTTTCCCCTCCCTTATCACTCTTGTAGGTGCTCACACTGAATCTCTGTCATTTTGGCTATTACAAGGGTAGGGGAGTAAAGGAGTCAGCAGTACATCCCAGTTAAAAGGCATAATCTCAGATTAGAGCTGTTGCTTTTTCCAAAATACAGTGATTCAGGAGAAAATGTACCCAGGAAGGTTGACTCAGCTCTGTCTTCTTCCAAGGCAGCATACCCCAGAGGCTATCCCACCTCAATAGGGCTGTATTCTCAGTATTGAAACTAAGAAGTTTGTTTGCTTGAAATAATTATTGTGGCTATCCTGGCATACTTCCCAAGGCTTCTTGAAGCAAAACTCAGACTGTTCTGACTTGTCTGCTGAAGCACAGTCTGCCACTTTCTCCCCTAGCCCTGGTTATGGCTGTGTTTCAGCAATTCTGCAGGTATCTGCAGATATTTAACACTTAAAATTTATTTCCAATGGAAGTTATTTCTTAGTGGAATTTGTGTCCTAATACTAAAGCATGTTAACAAAACTTTTTTTTTTTTCAAAGTAATTATGAATCTGTTTGAAATTAGAGAAGAAATACTAACCCAGGCACCCAAAGAAGCAGCATCTAGACTGGCAGTTTTCATCCAGTGGATTTGTAAAACATCTTTGTATTTCCTACAGGATGCTTTTTCTCAATAGCACTGTTCTTGGGATGTTCAATGTGCAAATAAATGGGTTGATAAAATCAGAGTCTAGTGAGCTCTGTGTGTCAGAGGGAAGGTGTGAGACAGGTGACTTGAACAAGCTGAGTAGAGTTGCCGTATTGGTGTAGTTGCTTTCCTCATGTTGTAATATAAGTCACAGCATATAAAACATTGCTAAAATACTGTAAATACCTCCTTAGATAGACCCTTAAAGGTGACTGTGAGGAGAGGTGTATAGTCTTCAAGTATTAATTCTCTTTGCTCTCACCCATGCACATCCTATGAGCATCAAACTGGAGATTGCCTTTCCTTATAAAATATATCAGTTACCTAATAAAAATGCTTTAACTATGATGGCACATGGCAAAAATGATCCCCTGTTACTAAAGGTTACAGTGCAGGGAAGTTATGTATAGCCTTCATCCTGCCCCCAGAATTGTTAATGGAAAGGCTGTGTGGTGAATGTATTTATAATTAACATTTGAATGTATAATTTGCCTGTATATCAGAGCTGAATCAGGTAACTTTATGGCTCTTGCTTGGTTTGACTCACAATCCCATTGAAGCAGGTTTTAGTTAAGCAGTTTGTCTTGTAAATCAGTTGGAATGTAGCTCCAGGTGGGTATTGAGCTGTAAAAGAAAATCTTAAATTATAAATCTTTTCCCAGTGCCTGTTGAGGTGAGGGCATTTTCCATCTGCATGGCAGCAGACCATCCTCGATAGGATTTTGTCGCTGTTTAGAAGGGCAGAACCTGCCCTCTGCTGGGCTCTGCAAGTACCGAGACACTGATCAAATTTACAGAGCTTCACATTAAGAGTAATAAAATGTGTATTTTGCTATAATCCACTTTTGCTAGTCTGTCCCAAATTTGCTGAGTTATTCTTCTGTGTTTCAATGTACTGACATTTAAAAAATATGTTAACTGACTGCAGATGAGCAGGCAGAAAAGAGCACTGTTGGTGGCTTAGAGATGACTTCCAAGTTCTGAATTGCAGATTAAACCTGGATAACTGAGTTTTAACTGGAATGTGTAAATGTTGACTTGGAAGAGCAATCAGAGGTGAGTTTTTAATGTGGCTTTGGATTGAAAGGTGTTGTGTTAAGGTGCTGGAGTTAAAAGTCTTGTAAAAATTTATGTGTACCCAAACTAACTCAGAGGAGTGGCTGTGCTGAGCCTGACTTGCAGGTGAAGAGTTAGGAGCAAAAAGGTGGTTGGAAATGGCTCTGGGCTTTCATTATCTTACAGTGGTCATGGTCATACACTGAGGGTGGTAAAACACTGGCAGGGGCTGCCTAGAGTGGTGGTGGATTCCCCATCCTTGGAAATACTGAGCAACCTGATTAGCTGCAGATGTCCCTGCTGTTGGGATGACCTCTAAAAGTCCTTCCAACCCATCCTGTGATTCTGTGATTGTCCCATCCTGAGGTCTTACCTGTCTGGTAAGTCCTTTGCATGAGCAGGCTTGTGGGTTTTTTATGTGAAAAATTGAGTTAAACTCATTGCTGGGGACAACAGAGACCATTGAAAACTGAAAAGAGGTTAAAAGGGGAAGAACAGCCAAAGACTTGAAGAACAGCTGTTCTTCATGGAAAAGAGGTTTTTCCTTCAGGAAAACCTGTGGTGGATGGTGCCCTCATCTCTTGCAGATGCTTCTTTTCCAGAGGTGGCTGAGTTGTATTGCTCACTTGACTTGTAACCAGAAATCACCTTTTGCAGTCAAACCAGAGAAACAGATCTCGGCAGCTAAATCCAGCCTGGTTTGATATTTAAGCATTCCTACTGAACTTTGGGTTTGGTTTTGGTTATTTTTTCTTTTCCGCCCTCCTAGATTACTGGAGCGAAAACAGCCAAGCAAGCAGTACAAAACTGATGCCTGTGGCTAGCCAGCTGATTTATGGTGTTACATCTTAAAACCTGGTTTTACATAGAAGAAGAAAAGAATTCAGGGCTTTCCTGAATTAAATTTTTTTTCTGCTCTCTGAAAGATGCTGTTTGTATTTAGTTTTCATTTAGTTGACCTCTGAAGAGGATCTTTTAACTAATAGAATCAGTGTCTCTCTAGAACATCATGATAATTTCTCTAAACTGCTGTGTGCTGTTTTTGTACATCTGGCCCCGTGTCCGTAGGGTTGCCTCAGTCTTTGCAGTGGTCCATGCAGACCTGGGCTGGTGATGCCTCTTTGGGATGAACCCTTGTCTCTGCAGGACTGAGACAGCTTTTGCTAAGAGCAGCACAAATGTTTCTGGCCCCTCGCTGTGGGAAGGGACAATAACGAGGCATCATTTCCTCCTCTGCCTTCTGTGTTATTCTCAGGACAGGAGTTAATGACAAGCAAATAGCATCGCAGGGGAAAGGGAATGTAGAAGTCCTGGCTGTGTGTATCTGTTGGGAATCCCATGTAAAGCTATTCTGTTGAGTTAATTTGATAAATACTGTAGAAAATTGCGGTTGGGAAATTACAGTGTGGTGAAAGACCTCTCTGCAACACACGGCGAGCTGGGTTTCACTCTACCTCTGCCTTTGGCAGCTACAGAAACAAAAACACACCCTGAGCCCAGTTTTCTATATTGAAGGGGCTCAGAAATGAGGTTGAAGAGCCCACTGGGACCCGACAATGCTAGAAAATTTAAATAAGAGTATCAAAATATAGATAAAACATTGAGAAAAGGTTTTAAACACATAAATGAATACATATATTGGGTTAAAATGCATCTAATCAGAAACAAAGCTTTCAACATGAAATACCTGAATTTTAGGCTACTGAAATGATTGTAATTTGTCCTGGACTTGTGGTACCCTTAAATCACAAAATGTAATAGCAGGTAGCTTTGAACCAGCATTAAGTCAGTTTTTATTTTTGTTTATTTATTTCTTAAAACCTTTTCCCTTATTTTGAATTATGGTTCCTGTGTGTTCCCTGTCCTGGAAGCTGGAAAGTGTGCTTTGCTTTCCTATGGTGAGTTGGAGTGAAGCCCTCTCCCTAGAGGGCGGGATTGTGTTAGATATTGGGAAGAAATTGTTCTCCGTGAGGGTGGCAGGCCCTGGCACAAGTTGCCCAGAGAAGCTGTGGCTGCCCCTGGATCCCTGGAAGTGTCCAAAGCCAGGTTGGATGAGGCTCTGAGTAACCTGGGATAGTGGAAGGTGTCCCTGCCCCATGGCAGGAGTTGGAATGAGATAGTCTTTATGGTCTCTTCCATCCAAATCATTCTAGGACTGTGTGATGAGCTTATGAACTGCTAATAAAAAATGCTAATATAAAGTGTATGCATCCATTACAGCTCTAGGGTTTCCCTTTTGGGAGCAGGCAGGAGGGGATGGAGCCACCCTCATCGCTTCCCTTGAAGGAAACAGTAGCTCTTGACACTCCTTGTAGTGATGGTTTTGATGTCCAAGCCAGTTATGAGCCTGCAGAAGAGGTTAAAACAGCAGAAGAGAGACTGTGAAATGCAGTGGGAGCAGCTGCTGTGCTGGTTCTGCTTCTGGAAACTGTTAGATTGGCTTAGTTACTTGGAAAACTGCTGCTCAGGTGCTAAAAAGTAACTTCTTTTTTTTTCTTTGGCTGCTGCAGAAACAGATTTCTTGTTGAAGTACTGATTTGTGTATTTTGTATACTTGATTTGTATACATTTGATTTGTATACATTGTGTTAAACTAAGTTAAAGAAGTGGTAGTGGTAGTCTTAATAGAAGTGTGTATAAGACAGAATATGAGAAGCCATATAGCAATCAGCCACACAGTTTTAAAACTTAATTTTTCCTCTACAAATGTGGCCAACTAATTGGTTTACAGCAACAAAATTAGAAGTGTCCCTTTTTTCATTCCCTGCTTGGGGGTGTCATTCAAGTTTGTAGTCCAAGTGTCCTAATGAGGAATAGCCAGACAAAGACCTGTGCAGTGCTTTTTTGCCAGATTCATAATGCAGATTTTATGGTAATTCAGATGTTTTGCAGTTAAAGATTGCATGTAATCAGGAGTACCTGCTAAATCATCCCTCTTCATGAACTTTCTCATTCTCTGCAGTAGCTTCCAAAAATTAGGTGTATATAGAAAGACTGATGTATAGAGTTTGCTGTATGTGTATTTTAAACCAGACAAATTAGCTGTGTGACAGGGTTTATAGAAGAGCTCTTGCTTGTTATGCTGTGGATGTTTTCTAAATACGCACTTCAAAAGAGTGTATTAGCTAAAAATACATAAGGAGAAAAAATCCTTAGTTCTTATTCAAACAGCAGACTCACACATTAATTTATACATCTCCACTCTGCTTTCTGGTCAGGGAGCTAGAAGGTGCCAAGGGCCTCAGTCTTGTGCCAGGGACTTTTTTGGGATGGGGAAATAAATACCAAAAAACTATTCTGTAGTTTTGATATTTATGGACACTTTAATACAACAGGCAAAGGCATAATATATTTCTTGATGATATTTCAGATTTCTCCTGTAACGAAAACATTGAGATGCACAAAAAGGTGTTTAAATTGTAGATGAATAGAAAGTAGGTATCACTAACTTCTCCAATGTGGTTTCATTTTGTTTTGTTTTGTATGATTGTGTTATTTATTCTTGTTTGCTAGGTACAGTTTCACAAACAAAATAGGGTTGATCAAAATCACTGCCAAAGTGCAGCTAGTAAATGTGATGCTTGTAAATAGATGTCTAAAGATACTAGTCCTGCTCTGGATTTCAAGTGAGCAATTCAAGTGGCTTAAAAATAATAGATCAGCAAAATTTAGAAGTGTTTGTAGAAAATAAAGCCTGAGTACCGAAAATAAATAACTTGCAACTGCTTTCTAAGGGAAGGAATGGTACTTGAGGGGAAAAGGACCACAGTTGGAAAATAAATTCTGGGACAACAGACAGATGTTGATTTTTAAGGATAGATGTAACTGATTCCTAAACCTGTTGTAACCTGTTGCTCTGGTGAGCTATAAAAAGTCTCTCTTTCCATTTGCACCACCTGGAAGCCACAGCTATCCCTGAGCTACGTTCATCTGTCCTGGAAAGGAGAAAAGTAAGTGACCCCACTGGCATTTAAACCTGTGGATTTAAGGAGTATTTCACTTGAGATTAGCCCACTAAGCCATTCCTTCTGCCTATTTAAACAGTTTTATTCCAAGAAGGACACAGGAGTGCAAATATTATTGTTAACTGTACTTGGAGGTAGGAGATGTGTATTTCTGTTGCTGGTGAGTTTGTTTTATCAGCCCCTTTATTGTTGAAGGGATAGCAACGTGTTCATTAGGAATGCCATGATCTAAGATTTCGGTTATTCCTTTTCTGTTGGATGATGTTTGATCACCCCAAAGTGCTTTCCTCCTTACTTATCCCCATCTTCCCCAGGTACCAGGGAAGGTCTAAGTAGCTCAGAAGCTCTGCAGGCAAGAGAAGTCTGGGGAGCGTCCTGAGTTGTCCTGATGGGTGCAGATTTGGTTTTGATCTCCTCACTGCAGGTTGGCCACAGCAAGTTTGCATGATGTTGTGATATGGAAGAACATCAGTGACAAATTAGTGCACTCGTTTTGCTTATCAAAACTGGGCTGTAAACTCACATTGCAGCTAAGAAGAGCATTTGCAGCTAAATGGCTGAACTCAGATCACTGATCTTTATTCTGTATAAGGATTCAGAGGTAAAGTAAAAGAAAAGGCTTCTGAACCTTCAAAAAACTCATCTTTTATTTCCTCAAACATTTTTTTCTCTTCCTAGAGCATCTAATATTTTTTAATATCCAAAAAACATCAGGCAGTTGTGTACACTTGATGTTCACGGTAATATTTTTCTAAAAATAATAGAATACTGAGCAGAGAAAACAAACTGTCTCAAGCATGCAAATAATGATTTAGGGACATTTTTTCACTATGCAGAAATGGATTCCTAAAATACTTTTGGGGCATGGTGCCTTTTGTTTTAGCTAATTCTGGGTATTTATGGCACTGGGGACCTGCTGTTGGCCTCTTGCGGCTACGACTGAGGTGTAATTTGCTGACAACAGGGGGCAGAGTGAGTTTGTGTTTTAAAGGAAGAGAATTCCCTGTCAGAGCAGTCAATGGTTATTTTTTTTATTCCAAATGTAAGCCTTGTCTTATGAAAGAGATAATAGCAAGTACTCCTCTGTTTAAATCTGCTGTCTAGAACTTGTGGATGTCAAAGCATTTCAAAGGCTTGGTTGCTGCCTTGGATCCTCTTTTATAAAGCAGATAAGGCAGTTAAGCTATAAGTTTGTATTTATTTAGGTTGATTCAAAATCTTTTTATTAACTGTTTATTTAATTTTAGCCACCCAATATGGCTCTGGCAAGCTCTCAGCATACTTCTGGCTGCCTTGACTGTCTAAAGAGACTTTTGGCAGGGTCCTAGGTCTGGGATTTGCACGCTTTTTCCATCCTAACAGGCATGCTTGAGGCGCCTAACCATACTTAGAAAATAAAAAAGGAACAGACCTCTCTTAACCATGAAAGGAGTAGGAAGGGAATCTGTTGCTGCCGTTATTACCTCCACACTCCTTGATCTAATTTGGACTTCAACGGTGATGTAGTGGCAACCTGGTTTCTATTGCACTTAAAGAAATGCATTAAAGCAATTGAAATTATCTTTGTAATTTTTGCTTTATTTTATTTAAAGGGATAAAGCATAGATTTGAGGGTGTACTTGTAAAATTTCTCAAATATTCATAATTATCTGATAAGGTAACACATTGCTTCTGGGACAGACTACACAGCACATGTTGAAGGCTTTTCCTAAAATTCTTAGTTCTTTACTGTGGATCCAGTGCTTCTGGCCTGAGTTTCATATGGATATGAATAATCACCTATGAAAGATATTGGCAGGTATCCAAGCTGTAACACAGCTCACAGGTAACACAGTGCTCCATAGTCCAGAACATTGGATTTTCCCTCTCTTTATGTTGGACTTGGATTTCCCAGCACATCTGATGTACAGTCAGAACATGAACTTCTTTGTTTTTAGCTGAGCCCAGCTGAATTATTAGGGGCATTGTTAAGGCAATGGCTAAGGGCAGCCCTCATTTAGAATAAGACATTGGAAATTCCATGTATGTTCTTTATATGGAAATGTTTATACAATATAAACTTCTGCTTAGGAAAGCAACTCTTTTTCATCTGGACAGTCTCTCCATACAATGCATCATGCCAGACAATAGATGAAGTGTTTTAATGGTGGTAAACAGCGTGTGTGTGTATGTATATACATATTAAAAATATATATTTATATATATTCAACCACATGTGAAATGTTCTTTCATTTCCTGCCTTTTAAGGGGAGATTGTATCGCAGAGCTACCTACCCTCAGTAGGATGTGGAGCTTCCACACTTGAATGCCTCAGAGCTCATTTTTCTGAAATAGGAGGGAGACAAATTACCTACATGTTATGATGGACAAATCAATCCCTTAGAAGTTGTAATTAAAATTCTGCCACATCTTGCAAAAATTACAGGGAAATCACTTTGAAGTTACAATAGCATGTGTAGTAGCTGTTTAAAATACAGCTACTATTCATAAATTCCTGAAGACAATATTCATCTAACGTCTAAACTTCTGCATGGTCTCTGTGTAGCAGAAGAGACACAGTGTTTCCCAAAATAATTTTTACTACTTCAAATGACTGCAAATAAAAATTGCAAACATTTTTGCTGTTCATGCTTACCAATGTGTGCTCAAAAAAATTTATTCTAAAACTATCTGTTGTACAGCTGCTTTTAGCGATGAAAGGAAGGCAGCAGCAGCACAATGGAATGCTCTTTCTGTCATACTAAAAATTGTGATTTAAATAATTTAGTTTAGGTTATGTTCCAATATTTTCTTCTCATTTTAAAGGAGAAATGGTAGCAGCATATCCCCTTACCTACCACATTCACTGTTTAACGTGGCTTCTCTTTATTTAAATGTCAAGTATCCAGCTTTTTCCCAATTACTGCCTTTCTGCACTTCATATCACTGATGGACCCAGCTACTACAGATATCATGCAAACCTTCATTAAATCAGTGCAGTGTACACTGACTTGAGCAGTTGGACCAGCTCCTGCAGCTCAGGTATGGATGAAAAAAAACACACTGAAATTATTTGGAATGAGTAAGTGCCAAAGTGTCACTGACTTTGGCTGGAATTGATATCTGCTTAAGGCTTTCCCTCAAATAGAAACACTTTTCCCAAACAATAAAGGTTGTTAATTAAGGAGCAGCAACATGTTATCACAGAATGGTATGGTTTGGATTGGAAGGCACCCCAAAGATTATCTAGCCCAACCCCCCTACCATGAGCAGGGACACCTCCCACTATCCCAGATTTCTTCAAACCCCATCCAACCAGGCCTTGAACAATTCCAGAGGCCACAGCTGCTGCCAGGTGGCTTTCACCACCCTGAAAGGGAAGAATTTCTTCTTAATATCCAATCTAAACCTGCCCTCTTTCATAGTAGTTGCTACATTTTGTGCTGTTTTCCCTTGGAATAGGGAGGCACTCTGCTATTTCTGTTCTGCAGCAGTAAATGGATCTTGCTGATGGTCCTGGAAGGTACTGAACCTTTAAAAAGTCAATATTCAAAGAAACAAGAGTCAAAAATCATGTTTGGATTGCCGGATATGGGCATGGATACTATTTAACAGTCAAAATAAGGGATTTCATTTCAGATGAGGCAAGCACCTGTTTCTCTTTGTGTACTCCGGTGGCTTTGTTTTGGTTTTGTCCCTTCCCCTACACAGAGGCCTTGAGTGCCAACAAAACCAGTTTAAGATGGTATTATGTCCCTCCTCAGAAGCTATAAGATCCACAAATGTGTTTTATTTGAAATGCACAGGGTTCCCCAATGAAGCTCTTGGGCTGCGTTGGAGCCCAGAGCACACACAGGAGTTTTGCCATGCATCCCAGAGGTAGCTGTTGGTGCAGTTTATTTTGACCTCCAGGTTCTTGTTTTTCAGATTCTGTGCTGCCTAGGGGTGCAGTTCTGAGCCTCACATTAAGTGTCAGTCAGCTTTCTTCAGGAGTAGGGAGACAAATCCTTTTCCTGCTGAAGACCAAGGACAACTTTCAGGCCCAAAAGCACAAACAAGGGTGGACTGAAGGGAGGAACAAGAAGGATAGGAACTCACAACCTGAAGCTGTAACTGGACAATTAAACCCCAATATGCAAATGGATCAAAACTTACAAAAAATGTAATACTTCATGACCAGTTGTTCATTTTTGTGACCATTCTAAGTCCACCCTGGGTGTGGCCCTGGCCAGGCTCCTGTCCTGCCCAAGGTGTATCCTAAAGGCCTTTCAATCAATACCTACTTTATTCTCTAGCTCTGTCCAGTCTCTGTGTCAGGTCAGCCTTCCCAAGGCATCACTGGGATCGGAGTGAGTGAATGGGAGGGCTATGTAAGGCAATGTCCTTGCAGCAGGCCTTGTGTGGAGGGCCGTTCTCCTGCCTTGGAGCCGGCCCAGCCGCCGGTGTGGCTGCGGCAGGGGAAGGAACGCGCGGGCCTCCCGCTGCAGCCACCGCCGCGCTGCCCCGCTCCGTCTTCGTAACAGCTTCATTTCCTCTCATTTCAGCGTGTCTATCAACAAAATGCTTTCCATCATTTCGGGCTATTTTTGTCCCCTTATCGCAGCTGTTTCCTTGGGTAAATAGCTCTCCTGGCGCTGCTGCCGGGAGCTGGAAGGCGTGCTGGGGGTGCAGTAGGTGCGGGCTGCGTGGGAGGTGAGAGGCGGGTCTGCAGAATCTCTTTGCTTTTCTCTCCTGCTCCCGGTGAAACAGCTCCCAGGTCAGCATGATCGCGGCTTCAAGAAGGAAAAAGAGGGGAGGGGGGAAGAAAAGGGGAAAAAAGGAACCAAGTAGAAAAACCCCTAAATGGTATGAGTGTAAAATATATTCAAGCAGTCAAAAAGCAAAGTCACTATATTTTTCCAGTTTGGCTGGCTGTGCAATCACTTGTATGCTCAGTGCTGATTTTTAGATATATATCATCCTAGTTGTTTTACAGTGACAGTGCCTCTTATTTAAGTACCTGGTGGAGAAGGTTGCAGGGCAAGAGTGGAAGCTGTGGCATGGACCTGCCATTAAAGTATTTAAAGATTCTGATATTTTGTCTAAAAAAAAAAAAATCACTGTAAACAAGTGGGGACTGAAAAATCTCTAGTTTGCGAAGAAGGAGCATGGAAACCAGAGTCCTGTTGTTCTAGCAAACATGATCCTAGGATCACAGGATATTCCGGTTTGGAAGGGACCCACAAGGGTCATCAAGTCCAGCTCTTCAGTGGATGATCCATACTGGGATCAAGCCCATGACCTTGGTGTTGCCAGCACCATACTCTGACCAACTCTGACCACGTAAGCCAATACGTGATTCTGTAGGTGCTCTTTGTTGTGGTCTTTTATAGCTTAATATTTTCAATAATTTTGAAGGGTTCTGCATGCTGCTCCATCAGTTAGAAAAGTAATTGTTCCACTTCATACCTTTTTGGGGGCATTTTTGTCAAGTTTCCCAGGGAGCTTTTGTTCTTTTTTACTGAGGTTTACTGAATTTATAATAGCTCGAAATTTAATAGGGATGTGCAGGAGGGAATTACATACGTGCACATTGCTGGAATGAGCACTGAATCTTGCAAGCTTGTTCCAGAAAATGCCATCCTTTTCCCCAGATTTTTTATAAACTCAATACATTAAGTAGTGGCAGAGCAGGTACTGATTTAGAAGAATGTGTATCATATGTCAAACTATTCTGTAAAGGGAAGAAAAATATATAAGCACTTTTTAATCCCTTAAACACCCTCACTTTTTTATAGCTTAAGTTAACATTGACATGCACAACATTGACATGCATTAACTGTAAGGCTTCTTAGCATTAAACTGGAGTAAGGATGTTTTACTCTTTATCTCTGTTACTGGGTCATTTGTTTTACACATTGTATTAAAAAATTAAATTTAACGTATTAAAAATACTCCTGACTTCCTTAAATGCACAGAAGTTGACCCAAGGAAATGCTAATTGATAAGCTTCCTCTAAGACAGAAGCAAATTTTTTGGGTGCTCTCTTGTTGAAAAGGATTGCCTTGAAGAGAGTAAAGATGTGTGTGTAATCCAAGTTCTAACATTGTTGAATTAGAAACCCAACCTTTGTTGTTTTTTTAGCCAGTCTTGGGTTTGAGGCCAATGCTTTTCAGAACTTGCCTGGTAGCTTCCTTGAAACTGTTGAATGCATCATATTTGGTATTTAGGCTGACTGTGAAAAATGGGTTTCCAAACTAAAAGGTGTGAGTCCAAGGGAGATCACAGGAGCTGAGAGTCTGACAGAAGTTAATTTGACTGTGATTGTATTTGAAGGTCATTTGAAATAATTTGGCTGCAGATTAATTTGCTCTTGAGAAAAATTACAAATTAGATGTCTAACATATGTTAATCTTACTGAGTATCTTATTATTCCGCAAAACATTATTGCATTGGTGGTGTAGTGATGATGTTGTGAGGATTGTCATTCTAAACCCAAACTTAAATTGCAACTTCCATTATGTTATTACCTTAATTTGTAACTGGATGTTAACTTTGGAAATATAACATCATTAACCAAGGGAGCTGGTGTGATGTTACTGCAATTTCCCTGTTCTCAGTGTTCAGCGTGATCTGTTCCCACAGTACAAAGAACTCTGTTGCTATTTTTCATTTCTTCCCTTAGATTCACATCTTTGAGTTATGCTATGCTCTTAATACTCACCTTTATCTTGGATCACAGCATTCTCATATGCCTTTTTTTAATTGAATCTCTAACAATGGGTTTCACTTACTAATTTTATCTTCTGTTCTTCTACGTATAATAGCGTACATTATCTGACTTGATTTAATGAAATAAAGATGGTTACCTGAAAGTAACTGTTCAGTGGAAATGTTGAGGTATCATTTTTTGTTTTTGCTCAGTAGCATTTGGTGCTTTTTTTTGTTGTCATTATTTTGTTTTTGTTTTTTTTTGTTACATGCATTAATGTGTAAGAAAACCAGGCCTTGACATTGTCCTTGGATATTTTTGATTGCAATAGGATTATGGCTTTGAAAGATTAATACTTGTAAAATTAGCACTACTGTAATTAGCACTTGCTATTCATTAACAGTGAGTGTCAGGAGTAAGTTCTCTCTTCTAGGCAAGACAGCAGTTTCAGACAAACTTGAGTCAGCCCCTGAATGATCTTCTATCTATACCAAGAATTTGGGATCTTCTCGTTGCATTGAACATCAAATTGCACCTACATCCTTGCCAAGGGAGAAATCAAAGCTGATTTTGTAGTGCTGTTGTTTAAGCTGCAGCTGAAGATCTGCCCCTTGTTCAGTTTGACTAACCTGGGAATATCAGTGGGATTTCAGTTGTCAGGCAACTGAAAGCTTTGCTTGTGTTTTTATCTTTGTGCTGATACCCAGGTGCTTTGTCATCTAGACTAGTGTGTGTTTCATACCACAAAGGATTGTCTGTATCTAATATTTGACCTGAAAGTGTTACTAAAGGGAGCTGTTAAACTTACAAATCTACTTCCCAAACGCATCCTACGACTCACAGTGGTCACTCGTGTTGTCATATCGTGAAATACGCTGAGCTAAGGGGTGGTAAGGATCAAACTAATTAGCAAAACCATGGGAAATCTGGATATTTCTTTTTATCTCGGCACTAATCTCACTCCAAAGGTGTATGCCAGTACTTGTAACTTAGAGAGGCTGACTTACCAGCTTTATTGCCATTTTGCACTAGCACGTGTTTCTTATCTAGAGGATGAAAAACAAACAATACTTGTTTGGAAGAAAGCTGACATAATTTGTGCCATAGGTTATCAATTAAAGCAGGCTTTTTAAAATCTGTTCTGTTGAGTGGAGAAGGACAAGGGCTGAAGGAAAGAGGAAAAGAAGACTTATCTTTCTCTTTAATGAATAAATCGCCTTATTTCCAGTTTGGAAATCTGAACAAATGATGGAGCAATCACCATTTTTCATGAAAAATGAGAGGTTGGAGATTTCCAGTCACTACTCTAGTGGTTTAGATGTTTATTCTCGGTGCCAGAGAACCTGTTTTGGACTCCCATTCTCAAAAGGTGATGTGTGAACCCACACCTGCTAGAGTGGTCCCAAGAGCATTTGCATGCAGTATTCAGGATAGGGTTTCATTAACCTCTTCTTTGATACAGCCTTGGACAACAAACAAAAATCTGGGGTTCTACCTAGTGTGAGAACATCCCACCTTGCCTCCAGGTGAGTGCCATAGCCAGCGGACACTGGAGTCAAATGAAATACTGTCAACGGGAGAGGAGCCACTTTGCCTTGCCCTGAGATCCAGTGATTGCAACACTCAGCAGTCTTGTGCAAGAATTCATTCCAGTAACACAGAATGAATGGGATGGGGCTTGCATAGAGATGTGGTGCTACTGGGGAATCCAAAACCACCACTGCCACATTTTTTGTTTTCTAGATTTGCCTGTGAAAAAACATGTGTTTAAATTTATCCTGTTGTAGTATGTTCAGTTCAAAGTCATCACCAGGGATGGTTTAACCAAAAGTAGGTTTGAATGGATAATGTATTTGCTGAAGAGATCATGCAGCTTTGATTATTGGAACTTTCCAGTGATAATTGGGTAACATGTTTGTGTCAATAAGAAGGTCTGTGCAGTGACTGAATGATCCGATTTGTCTCTCTGGCTCTGAGTTTTATCAATTATTAGAAAATCAGTGTGTATGACAGCTGTGAGGTGAAAGAGCAGCACTGTGGATGAGCTTTGCAACTTGTCTCTTACTATTAAAAATTTGTCATGGATAAATAGAAAATCCTTTTGTAAAGGGTACATCAGGTGTTCTCACCTTCTTAGTACTGCAGGAAACACCACAGCAGATAATCGGTGTTTAGAAAAATGTCTGCCAGTACCTAAAATTGTAGATTTACTATTTAACATAGCTAAGAGCCAAAGTTTTGTAGTTCAAGATCAAATTTCTGATTTGTAAGCAAAAGTTGTCTGTACATACTGATTGCTTCCTTTCTACCAGAGAGCAATTTTGTTATTAAGCTACAGCATGAATGCTGACAGGGTTCTTTGCCTTTGTTTATTAGCAGCAAGCTGTGGAAAATCAAATTAGCAACAATTCTGCTCCTGGGTAATAAGTTAATTTTGGAGTAAGTAGGTATAGAATAGTAACTTGGGCCAAGTTATCACGAGTGATTTCAACCTACCTTGTGAATTCTAAGCAAAATCCATGTAAATGAAACCTTGAAGTTACAGGGTAGAGATTCCTAAGGTTTCTTACCAGACCAAAGTGAGCAGTAGAGGACTAATACAAATGTACTGTAATACAAAATTACAAATTATGTTTTCAACACTTTTAATTGATTTGATTTGGCAACATATTTAGTAGTGTTTAATCCCAGGTACATTTTAACAAGGAAGATGTCAACTAGAGAGTCTGGGCAAACAACTTGTTAAAAGTTCTAGTTGCCATCAGTGTATTTGTTTCCAAACTAGGTCTCTTAGTCTGTTTCCCATCAGAGTGTCCTGAGAGGACCTTGCTCTCTCTATCTTTTTTTTTAAAGCTTTGGTATGTGTTCTTCTCACGATATGTATAAGTATTTCCATTAGAGTTAATCAATCAACACCAAATAACAAATGCTTTTACCATTAATGGGAGCACTGGGTGTGCAGGGAGGGCAGGACTGTGCATGTAAAGGCAGCACATGGAACAGGAGGAAATGCTGTGGGGCATTTGCTGCTTGGTAATATCCCAGGCAGGTCTCGTGTTGGATTTCTGTGGTTGCCTTTTAGGGTAGAGCCAGGTTAGGGGGTCATAAAAAGCACACTTGTTTTCTAGTTGAGTATGTTGCCAGATAGTGGGAAAGTGGGACCAGGCTACTACTTAAAATATATATGAATGGGAAGAAGAGAAAAGAGTAACTCATTTAAAAAACATTCCATCTTTTTTTCATTTATCGATCATTGTTTTGATACCAGATCCATGTTTTCAGCTCATCCCACCTGGAGGTTTTCTGCAGCACTCCGTAGTTCAAACAGCACTTTCTGCTTTTCATGTAGCAGCAGTCAGGTCTGGTGTATTTGCATATGTCTAATTAAAGTGTAAGGTGATGTGTAATTAGCTGGTAATGCTACCTGATTGTTACGTGGATCTGTCATTGTTAAAAGACTGTGGTACACACTCGAGCAGTGTCTGTAAGGGATGCTCAAGGCTGAAGGAACCTCATCTGTCAAGATTTTTAACTTGCTCTGTCTTTCAGCTTCTGAGGCTGTCTCAGCTTAGCTGGAGAGTTTCAGATGAGTGGCAGGGATAGTTATGCTTTTTTTGTTACTCTGGGATGTGGGCTGTAAGTAAATGACAGGGGCACTGACATAGGCACCGCCTCAGCGGCAGGTGCACCACAAGGTGTTTGCCCGTTGTACGTGGCTGTCTGCCCTGGCCTGCATCCTTGTTGATGGGGTGAAGGGCTGATGGGTTGAGCCAAATAATGGTCATATGTACTATCCTGCTCTTAAGAAAGGAAGAAAAGGTGAGTCAACAATTGGTGAATGTGTCCTCTGTGCCAAGCATGATACATGGAGACCAGGAGGTGGGACAGGCTTGCTGAGGGCTCAGCAAGGACAATGGGTGCATGTCAGAATCACAGAACAAGCCAGAAAGGACCCACAGGGTTGCTGAATCCAACTTCTGGCCCTGCACAGAATATTCCCAAGAGTCACACCATGTGCTTGAGAGGATTGTCCGAATGCTTCTTGAGCTCTGCCAGGCTTGATGCTGTGACCACTGCACTGGGGAGCCTGTTCCAGTGCCCAACCACCCTCTGGGTGAAGAACATTTTCCTGATATTCAACCTAAACTTCCCCTGACACAGCTTCAGGCCATTCCCTCGGGTCCTGACACAGAGTAGAGATCAGTGCCTGCCCCTCCTGTTCCCTACATGAGGAAGTTTTAGCCTGTGGTGAGGTCTCCCCTCAGTCTCCTCCGAGCCGAACAGACCCAGTGCCCTCAGCTGCTCCTCACACGGCTTCCCTTCATGCCCTTCACCATCCTTGTGGCCTCCTCTGGACATCACAGCCTTGGGCCATGACAGAGAGGTGTGGCAGAGGATCAGCCCTGTGCACAGGGCCTTGTGCAAATGTTGTGATGCCTTGCATACAGTGGGTTATTTTTCCAGACACGGAATTATCTTTTATTTTCTTTCAGCTGAGAGACTCCCTTAGCTATGGTTTGAATTAGCGGGCATTGCAGTATTCCTGTGACAGCAGTGAGGTGCAGGCTTGAAAGTAACTAATTACATGTCCTTGGGATTAGAGGATTTGTATATGCAATTAAATTGTCTTTTAGCTCCCTCAGAGTTCAGCCTGTTTCCTTTCGTTTTGATTTGTAAATGGACATCCCTGACAAAGCTTATGTGCAGTTTTCTTAACCTAATTTCTAATTGGTTGCTCAGCATCGTTGGGGACCAAAAGAGAAATTAGTTGGTGTTCAGGCAGGGAATGTTTTATTTTTTGCAGTTGTTAGTGCAGCATTCAAACAAGTCCGTGTCATTTTATTTATAATGAAGTGTTTTGTTTTATTAAGTGTTCTTTCAAAGAGGTAACAAACTTAGTGATAAAGAGTATGACTATTTTTTAAATGATTTGAAGCTAACTGTTTTTATTTAAGAAAATGTGATCTTGAGCAAACGTCATATGTATTGAGAACTCTTTTCTGGAGTTTCAGTGCATAATATTTTTGTCTTGGAGAAGAAAACTATGGGATTAGACCAGATATTTTTGCTATATAACCTCCAATTTTAAAAAGTTATAGCAAGTATAGTGGGTTTTCTTTAAAGAAATGGCTATTTTCTATTTAAATGAGGGGAAATTTATTAATTTATTTCACTTCACTGTGAAATTTTAACAATTAAGTCAAGTGACCTGAGGAATAAGAGTCTTTACTTAGTTAAATTATTTAACTCTGGTCTCAAGTAAGGGAAGTGTTTCCCATGGAGTTCTTTTGTGTTTTTGTTAAGGTGAAACTTCCTCTGGATTTTAGGTCCTTTCCTATTAAGCAAACACTTGTGCTTGTTTCACTTGCATAGTTTCAGCATGAACCTCCCTTAATCTATGCACTTGAACAGAAATATCACACGTGGTAAATACCTGTTAAAGACTGTGAGGAAGTCCTGCACTATCTGAAATAGTGAATTCTTAGAATTGTCTTTTCCATGCTTCCAGATGGAGTGAGGGAAGAAGAGATAAAAATATCTTCTTTTTTTTCTATTTCTTTGTCTTGCCTAATGGGCCACATAGATTTCTAAACCAATTTTGCAGATGTTAAGTTTAAAGAAAATTACACATTCAGAGTATTCTTCAGTGTTACAATTGATAGCAAGCATCATGAGTCATTTATTGTTTGCAAAGGCACTGAGACATTTATTAATGCCACATTTTACTAATGATTTCAGAAAGCATAAGTTAATAGGTCTGAGTTAAGGCCCATAGATACTATCAACTCATTTAAAATTTTGTAATGTTGAATTAAGTGTAATTCTGCAGTATTAAATGCCCTGATCTGGCTCTGATACAATATTCACACACAAGCTTAATTTGGGAAATTATGAGGAAGCTTAATTCTATTCACACATTTGTGATTGTTGCTTTTGCTGTGGGACATCATGCAGTCATAATTGAAAGGATGTTCATTAAGCATATTTCATTAATATTAATAAGCACCATAAATACAGTGACCTTTGAGATAATTCACTTACATGTTTTGATTCATTACTACATTTTTCACTTGTTTATTCTTCAGACATGAAAATGCATGAATTTCTGAGCTTCCCAATACCTCACAATGTATCATGTGTTTTATGATAACCCATAAAAAATTTTATGAAGAATCTTCTGCTCTCTCTGCTTTAAAAATCAGAAAGGGAAATTAAGCTTCAATTAGCATAGCTGTGACTATCCATCACTATTTCTTTATGAATTTAAGTGTATATATGTAAACATCCCTTACAGACAAGTAAATTCACAAGTCATAGGGTCACTCAGATCGGAAAGTCCAACCATGAACCCAGCAGTGACAGATCCACCACAAAAACAACATCCATCCCCCAGCAGTCCTTGTTGTATGAAATGCTCCTTTTTAACTAGGCAAGTACTAGTGTATATTTATATTCTTATGTATATTTAAGGGAAAAAAAGCCCAAATAAAAACAAAATAACACTTTAAAAAGAATCAGGAATATCTATAATACTTAAAGTTATAAATAACACTTGTGGTGTCATCCTTCCAGTTTAAATCATCTTCAAAGAATGTGCAAAGCTGGTTCAATTTCCTTTGGCTTTCTTTGTACACAATAGTAAAAAATGTAAGGTCTTCTGAAAACTTTGAGGTGAGGTTACTTTGCTATCTGAAAATAATTTTATTATAATATTTAATTTTTTTTTTGTTTACTGGTGAAGGTTAGCAGTGATGTATAAGAGTTGAAGAACAAAGCCTGTCAAGGAAGTGTTATATGTGCATAGTACATTTAGAGTAAACATTCAGTTGTGATAGGAGTGTTTCTATCCATGAGCAATACTTAGTTTCTTCTTCTTAAAAATCAAATTATGATGAAATAAGCCTGAGGAGAATACCATTCAATTTGCTATTGTAATGGCTGGAGTTACAAAATGAAGCTTCCATTTTCATTTTCATAGCTCTTTGTGTTATACTTGCATGTACCCAGAGTAGTAAAATGTTTCAATCAGAGGACCACAAAGCCTTTTTATTTCCTCTACATCAACAATTTGAATACTTCCCAAACTATTGATTGATAGTAGATCTCATTTTATTAAGTCTCCATTTTGACTTTTCCTGATGGAGCAATTACCCTCCTGATGCTGCAATTCAGCAGCCACTTCTAATGCACACTTTGATTCAATTTATCTGGAATGGAAGGGGGGCTCTGTTGGTGAAGGTTTTATGTCTGTCCCTGCTGTTTGTACTGATGAGCTCTGTGAGAAACTCAGCTCAGAGTCCTTTGAAATAATCCCTGGAAGTTGTGCTTCCCTCTTTACATCAGGAGCTCTGGTGAGCAACGAAGTGGTGTCCGACCTATTTTTGTCTGAAGTGCACCCATAAAACTCATCTAGAGGAGCAGAATCAAGCAGCCTCCCAGTACCTAAAGAGAGCTGGAGATGGACTTCTCTCAAGGGATGGAGTGACAGGACTGGGGGAATGGCTTCAGACTGACAGAGGGCAGGGTAAGATTAGAGATTTGGAAGAAATCCCTCCCTGTGAGGGTGATGAGGTCCTGGCACAGTTGCCCAGAGAAACTGTGGCTGCCCCTGCATCCCTGGAAGTGTTCAAGGCCAGGTTGGATGGGGCTCTGGGCAACCTGGGATAGTGGAAGGTGTACCTTGGCTGTGGCAGAGGGTTTGGAAGAGGATGATCTTTGGGGGTGCCTTCCAATCCAAACTGTTCAGTGATTCTAAATTGTTAAGGACACCTTCAATCTGTTCACTGCTTCACTGAGAGGAACCATGGTGCTTTAAATGTGTGTAGCTTCTGGATATCTGCTGGAGTTGAACCTGTGCTGCCAAGGAAGCAATCACAGGAACAAGAATTAAGATCACGTGTGTCTTGGTTTGACGAGACAGGTGTCTGCCAGGGAAACTGGGGTTTCCCTTAGAATAGAGAATGCAAACCCCCCACCCCTGCCAAATTATAAATTTCCAATTAAGGGCTCTCAGGCAAAGATTTGGGAATAGGAATAACAGTTCTTTACTAGGAATATCAATAATACAAATGTGGTAGGAAACAAAACTACCCCACCAAACCAGCAAACAAACAACAACAATTTGGGAAAGCCCTGATAGAATCAGAGCTGCCACCTGGCACCCTGTTAGTCAGGGTGTTGGAAGCAGTCCAGAAGTGAGTCCTCCTGGGGTGGTAGACGTGGCTCTGTTGGAGCAGGGACGATCCTGTAGCCAAAAAGGGTCTAGGAGTGATGAGGAGGAGTCCAGGGGTGATGAGGAGGGGTCCAGGGGTGAGGTGATGGTGA
Source organism: Phylloscopus whistleri (assembly GCA_017589585.1). Classification (NCBI taxonomy): domain Eukaryota; kingdom Metazoa; phylum Chordata; class Aves; order Passeriformes; family Phylloscopidae; genus Phylloscopus; species Phylloscopus whistleri. The sequence goes on along the minus strand of JADMLD010001241.1, from coordinate 1,369,747 downwards.
GATGGGGTCCGGCGATGATGAGATGGGGTCTGGCGAAGATGAGATGGGGTGCTGCTCCTTATCTGGAGACGGGTGTGTGTCTGTTTTAATAGAGTATATGGCTAAAGTGTTAAGTGGCAGCATTCTCATATACCATGTATGACAAAAATCCAGGATGACAAAAAAGGGATGTAGAGGCACAGAACCCACAGATGATTTGGATACTCCAGTGCTGTTTCACAAGTCTCCAGTATTGTTTTAGGTAGAAATGTAGTTAAAAATAAGTTATTGCATTTATGAACTTTTGTTCCCCTCTATATTTTACTCCTCAAAAAACGGAAAGACCCAGTCAGTCACTGAAAACCGAAGCTTTCTTGCTTGTAGTTCCCCCAGTATAGCAGTCTTGCCCTTCTTTCATTGTTCCTTCCTGCACGAGAAAAAATAATTCATCACATTGAGCCCTTGGAGGCTTCTTTCAGCCACATGGAGAAGAGGAGTAATTACCAGGTTTATGATAAGGTGTTCCAGTGTTAATGACTTGCATTGCAAGAAATGCAGATGAAGTTTTGACTCGCAGGATCAAATCTTGACACACAAATGGGTTTGGATTAGCCTTTAACCTGAATGCAGTTGTCTGGCCCCTTGGGTCTGGCCCAAGGTTGGTGACTAAGACACTGACTCCACTTTTAGGGGAATAGCAACCTTTTCTCATCATCAGTGACTTCGGAGATATTCCAGTAACAGCATTTTGTTGGAGGTTGTTTGGCTTTTTTCATGCAATTTTATCTATGATAAAGTCTGAATTTTCAGTAAATAATCATTAAAATGATGTTCCTTCTGTCTTTCCTTAAACTGCTGATTCATGCCCTTATTGATAAGAGTCTGGGTATGAATCACACAATAAATAGCCAGCAAACTCCTGGGAGCTGTGACCGACTGAGAAGCGTTATCCTAGCCTAGAATTTCCTCAAGCAAGAAGAGAATTTTCCATCCCAGTCAAGGGGGAAGAAAAATACGAGTGAGTTGATAGGTTGTGTCGCTTGTAGAGCAAGACTGGAAAGCAAATACCATTTACAAAAAATCGTTTCTTTCGCAGTATTGGGCTACATCCTATCTTTTCTAGGATTTTGTCCTTTGTGAAGGAAAATGTTGACTTTTTCTTTGTTTTCTGAAGTCCGTGTTCTTGGATCAACTTGGTTATGTGTTCTCTCACAATAGCAGGTTTTAATGCCTCAGAACAAAGCCTTATGGTATCTTTGTACTGCCGGTAATAGTGTTTACCAGCTGCAAGTGATTTAGAAGTCTGGAGCAGATACAAATTGTTTTGAATTTGAATTCTTTCCATGAGAAATTTTTATCCCTCAAACCTATGCTAATATATAATCTATCAGCACACAAATAATACGGTATTTTCTGCATGCCATAATTATTTAAGTTTCTATCTATGTTTTATGGTTGTTGGAAAACTGGCAGAGTTGGGTCTGGCATAGCAGGACTGGTTCAAACGATTATCAGTTTGCATGTTTGACATTCTTGGCCTGTTAAGTGTTGTATTTTACACTTAATGCTTCAAGATTAGCATGATAGATTAGCTTGCTTAGATGAATGTTTTTATAAATTATGCTCTTATTAACTGTTCTGTTGATCCTAGAAAATATGTCTTTTTTTTCCTTGATGTCACGTCACAGGAATACAGCTTGTAAATCAAGTCCTGCTTTATGCAGTGGTGATGTTGTGTTAGAATCTATTTCAGATGAAAAGTACTGAGATACATAGATACAAAAACCATCAGGAAATGCAGAATGTTCTTCTGCTGTCTTGTGATGTATATTCACAGCCCCTGTCACCTGCCTTGCAAGCTTTATTACTCTGATGTTATCCATAAGCATGATTAAATTTCCCGAAGATGGAACAAAGGAGCCTGGCAAGTCCAAGAGGCGTCAGAGTTCAAGAGCTACTAAGAGCTAAACACCAGGATGAGTGGAAGTCAAGACAGGAACAAGCCAGGATGTACAAGAGAGTACAAAGCTTCTATTTGACTCAATTTAAAGGCTGTCTGTGATCACACACCTGTGCTTTTATACATATGTGCATGCAGAATCCGGGACCTGGGATGCTATTTAGGATACTACATGCAAGAACAAATTCTGAAGCATTTATACACAGACATTATGCAACATCTGTGTTTCTTTTTCAATCCAGGTTCTGGACTATAGTGTCCCTTGAAAAGCAGCTGGAGATGTGAAAGAATTTTGGATATTTCCTTCAGATTTTTCTCCTGAATACTCTGGATTCCTCAGTTTCTTTTTTGCCAATGGTTTCTCTCATTACAGTCAAGTTATATAATTATAGCATGGAGACATATATATAATAACTGCATGTATGCTTTTGTATAGTTTGGAAACCTAAAGGTTGTGCTCAAATGTGGTAGTTTAATCTGGTCACTAAAATTTCAGTTCTCCTCTACTGAAAAAGGTCACCAAATCTTCTTTATAACCATCTTTATAAATAACTTAGTTCTGCATTGATTTTTCAGAGATAACCTTTGGCTCGTTTTGCACCTGCTCTGAGCTGGTTAAGCGTGAGGCAGATCCAATTTAGAGCACATATATAGCTGTATTAGCATGTTATTGTACCTGGGATTGTAAGCCAAGGCTCTCAGCTTTGAACTTCAGCTAGCTCAGGCGGATGTGGCTCTGAGCATCAGCTGAATATGGAACACAAACACTGATAGCATAAATCCCACCCTGTGGGGCCTCGGATCATTCTGTACTCTTTTGAGTGCCAAACACATAAAATTTTTATGTTCTTCAAATAATCATTTTTTCCCAGGCCTGATTCCAACCTTCACCTCAAAGAGAATATATTGCTCAATACAAGTTAAATAGCAATTCTGAGGGTAGAATAGAGTAGGAAACATTGGCTGCTGTGGGGATCTTTCGAAATGGACTTAGTGAGTGATTGAGTAATTACTGTTCTGCACTCATTATTACTGAGCTATTAATACACTTGAAAAAAGGCAACTCCACAAATTCCGGCTTCTTCATGTGAAAACCTCTAGCATGTAGCTCATGGTTAGAAGATAGTGGTAGGAGTCTGTGGCTCCCCTTGTTATGTGTATTAAATACCTTGTCATTGCATGTCTAAAAATTGTCACTCACACGTGGAGAGGCTACATCAGTAACTCATTAAAACCCAGGCTAATTTTAATTATTCTCTCTTGTGTAGAAATAGATCTTAATTTAGATTAATAGCAGACCTATCTGGGGCATTCTGAAAATAACCCAGGCAAATAGCTTCCGTGAAAATATATATATGTATATTAGTTTAGCTGTGATATTTTTGTTAACTAAAAATAGATTTTGATGCCAATATCTTCTTTAGACTAATCAACCAAAGATCATTGTTACAAGGTTAGGTCCTTAAAAGGAGCAGGTAAATCCTCCAGCAAGCAGTATGTGGGTAGGTGTTTGTAAGCTGCTTTTTCAAGTATCACCATGAGGTGTTTTGTGGAAATGTGTAATGTTGTTTTCTTTGTTCTCTCCATTCTCTTTGCCCTCCTCCTTTCCATTCTTCTAAACAGTAATTAATGCCTAGGATCAGCATGGTTGCTGCTGCCATGAGAATATACTGCAGGAAGAACAAAAGAATGACGTGTGCTTTGAAAAGGAGCCAGATAATGAAAAATGATTACAGCCTGCTTAATTACAGGCTTTTTCAGAGCAGCATGTTTAGTTTTGCATCACCTCAAAAACTAATAACTTCATGGCTTTTTAAAACCAAGATAGCAAAAAGAAGTCTGATGTCCATTATAAAAAAAACAGCTGTCGAGTTTTTGTTTTTAGTGTAGTATGTGGAAACTTTAGACTGAAGAACAGCTTTAAATAAATCATTGAACAAAGAGAAACAAATATCAGCTAAAAATACAGAAAATGTGATTCACCATTTCCTCTCAGCTGGAGCTGTTTATTTCAGACCAGGTCCCTGCTGCAGGCACAGTTGGTACCTTGGGTTTTGGGGGGAGACAGCAGTGTTCACCTGTGGTCCTTTGTCCTCACACCCTACTGAGCAAAGGTTTCTGTCCTCCTCGGAGATCTATGCCCGAGGGTGGCCACCCCCCATCCCTCTGGTGCTCAGCTTTAGGTAGGGTTTGCACTGTTGCCAGTGCTACCCAAATAGGGCTGTAAAGGGGGCTGCCAGGGCATCCCAGCTGATAGAAGTTACAGCAGCTTTCCCACCTTCCTTGCTTTTCAGGGGATGCTCAGCTGCCCTGTGACTTGTGCAGACTTCTCTCTGGAGTGCGACCAGCCAGAGCTCAAGGAGACCCTGCTCAGGCTTTCTGCTCCTTTCCTGGTCATGCCTGTGTTGGGAGCAGCTTCCATCCCTCCCCTACTGCCAGTGCCTCTCAGCTCACGCTGCACTGTCTCCCCAGAAATAACCTTTCTCTCAGACTTGGAGGTGGAGCCAGGGGATGACTTCTCACTTGTCTATCAGACAGTCATCTGAAGTGCTTGGTTTTCATCCCACCCAAGAGACAGTCAGTGCATGGATTAATCTTGGTAGGAGAATTGCTTTCCAGATTAGAAATGCAAAAGAGGCAAAAAAGTGCAATTTTTCAACTATAATAGTTCCAAGGCAGAGCTGTTCCGCTGTGCCAGACTGGGGATTTTAACTGATGGTTGTTGAACTTGTCCAACCTGATCTTCTTGGGGTGGGCTCTTGGACATTTGTACAACCCCCCTGGCTCTGAGTCCACCATTAAAGCCATGAGCTGGCAATTTTTGTGTTTCCCTGATGGAGCAGATGTCAGCCTGATGATTCTGAACCCATATATACACATACTGTGAACACATAAACCCCAACGGGCCTGCATTTGATTTATCATGGATTAGACAGAACTGATCAACCTAAACATGTCTTTAGAAATATCCTGGGGTTTAGTTTTGAAACCAGTTGTTGATCTGGAGCATTCCTGTCCTTTTAACAAGAAATGTTCAGCGTTATCCTTATCTGAAGGTGGGTTTTAACAAGTTTTCTGTTTGTTAATGCCTGAATCCTAAGGTAACATTCATCTTCTATTAAAAAAAAAAGTTACCTGAGAATTGATAGGGTCCTTATGTGGATATCTGTTTTAATTGAAGGATTTTTTCCTATTTAATATTAGCATCTGAAGAACAATTTACTGAAAGGTTGGATGGGTATGGAGGCAGCTCAATTTGAACATAATCAATTCTCTCAAGGCTTTTTGGGGAAGATTTCTGTTAAGAAGGTTTCTAGGAAAAGAGAGAGTATGTCGACTTAAAATTTTCTGGTATTTTATGATAAAGAATGAGAGAGGGGAAGAACCTAACCAAGTATCTCTGTGTTGCTCCTTAAATGTCAGGACGAAAAGAATACAATTGCAGCATTTGTCCTGTGTCTCTAATACACATTTTCAATTTAAACATTGTTTCTAATAGCTCTGCACTTCGTTATCTACTTTTGTCAGCATCATACATGTTTTCATGAACCCTTGTACTGAATGTGCAAAATCTCTCATTTACCTTGAGTGTACTTTAAGTGAATGTCATTACAGTAGTAAGGCACTTTCTCACTAGTTCTAAAAAAGCAGGTTATTTACATGCTTATTTTTATAATATTGAGAGGGAAAAGTAGTTAAATACCACTGTTTTGTATGCAAGAAGGGAATACTTTGTATGCTTCACTGCTGTCATGTGAAAGTCCCTAAATTGCTTTTGGCAAGTAGATAACTTAGAAATTGCTTTAGTGACAGAAGTGTTTTGAAAATAAACTTTGAAAGTGAGAATATGAAACCTGTAATTATCTAATGGAAGACTGAAATGTTTTTTAAAAGCAAGCTAAAACGTAAACACTGGAGTTGCTGCGGTTATCGGACCTCTCCACATGCTATGCTGTATCTGTTGATTGTGGACACATAGGACATAGTTTTCCAGATGCCCATTAGTCACAGAATGTTCAGGTGAGACACTGGGATCACAGAAACATGGAAAATATGTTTGCTCTGCAGGTAGTAGCGTTTGCAGAGGCAGACAATTTCTTGAGGAATTTAGTACCTCCTCTCCTCTCCTCTCCTCTCCTCTCCTCTCCTCTCCTCTCCTCTCCTCTCCTCTCCTCTCCTCTCCTCTCCTCTCCTCTCCTCTCCCTCTCCCTCTCCCTCTCCCTCTCCCTCTCCCTCTCCCTCTCCCTCTCCCTCTCCCTCTCCTCTCCCTCTCCCTCTCCCTCTCCTCTCCTCTCCTCTCCTCTCCTCTCCTCTCTCCCTCTCCCTCTCCCTCTCCCTCTCCCTCTCCCTCTCCCTCTCCCTTTCCTCGAAATCTCTTCTCCTCAAAATCTCCTCTCCATTCTTCTCAAGAGTTTGCTGATGGTAGAGTTTGATTAGGTCACAGAAGACCCAAGGTCTGCCAAACTTAAATGCTGCTTTGCTTTTTGTGACTGTGGCTCACTGGTGTGTGGTATTGTCACTGCAAGAGATGAGTATTTGCCTCCTTATTAGTGAGAAACGTTTGTTACTTTGCACAAATAACTTGTCACCTCTGAGGACTAGAATCCTGGGAAAGCTTTGGCAAGAAAAGTAATTAGAAGTGGGAAAAGTTTGGCGGATACTGTTCTTGTACACGTCCACTGGAATTTGGGGGTGTTTTTGAAGTCACTAATGTGACTCTTGATTGTGATTGGACTTTACCTCCCTGTTACTGCCATCTCAAAAAGCCTCCATCAATGTGAGGAAGCAAAATACGTGTTTTGGCTGCTCAGCATGAGGTTTGTGTTCACTGCTGTGGCAGTTCAGCCAATGTGCCCATTTCTGTGGATGCATCCTGACAACTGTAGGTCACTGTGTGCCTGCTGCAGGGGAATGGCTCTTGCATACATGCCTGCATACAAAATATTCCTGTCAGAAAGCTGAGTAAATCCTTTTTCACACTGATACACGGCTTTAAATGTGACTCTGTAATGAATTGTGTTCCTGAGGAGAATTGTAATAATTTTTGGCCTGTGAAAAACATTAATTTCTTTACTTCCAAAGGGAGCTGCTTCAGCTGGAGGTGTAGGTAGTTATCAGTGGTTGCAGCGATGTGGTATTGCAACACCCAGAATAACATGTGCATGAGGCAGAACATAAAGAACCTTGTTAATCTGTTTTCTAGTCCCATGCAGGATAAGGCTGGCATTGCTTCCTGCCTTTGCACCAATTCCAGAAGAATCCTTCCTTCCAGTTACAGTTAACAGCCCTGAGATGTGACTTTCATGCTTCATGTGATACAAAGGGTCCCTTTTGGTATTGAAGTAACTTCTTCAGCTTAAAAAGCTGCTGAGAAGATTGGCTGTTCTTCCTAAAGGTGTTCTACCAAGGAAGCTGCATGGGACACTGATGGTGATGGCTGAAAGAACAATGTCTGATTTTAAAGTAACTCAAAGGAAGGATTCCAATGGGTTATTTTTTAACTAAAATTTGATTTTTCTATTCTTTTTGGCTAAAACGAAAGTAAGATACCAAATAAACACATCTGAAAAGATAGTTCATCTTGCAATTATTATGGCCTTAAGTAATAGTTGCTCTTAGCTGGCATAAGCTGGTGTTGTTGCCAAGAGAAACAGTCCCACCTTCCCTGGCAGCCTGTTCACATTCCTGTTGCCTCCTCCACTGTGCCAGCATGAGGGTGTCTGCAGCTGATCATTGACATGGGCTGAGGAACTGACGCAAGGTAACAGTAGTCCAAGAGAAATTGCTGGATTTTTGTGTTTTGGTCTTTCCTCAGCTGACTCAGCCACTGTCATTTGCCACCTGGCTCTCCATGTGATGGAGGGAGTGACACAGGGCAGGAGCAAGTGGCTGAAGAAGCAGGATCTGTTCTGTGGTTGGTGCTTGTGCTGGCCCAGGTGATGGGAGAATAAAGAATTGAAGGTGTAGTTGCTGGTTTAACATGCAACCTTTGAAGTCTCATGTTCTGCAAGACACTGAAAGGTTGCAGTGACCCATGTGCAAACTGCTGTGGTGTAAGAGTTATTGGTTTTTCCAGATTTGAGTCATCAGCTCTCTGACTTTATAATGCTCCACAAATGCACATTATCATGGGATGAAATAGGCTTTAACGTCCCGTTTCTGTGTTGGTGGTGTAGATCTTTTCATACTGCAGACACAGTGAAGCAACTCTGTTTACAGAAGTCTTTTTTCCAATGATTTTCCACTGGTTTTATTTTGGTGTATAAATCTCTGTAAAATTACTGTGTTTAATGCTTCTCCAGTGGAATTGGTTGCTAGTTTTAACTGCAACTGCGACTGTATCCAGAGGTCATCTACAGATCTGGAATTAGACATGCAAAGATTAATGCTATCTCTGTAGCTGTTTTCTCCTTGCTTAAAAAGAAAACAAAGTTAATTGCATGTGAGTGGGTGTAGAAAAGCAAAGGAAAATTTTCTGATAGGCCTCTGTATGTGTGTTGGATGATGTTTGCTTCCTTGTGCAACTCTGCTGATTCATCCAATATTTTTTTATCATGAAATGAACTTGTACAGGCATATAGTTATTTATCAGAAACAATTTAGAAGCTTTAAAGAATCTTTTCTATCTGTTGTCCATTTGAATTAAGGATCCTTTTCATAAAAAACTGTGTGGTCTTCAATACACTGTGTCACAATTTGCCTGTGTAGCTGAAATGAGGACAAAAATGTTTTTAACACATTTGGGATGAATGGAAGATGAAAGTTTATTGTCCTTATGATAAGACCTGGAGTTTTCTGTTATTTGCAGGAATAAGCCACTGCCAGTCAACTCTTAAAGTCTGCTTTAACCTCACTGTCCAGGTGAGAATCGGGGGCTGCTACAACTTCCACTCAGCACAAGCAGAGCACTTTGCAGTGCTCCACACACTGTGTGGAAACTTGGGAAGTTTGGAAAGTTGGAAACTAGAAGCTTGAAAACTTTGGTTTCTAATGTTGTTGGGAAGGGAGAATGCCAAGTGTGTGGTTATAGGGGGACTAAAGAGATGCTGATGGCCTCTTCACAGCCATAATCCTCCCTGAAATGGAGGCAACTTCCAGTGCTGCCTTCTGCATCTGCACAGCTCCTCACACAATACATTTTTGAAAACACTTATGAGGATAAATGCAACAAAAATCAACACATGGAATAAGCCTTACCCAAGTTTTAGACTTCGTGAGTTTTATGGTCTTTTAATTAAAAATTGACTTCTAAAAATTTATCTTAATTGTGCTGGAAGAACATCTTTCACAGCAGATGTTCAATAAAATGTAAGTTGGGCTTTCAGCATCTCTGTTTCTAGTTGTGATGTCTTTGTTGTGAAAAGTTGTCATCAGTCTGAATACATAATTTTTTGAGCCACCTGCTGTTCCTTTCTTCTTCTCTCCTCTTCCCCACATGTTTCCTTTTGAGGTTGATACTGAAAAGCATTAAACCTGAGGGCAGCCTCCTTTCTACCAAACTGTCTTCTCACACTGTGCTCTCCTGTTAATGCTTATTTTATTAGCCCCCTTCTTACCCTGGCAGCAGAGGCAGTGACGTAGCAGTGAGGGCACTTTTCCAGACCCTGAAATTTTACAAGCAGTACACAGTGGAAACATTTACAAATCTCTTCCAAGATACATATACACTGGGTGTATATATCCAAATGTAAATATTCAGATCTGCTTGTTGAGTTTTCAGTTCGTTACCCGGTTAAAGTTTTCTATTCGGGTGTCCATGGAGCACCTTTTGCTTTCTGTGGTGAAGATGACAGAAGGTTTTCAAGGGAGGAAGAGAGCTTTTTTCCTATCTTGATGTTCCCTGAGGCTTATCTGGAATCCTGAAGCATCCACATGCTGATAAGGAGAGGGCTGGCAGCTCCACCAGGTCTGACTCCTTGATGCTTAGTCATCTGTATGACGGGATGGGCTGCTGCAGGTTTAAGGGTCTAATGTGGGTATTGGGCCTTTTTCATCTCTGAACAAGATGATGGTAAATCATAACTTTTTTTGAGGGGTTGAGGTTCTCTGAAGCCCATCACTTGCTAGGTGGAAAGCTACAGCAGCTCTTACATTCTTCAGAACAGGAGGCAGAACAGTGACAGTCATTAGAAAAAGTGAAGCTTTGACCTCCCCAAGTGGAAAACTGCACTGTGTTTCAACAAGTTGAAGGAATCTGAATAGTTTAAAACGGAGTTTTTACTGCTTGCAGTGTCTGATCTATTTTCTTCAAAATTATGACTTGTTGACTTGTAGGCAAAATCCAGTTTGGGTGCTTAATGTCTGGTCAGATTGTCTTGAAAAATGTCACCTTTCAGTGTGTAAGTTCCATGTCTGACATAAGAAGTGATCAAAACCCATGTCTGAAGAAAATGCAGGCATTGTGAAACTTCAATATTGATGGTTTGCCTCTAGATTTGAATTAAATGGATTTTTATAAAAGCAAACCTCTCCATCAAGTATTGCAACCAAAAGTTCCCAGGTTTGTAAATTTCTGGGTGTGATTTTTAGTCTTAGGTTTATTCGCATTCCTAAGACTTGGTGTGAGAAAAAGTCTTCACCTCAAGTATCTGGTAAATCCCTTGGATTTTAAGCATCTCCTGAAGAATGTCCTGTCAAATGACAGTGAATCTTCAAATGTAATGGTTTAATGAAATTTTTCTTAATTATTAACACTGTTTTTTCTTCTTTACTGTACCTGAAATGTGATATCTGCAGTACCAAGGGCAAGGGCACCTTGCAGAAGTTAGCAGATATGCCAAGCTTGTATTCCAGCCCTTCACTGTAAGAAATTATTAAATGCAATAGCCTGAAAAGACATTTGGTATCAGTGGAGCTAAAAAGCATGAAAAGGTCCAAACTTGACCTTTGGGAAGGAAATATTACCCATGCTTGGTGAAGCACATCTGCACCTTTTGCTTCCTCTTGACTGAAACGGTATTTGAGGATTTACTTAAAAGTGAGCAATGTGCTCAAGTGCATTCCTGAACCATGGCCTCATCTCTTCCTCAGAAAGAGGCCAGTGCTCCCTTCTTCCCTATGGACCTTTCTGAGCATCACAGAAATGCCATGCCTGACTCTGCAGGGGGGCAGTATTTGGCATTCCTGTCTGTCTTGAGTTGCAGTGGAAGATGTAACCAAAACTATGTATTCTATTACTATCTGTTGAAACTGGTTGGGGCAGTGTTCTTTATCTCTTCCACCACCCATCCTCCCTCCAGGGGATATCTGCTGTTCATGGGCCATCGAGGCTCACTGCATGACTGATAAAATTACATCATCCCATTGGGAGATGCTCCACCCAGGGGGAGGAGCCCAGCATTCCTACCTGGATAAAACCTGAGATTCAGAACCAGGGCAGCCTGTTACCACTGGATTCCCAGAGGAAGACAGGACCCATCTCATCACCACTGGACCCTTCTACAGGATCATCTCTGCTCTAATAGAACCACATCTGTCCCTCCAGGAGGACTTGATTGGACTGCTCCCAACACCCTGACCAACAGGGTGTCAGGTCTTACTCTGACTCTGTCAGTAGTGGGGTTTTTTTGGTTGTTTTTGTTTGGTTTGATTTGGTTTGGGTTTTTTTTGTTTATTTGGGGGTTTTGTTTGTTTGTTTGGTTTGGTTTGGTTTTTTTTCCTCCTTCCCGTTTTTTTTGGCTTTGTTTTGTTTGCTTTTTTTGTACTACAATTTTATTTTTAATATTCCTACTAAAGAACTGTAAATCCTACTCCCATAACTTTGCCTGAAAGCCCCTTAATTTCAAAATCATAATAATTTGGAGGGGGTTTACATTCTCCGTTCCAAGGGAAGCTCCGGCTTTCCTGGGCAGTCTTCCTAAACCAAGACACTGTCTGGCACACAGGTAAATCCTGACAGTATTTCTTGAAGCACCTGTTTTTGAGAAGAGCAGATGGAGCGAGGACCAGAGGCCATGGGACACACTCTTCTTCAGACTTGGTGGTGTTGCAAAGTGTTGGTGTGACATTTATCTGGCCCTAGGCAACATGTACTTTTCCTTATTCTTTTCTTAAAAAGAATTTCTTATTGGTCATGTATTACTGCAAGCGCAGTAAGCTTTGGAAATTTTGATAAATGGTTTACAGGTGGAAAGGCATAAATACATCACTAGGCATAGGAGGATCAGTGACAGTATCCCCAATTCAATATGAAACACATTAAATAATTAAATCCTCTGTCTGTGTTATTGCCCTTTACCTGAGTAATAAAAGTTGCAGTTTCTTTTATATGACCAAGTCGAACAAGCAGAAAGGGGCAGGAATTTGTAGAGTGAATGACAGTAGTTGCCACAGAAATAAGGAGATATTAAGATTTTAAGGAGCAACCAAGAAACAATTTCTGTTGAAGTCATCTATGTATGAGTAGCATACAGTTATGGAATGGCACCTGGGTGTACCATGTTCATAAATAACATTGTGCATCTATAACTTTGTTAGTTTGACACAAAGGAGTAAAGTATTTTGGATTTTATCAGATTAAATTCTCAACAATAAATTCTCAGCTAATTTCCTTAGCTGGTTTCTGTTCTTCCTGTTAGGCTGTGGTGCCTAACACAAAAATTGGTTCCTCTGATGGGGAAATCAGTTAAGTCTTATGAGTGTGCCATGCCCACCACAGCATCTTCCTTCAATGAGGGGATGCTGGGACATCCTGACCCCAACATCCTCTGATTTGTGGCTGGTGAGATAGGAAGATCTGAGGGGACACAGGATCTGAATAGTGGGAACACCATGTGAGCAGCAGAGCAATACAAGCCTGATTCTCTCTGGATTCACCTCATCTTTGGATTTTCTGGTGCCAAATGAGGCAACGTTTCTTCTTGCCTGGTTTTGAAGCCTTCACAGCTCAGTTCTGGTGCCTGGTATGGTGGCTCCTGCTGCAGCCATGTCTTTGATGGGAGTTTTACTCCCATTTATGAACCCTGTTGGACCTTGATGTTTGGGGATTTGCTAGCACAGCAGCTAAACCTGGCTGGTAAACATCCTTTTTTGTCTTTAATTCAAGCAAAAATTCCAGGCAGGAGCTGTTAGGGAAAAATTGTCTCAGCCAGGAATGGTTGTCCGTGCTAACACAGCTGTTTTCAAAAGTTACAGCAAGTTTTGTTTTTATGTAATTTTTTTTAAAGGTTGAATTTTAGATAGACATCCCTTGAGGTCAGGTTATCATAACAAAGAGCAGAGCGTGCTATCACACAGTGACAGGAGATATATCTATTGGAAACACTAGCAAAAAACATGCCTAATAAAGCTAGAAACCACAATATTTTGGGGGGAAAAATAAAAACAAAAGGAATGTGCTAAAAGATTTGCTTGGAAATTATGAATGAAAAAGAAAACGCCTTAAAGCCAGAGAAAACCCATGAAGTTCAATCAGGTATCATATCTATACCTTCTTATTTTGTTTGCCTTCAGTAGTGCAACCTTACCTGTCAATCAACTAATAACCAATGTTTAGGGATCAGTAGAATTCCTTTGTTAGATGATAGTTTAAGAGAAATATGGGGTCCAATCAAATGTTACCCTTTTTTGTGTGATTGCTTTTAGTAATTTGCTTGCTTTTAGTAGTGCAAATTTGCCAGTTAGTCAACCTACAACAAATGTCTGGGTGGCTTTAGCTAATGCATCATGCATAGGTAATTCATCTGATTTTAAAGCTCATCTACTCAAAAGAAAACCAAATTGCCACTTGTAAATAAAGTGAATCTTCAAATGTCTTTTTCAGATTGTCATCTTCTAATAGTTTCTAAACACAGCATCACTGTCAAATACTTGAACAGAGCATTTGCGTTTCTGCAGCAGTGCTTCAAAATTCAGTCCCTTGTGCTTTCATGCAGCTTGTATCTTTGGTCTCTGCCAAGCCATTCTGATTGTTACTGGTGCTGTTTCAAGGTGGGTTTTTTTACCCAATTCTTTAGGGAATTTTTAATCTAATAAAAACACAGGCTAAAATATTGCTTTGGCCTCTGTTAAAACTCCTGAGATTTTCTTTTGTTTTCCTCTCTTTCAGATGCTGAGTCATCATGTTTATGAAAATCGTACATCACTATCTGGAAATCGTGTAATTTATTTAGAAATGCTGACTGCCACACTTTATCTGCTAAACTAAGCAAGTACTAAACTGGCCTTGATCAATGTGCTTCAGTCAATGGTGCTAGCAATTTACTGGCTCTGACCTTCCCTGCACATTTAAGAGCCTTAAATGACAGGGAAGGTCAATGGCAATTACAGCATTTAAAAAACTCATGGAGAGTGAGGCAGCTAAATAACTATAAGGATTTAGAGCAAGTTTGATTTGTTTCCTTTTTTTTTTTAAATCTTCGTATCATCATTTAGCAAAGATTCCTTCATTTGTGGTGAATGAATAAGGTAGATCTAGAAGCAGTGAGTTCAGATAAATAAAATCAGTCTCAAACTCTCCATTTTGGCCAGTGGGAGAAGCTTAAAGATGCAGTACATGCACACATATCTATAAACATTCCTGCAACATCTAACAGCATTGGATGATTTTTTTTTATCTGTGTCTAATCTGAGGTGCTTTTAAAAGTCCTAATGATAGAGAATGTGCTCTTCGTGTGGCCTGTACCTGCACTCTCAAGGTTTTTCATGTTGAAGGGCAGGCAAACCCCATTAATTATGTTGCCTCCTAAGGTACGTGAGATGCTCTTAGAATTCAAAAGACTGTTGGTTTTCAACATGAAGCAAAGTGATCCCGCTTTGCTCATTGGTGTGTGTTGTTCAGGGGGATTCCTCAAGGACACCATATGGAGAAGAGTTGATGGGACAAAATTATTCCCAGTTTTGTTCTGACATCTTCAAAGACTCAAACTGTCCTGACCAAGCTGTTTGCATTTTAATCTTTTAATATGAACAGTTCCAAGCTGTTACAATGTTGCAAATTTAATGACGAGGCTGTAGATCCAAAGATGTTAAAAAGGAAAGGCCAAGTGTTTACTGGTATAAAAACGGCTACAGGAACAGGAGGCTGGGCTAGTCCCAGCCCCTCACGGCAATTCAGAGAAACCAAAACGTGCGCACGGGCCACCACTTAGGACAGTCCAATTCCTGAGAGCGAGGCGCCTCTCTGAGGGTGGTCAGTCCCTTTTAAAGTCTCGGTCCCCTCAGGGATTGGTCCATTTTGGATCCTTTTCTTGATTGGTGTATTCTTCGGGCTCTCATTGGCTCTTAACGGCGTGCGTTCTACACCAATCATTTCTTCTCGCCTTGTTTTGATTGGATGGTCGTGTTCTCCAATGCAGGCACTGGGTGGTGGTCTCAGTTTTTGAGTTATTTGGGGAAGGGTAGAAGATTCCCCTTTTTTTTCTCGTGTTGTCCCTTTAACTGAATTCGGGGAGGCAGCCGCACAAAACTTACAAACTTTGGTAACTAAACACTGCAACAATATCTAACAATTACTCCAACAACATCACAACAGCAAGTGCCCATAACAACTTAGAACTAGTTAGAAAATACAGTTACAAACAGAAATTGAAACACACAGCTAGTACACAGACACAACTATTAAAAAGTTTTAACTTCCTTTTTGTATCTATAACACAGGCTACTTAATCTAGTGCAGCATGACAGAAATAAAATTAAACCTTGTTTCAACTGCTGGAATAGTTTTGTCTCAAACCTTTTAATTAAAGATCACTTCCTACTTTTTTCCTTCACTACACTGCCATGTGCTTCTTGGGTGTAAATACTGTGCAGAACTGTGCATCATGCAGAATTTCAGTGTTTCTGGTCAGACTTTTGTTTAAAAACCCTTCTTGTGCATCTCAGGAGGAATTGGAAAGTATACGTGGAGTTGTACTTGGACACACTTGTACAGGATTTCCTGCTTGAAGTTGTTATTTTGCCATCAGCATGTATGAACTGGCATTAGTGCTCCCCGCCTTACAGGGGTACATCAGGATGGTTGTTACTTTTGCCGGGTCACTGGGATGTTAACTAAAAAATTCACATTTTCATCAGAAGTCCTGGGTTAATGACGGTGTGTGTGCGAGGCTGGCACTTCCACATGCCTGACAGAGTGGTGAAAAATTGCAATTTAATGCAATTTTTAATGCAGTGGCATTTGGGTCTGTGGGGCATTATCTGTGCTCTGGGCTGGCCACTGGTGTGGGTGTTGTGTCGTCTCCAGCCTTGCCCATGCTTCCCAGTGATGACAGACTGAGAAAGTCATTATCTGCCACTCTCTGGCTCCCAAAACGGAACAGCTTTTGCTAAGATGCTTTTGTTCACTTCATCTGCTGAATATTCATTAATGCATCAAATTGCACATTTGTTGAGAAAAATGAGGGCTGAAGCTTTTCAGTGCTTAGATTGAGATGCAGAAATGAATCATAAATCACTGGAAGAATTCTGTCTTTAAATCCCGTTATTGCAGTTGCTGGAAGAACATGTATTTAAGCAACCATCATCAGTGCTTTCTAGTGCAGGCTGCTTGCTGCAGTGAAATTGTGAGCACCTGTATGAAGGAGACTTGTAAGAAAAAATGTTTAACACAGTTTGAGATTCACACAAAGTGCTTCCCTTCTACCTTGTCCAGGTTTACATTTGCAGTGGGACTTCCAGGAGTGAGGAGTTTATGGGTTGGCTTTATGTTTGTTTTTATGAACTGCAATGTGGGCATCACCTTCAATGCACCATAAGAAAGTGGTCTGATACCCTCCAGTTGTCTGTTTCAGGACTTTCTGCATTTACTCAGGCTTAGAGATCTAGAATTGCTGTCATTTTCTCTATTTTTTTTCTTCACTACGCTTTCAATTTTTCTCATAACAAATGAGAAATATTAGCATCTGGTGTGGTTGTCCGGGACTACAGTTATTCTTCATGCATGTGTTTCATTTCACTAAGCTATGAACGTTATTTAAATTTGCATAGAAGTAATTTTACTGGGGAAATAATTAACTATAGTCTGGAATAAGTATGCATATGTATGAAGAATATGCTGTTACTGGGAGGACGCATTCTTTGTATGATGAATGCTCTGGGGGTTTTTTGAAAGGTGTGATGAAGAGGCAGAAGAATTATTCTGCTCTTATTTGCTTCTCCTATTTGTTCCCCAAATACATCTTTCTTTTACTAAATTGCTGGTAGTGAGTTTTAATAAATCAATTTCATGGAGGCAGAATGCTGCCTAGAGGATGCTAGTTAATGTATGGAAATGAATGCACTTCATGTGCTTTGGAAAGTTGGGGCTGGGAAGAGGTGCAGGAATGGAACCAGGTCATACGGTTACTTGTGAACATCAAAAACATCTCAGTGAACCAAGAAAGTCACTTATGCAGAGCTTTGAACTCAATGATTTTATTTTAATTGGAAATACCTGCAAGGCAGCTGAAGAAAGGGGTGAGCCTGGCAAATTCTAGGTTGGCATCTTCTTGTCTGGTAGGCAGAGTGGACAACTGTGCCAAGATAGTTTTGTGTCTAGTCTGTGAGGTCAAAATCATCCAGGTGATGAGTTTTTACAGTGATTTCATGTGAGGGAGAGAAGCGAAAGCAGGAATTTAGGAGTTGTAGGAGTGAGGTTGTTTGCAGGAAATCAATAATGTGAGTGCATGCAAAGGACATGCCATTTAAGGAGGAAAAATGTAGGAAAGCATCATTAGTAATACTTGAAAAAAAGAAAAGGTGTTTTGGCTGATTTAAAAAAAAATATATATGTTT
Source organism: Phylloscopus whistleri (assembly GCA_017589585.1). NCBI lineage: Eukaryota > Metazoa > Chordata > Aves > Passeriformes > Phylloscopidae > Phylloscopus > Phylloscopus whistleri. Next base: position 1,352,097 of record JADMLD010001241.1, on the reverse strand, counting down.
CAAATTGTATTTCCTATGAGAAAGACACAACTTTGTCTCAAAGTGATTTTCTTCTCTTCTGTGCCAGTTTGTCTTTTGGCCTGCTGGCTGTGTTGAGCTGACTGGTATTTTGGGTTATTTGGTATTTTTGAACTAGGTTTTTATTGCCTTTTGTGTACACTTTAAGTGTTAGTGAGGGCATGGACATTCTGGTGAGGTTCTGGCTGAATCTTCCCTTGCTGCTCAATGTTCTGCCTTGAGTAGCTGCATTTTGATTTTCTGTCTCGGAGGAACATCATGTTGGTGAGAATGAAAATGAAGCAAAGGCAGCAGGTTTTTTAAACGAATTGATTTGACTTAGACAAGAAAACTGCTTCAGGAGCTCTGTAGCAAAAAGATTTAACTTCTGTTGCCTTATGCTATAAACCAGTAGCAAAGCCACAGAAAGATTGCAGAAATATTGAATCCCGTTCCTTTCTTGTAGCCACGTGAAAGAAATCTTCACCACTGAAGTCTTGGAGAATAACACTGAATATGCTTCTCTGTTAATGATGGCCCATTTAAAAAAAAAAACAAAAACAAAAAAACAAAACAGCATTCCAATTGACACATGTTTTTGAGGCAAGTTATTTTAGCCTGTTAATAATCACAAATTAGAAAATATTCATCTGTACTTGCCCTGAGTTATGTGTGGGTTTGGTGTATCTCCTTTAACTTTCCTCATTAAAACCCTTCCAAAGTCATTCTAATATAGGGAAATGGGACTTGCAAAGTTTAATTCACTGTGGTGGTCTTTTCTCCTGCTTGCCTGCCCTTTCCAGTCTCCTCACACCTTCTGAATCTGTTTTATTTTATTTTATCTTTAGGCCTGCTTTAACCACTATGTCCCTGGCGAGCTCTATGGTTAGTTCTTTTTGCCAACAAAAAATTTGCAGGTAGGTGCCTATTCTCTCTTAAACCTGCCAGTGTATCTACACATAAAAACAAGCAAAATATAAGTTAAAGGAAGCTCACATTTTACTGAACTCCAGCAATTCCTGCAATAAACAAAAAGGAAACCAGCTTTGTTAGTGCTTCATTAACTTTACTGAACAGACTCAAAGGGAAACGAGCACCATACACAAGAGCTGAATACTGTTCCAAATGCTCCAGATTATTTTCTGCCTTGTATTTCTCATGAGCTGTGTAAATTGGCCAACATCTGTGAAGATGATAAAAAATGTTTCTGCTGCTGGAAAATTAGAATATTTTCCTTCTGCAACCTGCCTCATTGCTTCTCCCTCTCTCCCACCGTGCTGAGCCCGCTTCCAGCTCTGCTTCCAGCTCTGCTTCCGTCTACTTGTAGGTTAGCACAGCTCAGATTCTCCAAAACTGCTGAACTTTGTCATACATGGCAATTTTTAGAAGCGAGATGTTCTTAAGGATCTAAAGTATTTTTTAATATATATTTATATATATGTATTTATATTTATGCATGCCTATTCCTTATACCAGCGTTGTCCCACAACCACATAACAAACATGCCTTTTTCCCTTGTGCTGAGACCCTTGCATATTCATGGTTGTTCCTAGCTATGCTTGTTCTGTATGATTGAGCTCTTTCAGTTTAAACAGTAAGTGTTTAGAAGAGAAGTGTTCAGAGGTGGGCCACGGGCTTTCCCCTTATGTGGGGTTTTTGTGCGATGACACAGCGGCCGGTGTCAGTGGGACTGAGGCACTGAAAGGAAACACACACCACGGGCTCCAGAGGGTACTGACTTAGGCAGCAGTGCTAATACTTAACAAATGTCTCTCCTGATCACAAGTTCATAGGACTCGGGGGTGGGGTTTGGAGATCAGTGTGGAGTTTCTTTGCAAATGCAGAATAGAAGTGATAAGTGCCTCTTTGTCCTAGGCTGAATTTTTATGAAGAAAGAAGCTGTGGCTTTTTCATGGGAAGCCATAATGAATTCTTCATTTTATATTTTTAGATCACAAGGGGTAATTTACTCGCCTTTTTCTTATGGCTCTTGTCAGAATTCATGTTGCTTAATCTCCTTGCTCTGCAATTAAAACTCACCTTCGTATTTACCACAGGCCAGGAGAGACTAATCTTGGCTCCTAATAATTAGTGCTTTTTTAGTTCTTTGTGTTCCATGCATGGCCAACAAAGGCCTAATATAGAATGTGCATATTTTATCTTCACAGTAAGCTAACAATCCAATAAATGAAAAGCCTTTTTCTTCTTTCTCCATAATTCCTGTCTTGCCCTTCCCCCCCCACTCCCCCAATCATATAAACCTGTGGATGTATTGAGCTAGTAACACTAAGAATCAATTTAACTGTGCTGCCATAGCAGCAGTGAGAACAAGAAGTGGTAGCAGGGGCATTTCTGCCAAGGCTGAGCAGAAAATGAGTTTCCAGGGAGCAGTGTTTCATCTGCTGCCAGACCATGGCTCCTTCCAGAGCCTGGACTGAGCAGCTGCTAGTGCAGCAGAGGAAGGCACATGCAGGGACAGCCTGTGAAGGGTGCATCCACATGGAATACAGGTACAGCCTGGACTGTTGCTGTGACACCCCTCTCTCCCCCACAACCTCAAACACACCAATAGCCTTCTGGCTTTGCAGAAATGTGCACTTTAGAAACTCTTCCTTCAGAAAACAATATATTCCTTCCTTTAAGCTATCATGTTAAGATGGTGGTAGCTCCCAGTTGAAGCCAGCAGCTCGTGATAGCCAGGAGCTCCCAGGAGTCTCCCATCTCTTCTGGCTGGTGGCTGCTCAGTGATGAGAGAAAACATAGCTTGATACAGTCAGCCTGGTAAAATGTGCTGCTGCTGGGCAATTCAGGGTGCTGCAGAAGGGATGGATGTGCGTGGTCTACAGGCTCACAACCAAGTTCAGTGCATCCTACAGGTAGAGCATGTAATGTGAATTCTTGAATTACATAGAATCACAGAATCCTGGAATGGTTTGGGTTGAAAGGTAACTTAAAGATCGTCCAGTTCCACACCCTGCCATGGGCATGCATGCCTTCCCTAGACCAGGTTGCTCCAAGCCCTGTCCAGCCTGGCCTTGAATACTTTCAGCTGTTCTGGGCAACCTCTGCCAGGGCCCCACCTACCTCACAGGGAAGAAGTTCTTCCTAATATCTAATCAACTGGCCTTCTGCCAGTTTCAAGCCATTCCCCCTTGTTCTGTGCATGCCCTTGTCCAAAACCCCTCTCTGGCTCTCTTGCAGCCCCTCTAAGTACTGGAAGGGGCTCTAAGGTCTCCCCAGATTCTTCCCCAAATTGAACAGCCTCATCCCTCTCAGCCTGTCTCCACAGCAGAGGGGCTCCAGCCCTCTGATCATCTCCGTGGCCTCCTCTGGACTCACTCCAAGAGGTCCATGGCTTCTTGTGCTCGGGGCCCCATATCAGTAAGGTGGAAACTTTTTAACTGGGATAAATCTTTCTTATTTTAAGCCTGTGCTGGGAAACTAAGACAGGGAAAAGTAAACAGTCAGTTGATGCAATTGGGAATACATTTGAAATTGTAAGTTTATTATGTTTTAATACATGATTTTTGAACCTTATAGAAAAGTTTGCTGCTGAAGACTGTTGGATATAAATCTAAACCATAGGTAGGTAGTTTTTAGAAAGATGTACAAGACCCCAGCTCTAATCCCAGACAACAATCAGCAATGGCTTTCCACCATGCACAGGGAAGAATTCCTGATGTGGTTTTCTGCGTTGGAGTGCAAAGCGTGAAGGTCTGTGCACTGAAGTCCAATGGACAGGGAAAGTGGTGAGCGCTCCAGTAGAAACTCTGCTTAATTTTTGGATTTCACTTCCATTTCCATTTCACTGCTGTGAACCCCCAAAACTGTGCCTATTGTTGTCAAGGGTTTGGGTTTTCAGTGGCAGCAGAGGCTGAATTGTTTCCAGAGGTGACTCCAGCAGTGCCTTTGGATCGTGCTCAGAGGCAGCAGCCAATGCAGAGTCACGGGGGCTGGTAAGTCTCAGATAAGCTTTTGGATTTTTACTTGCCAGTAGCCAAAGAATAGAAACCTTCTCTTGCCCTTCTCCTATCATCAGTTCCATTTGGTGAGATGAAACAGGATCAAGAACTGGACTTTGTCAAGCTGCACCTTGGCAGAGGTGTATGTACGGGATTACCAGTTTGGGGGATGTCACAAGCCATCTCCTCCAGTAAAAATCCTCCTCAGCTGATGAGGAGCTGAACTGAAAGATGATGAAAAGATTCAAGATAGGCACAGTTCAGTGCTTCAGAACAGATAAGCCTGAATGACAAAAGAAATTGCCAAACAAGCTGAATATTTTTGAGTAAAAGCAGAAAAAACCTGCAAAGTTAGTCATTGCAAATACTCTGTGTCTTGCATGCATAAAGTACAGCAACACATTGCTAAATCCAGTGGAACAGGGTAGGACTCTTAAGGGCAATGGATGTGAAATCTCAGAAAATCTTGTTTGTGGGATCTCCTCCATTCTTCTGAGCCTTGTGCTCCCAGAGCCTCCCTTCTCCTGATGTGTTTTTGTTTTACTGAGAAGTGTTGTGTTACTGATTCACCTTTCCTTCACCTTCACTTGTGTATTTAAGCTACTTTCATAAGGAACTTAAAGTTGTTTCAGATAATTCTGTTTCTCCTTTTTTCTGCTAGTTCATCTTTTCTCCTCTACCTTCTTCCAGTACCTTTAGAACCTATTTATCTGTTTCAAATCCACCTGAAGGCAGAATAGATGTGTCCAGTCTCAAGAAATGGCACAGTGAGGCTAATGAAAGTCTGTCTGTCTAGAGGGAAGGTGTTCAAACTGACATTCTCCATGAGGGAAATGCAACCTCAGGCTGTGGTGAGGGCCTGGGAGGTTGTTCAAGAAAATATGGAAGAAATTCTGGATAGTTTAAGGGAAATAAAGATACTGCCAGGGAGAGGGGTCTCAACAGGAGTAGTAAGGTAGTAGAGAAGTGGTTTAAGTCTTCAGGAGTTGGAGGGAAATGGGGAATGAGGTGGTGGGAGTGATTGCTGGGAATGTCCCTGAGAAAGACAAGAGCAAGGACTATTAGTGATGGATGGAGGTGTGTGTGTGTGGATGTAGGGCACAAATCCACAGGAGATCTTCTCTTGTTCCACTGCAGGCAGGAAAACTTTTTTTTTTTTTTTTCTGGTGGCACCCAATTAATTGTGGTTTGGTTTGATAAATGTTAATGTATTCCTGTGTCATAGAACTGCTGTGTTAGCATGTGTCTGGCTGCCATTTGTGGATTTGAAGCAACAGTTTTGCTGTGCAAGTCGGTCTGCTCTTCAAACAATGGTGCATGAACTCGAACTGACTTTTCCCTTTAGGTCAGCTTGCAGCTTCGTTCCTCCAGGAGCATTATGTTGGCAAATCAAGAAATCACTTCTCCCTCTAATCAGTTTGCTACTGGAGAAGAAGAAAGTCGTTGCCTAAAGCTGGTTTTAGGATCTAAGATTTCTTTTTCCCCTGGAATTATTTCAGGTACTGCAGCAATCCATTTTTACATGTTTTTGTGACAGTGGCTGCTTTAGCTGCTAAATATTGATTAATTCATTTTGATATAAATATGAGCTGCCAGAGAATTTGTGTTAAGGGGCCTTCTAACCCAAACCATTCTGTAATTCTGTGATCAAAGCCAAGGTGGCTCTGCTCAGTCAATTTATATCTACAGAATAATTGTGCTGCTGTATGTATTTCTAGAATGTGCTAAGACTTTACATATGTTTCACAGTGCAGTAAAAAAAAGCTTTGTTTGGTGAAGACTTAAATAATTTAATTTTCAGATTTCATAAACCTTTATTAATGCTATTTCTTTGCAACTTCTTTCTTTGACTGTGCCAGTCAAAACTAAAGATAGGTGTCTTGGTTTGACAAGACAGGTATCTGCCAGGGAAACTGGGGTTTCCCTTAGAATAGAGAATGCAAACCCCCCACCCCTGCCAAATTATAAATTTTCAATTAAGGGCTCTCAGGCAAAGATTTGGGAATAGGAATAACAGTTCTTTACTAGGAATATCAATAATACAAATGTGGTAGGAAACAAAACTACCCCACCAAACTAGCAAACAAACAACAACAATTTGGGAAAGCCCTGACAGAATCAGAGCTGCCACCTGGCACCCTGTTAGTCAGGGTGTTGGAAGCAGTCCAGAAGTGAGTCCTCCTGGGGTGGCAGACGTGGCTCTGTTGGAGCAGAGACGATCCTGTAGCCAAAAAAGAGTCCAGGAGTGATGAGGAAGGGTCTAGGAGTGATGAGGAGAGGTCCAGGAGTGATGAGGAGGGGTCCAGGGGTGAGGTGATGGTGAGATGGGGTCCGGCGATGATGAGATGGGGTCTGGCGAAGATGAGATGGGGTGCCGTCTTCCTCCCAGGAATCGGGGTGAAGCAAGTGAAATCTGTCCCCCGCCCCGGCTCAGTTTTCCCGGCAGCAATTGTAGACTCCCCCCACTGGGTGGGGCATCCCACAATAGGACCATGCATGCAGATGGGGCTCTGGGGCTCTGGGGGGAGCGGGTATAGTCCAGGGGTATAGTCCGTTAATGGCCCATTACCCAAAAGGCACCCGCCCCTCCCCCCTGTCCCCCTCCTTCCAAAGTTACAAGAAATAAAGGACAATTCCCCAACTGCTTTCAGCAGATGAAAATAGAATACACATTTTTGATTCCATAACCCAGGACAATAGGGCAAATGGGGCTTGAGGATTTCAAGCTGCAGGTCATTAAGGAGTTAATGCACATAATTGATGAGCAAATGGGAAAAGCATACATCTGATAAGAAATATATGCATAGAAATTGTAGCTGCCTGCAAAGAACCATGAAACAGAACTGAATGAGAAACAAAATTGGAAATATATTCAGTGTTGCTTAAATTATTTTTGCAAGCATCCGAGATCAATAAGGGTATAAACTAGATATTACAGCATTACATCAGCATTAGTAGAATGCCCTTCACTTTATATTTAAAAGCAGCTACCATATGGTTACTTCTGAGTCCTGCTGTAACTCTGGTTTTGATGGAGCATATGTTTCTGCTTCCTCTCTCCTTTGGTTGAAGTGCGCAGCAAATCAAGCTGGTTTCCTAGCAGCTGGGTCTCTATTCCCTGGTATCCCAGCAGGGCAGCTGCCCAGGGATCATTGGATCACTTGATGGGAACTTCTTAGTTCTGTGCAGTTTGCTTTGGTATGAGCCCTCTTCTGAGTATGTGAGTGTTCCTGCCTGAGGGAAGCAGACTGCAGAGATGTTTTTTGCTTGGATATGTTGCTCTGTTCCTCAGTTCTTGTGCCCCTCATACGTCTTCTCATTTAGTGACCTTTCTCCAGCTTGTCCTGGCCAAGGGATTGGTGAACCAGTTCATTTCAGAGTTCATTATCACTGCTCCAAGCATCAATTAGTAGTGAAGTAAGAGCATGGTGCTAGTAGTGGGATAACAGCACTTCCACACAATGAATTGTTTTCTTCTGCCCTCAGGGACATGAGGAATCATCTCCAAAATGCTCCAGCCATAAACTCAGAGAGATGGAACCACAGTTCTCCATCACTGCAGCATGTCCTGCAGTAAGGGAATCGCCTGCTTAGCCTGTGCTGCTGGATCTGGAGCAGTTAATCAGGAGTGCACTGCTGAGGCCCTGAATAAGGCAGAACAACAGAAACTCCTCTGCCAAACCCAGCCTCTAAATAAAGAGCAGAGATACAGAGCTGCAGCATTATTTTTCAGATGAAAGTGAAGAGCCCTGTAGTTAAATTCCTGCATTTGAAGTAGTATTGGATGTGAAAGCTTGTGCAGATGAGTAGAGGAGGAGTCCGACCGGCTGTCAGCTTTCATTTCTCAGTCAAAGGAGGTTTCTCTATTGATGTAGTGTGGATCAGAGTGGCTGCCACCCGGGGGGCCCCTCCACAGCAGCCTGGGTGTTCATGGCAGTGGGAGGGAGGGCTGTGCAGGAATGCTCTGGTTCAGCATGCCATGTGGGATAGCGCCAGCCACTCTCATGGGGGGAGCCTCTCAGTAGCGGTGTGGCAAAAATGGAAGAACTCACGTGTCAAGTTTTTGTGGCGTCTTCATTGCAGACTATGGCGATGGGTAGTTGTAGAAGTCCTTTATTGCGTGGCTAAATCAGCCATGAGGGCAGAGTTGTTACAGTCCAAGCCAGTGTGCAGAAAGCCTCTAACACAGTCTCTAAGTCTCAAGCAGAAGCAGCAGCCACAGCAGCAGCACCGTAGTCTGTGTCCCGTGAGTGTCTCACCAGTAGCAGTGGCAGCAGTAGCAACAACAGCGATGTTTGTGATGTTTCCTGAGCTTGTGTGTGTGTGTGTTAGCACTCTCAAAGTAGTGCATTTTATTCTAGTTTTAGCCAATCAGGTACCTACACGAATTTTCTGCAGTCTTGCTGGCCAATCCTAAGCTAAGATTGATGTGCAGCAATATTCGTAAATTCTTATACAAATTCTACCCATATAGCTCTATCTGTTCTATCTAGGAATGTTTTAGCAAGGTTACATTGTTTTCATTATGTCTAGAGTTTATCCGTCTTTGTAAAAGGCAATGCTACTTGAACTTTAAACTGGGTTTTAGGGCTTCTCTTACTAGCTAATACAGGCTCTTATTTGTTTGAGGCACTTAAAAATACTCTATTTATTTAAACCTAAACTTGCATTTCTACCTCATGTCTGTGTGGATTTATGTATTTTAGTTTTTCTAAAGGTTCTAATTCAATCCTCACATTTCTAGGCACTCCTGGGCCTGTGTGGATTTGGCCCAGGGAATTCATACTCCAACACTTGTGTTTAAATACCTGAAAGTTACAGTGCAGGGCACAGGAAGTGTGAGTGCTTGCGGGTGATGCTTTGGGTCGAGCTTGCTTTGTGGCAAACACCTGCAGGAATGGTTAGTTCCAAGGTGAGTGGGATTCACAGGGCTTTTCTGCACATCCTGAGTCGCTGCTCCTCAGTGCCTCCGCTCCTTGTCTGTACAACTGGGACAAGCAGCTTGCTTTTCCATCCCTTTTCGCTTGTCTGCCCATATTGCATGCTGATTGTGGCTGGTGGTGTCTCTCACCAGGTGTACAAGTCCTACCTGATCTCCGGGAATACTGATAAAAGGACTAATCAGAGCCATCTCTGAATGAACAGTTGAGGCTGTGATCATGAGATTATCCTGTGAGAGTCTGTTTTCTATGTCTTAGCAAAACCAGGCAAACAAACCCCTGCAAAAAGATGTTGTTCAAGAACGTAAATATGGTTACTTATCAATTTTGGTTCTTTTTCAGCAGACCTTGCAGAGAGTTCCCAAAAGCTGTCGACAAAAATACGGTTATGGACCAGCAGCCAACTCCGATTCCCCCCAAACCACAGAATATATTAATTCTCTTTCACTCCTTCTGGAACACAGTAAGGTGGTAAACAGAAGGAAACTGGATCCCATTTGCTATTCTGTGGGGTTTCGTTTGGCTGGTTTTTTTCTTTTTTACAAAAAAGGATACATCCTAGCTGTATGTACCAACAAGTTTAGAAAAGAAAAAAATAATTATCCACAGTGTACTTCAATCAGATACAAGACTGGGAATTAAGAGGAGCTTTAGTCTCAGCTCATTAATTGTGCAGGCAAAGGATGTACAAGCAGTGTTTTTTTACATCTTACCTTCCCTGTGCTGTGGAGTGAAAGAGCCCCAAGCTACTGTATGTAGTAGGTATTGCAGATATTCCTTTGTGTTTGTAACATACATAGAAATCTTGAGCAAATAGTACCTAATAGGAGCAAATAGAAATGCCAAGTATCTTAGGATATGTCAGTAAAAAATTCAAGTAATTGAAATAGTTCTTGTGATTTGGAAGGGGATGGCCTTGATTATAAGGAGAGATGGTTACAGTGTTCACAGAGTGCAGGTTACTAAGCTATGTCAGTCCTTTGTTTCCTTGCCAAGGATTTAGAACTTAAACATGAGTATATTTAAAAATTAAAAATCCATCAATTAATCAGAAGGGATAAAATATTTAGCAAACATGTTGTGGAGTGCAGATCCTTCAGATGAACGTGATAGTGGTGCTGCCCATTTTTTGGTTTTCCTGAGCTGCTGAGGACATGGGGAGGAGCCTGGTGCCAGGCTGGTCCTGCCCCAGCACCTGTGGGGCAGCAATCCAAGCGGGTCTCTGGCTCCAGGCCATCTCCCTGCTCCCGTGTGTACAGGGCAACCCCTGCTCCCTTCCTGGTTCCAGTAATGCTCTTTCCTTTTTCACAGCAGAAAAAGCAGCTCACCACAATAAACCTCATCCCCATGGCCCTGAGGCAGTGGCCCCTGGTAACCTGACCTCCCTGGAGCTGCAGCAGAGAGGTTGGATGGCTGTGCTGGTGAGGTGTGGGAGGAGGAGGCAGCCTGACCCAGAGAAGGGGGTTAATGCAGCTTTCCCAGGGAGGAGCTGAGATGGTCAGAGTGCTCCAGGTGTCACCCTGCCTGGAGCTGACCCTGGCTGTCTCTTACCCTCTGCTTTTAAAGTGAAGAATCGTTTTCTGCTGCAAGCCACCATGTAGTTATTTGATCTATAAAAGGGAGAAAATGGTCTTTGTTATATAAGGTGTAAAGCAATAAAATAGTAAATACTATGCATAGAAAAAATAGATGTGTTAATAAGGTATTCCTGTGTTGCATTAGGTATTTTCTTTAATTACTAACCTGTTTTGTAACCAGTCAGGAAAATCAAATACCTGATCTCTCTCTCACTGCCAAGTAATGAGCTGCCTGATTATTTCTTGCAGGAAAATTTTGTGATGGGCCACATTCAAAAATCCTTTTGTGCTTTTACAAGTCACAGTGCATGTGGGCTTTGATTACCATGGGTGTGTCAATCCTAGCAGTCCTAACAAGTTCCCTGGAAAGTGTTAGCCTTACCCTAAGACTGGGCTTTGCCTCCTAAGCTCTCTGGGAGTTGTCATGCAGCCTGTTAGCTGGAGCTGTCAGGATGCCCTGGTTTACTTGGGCATCAATTGGCTCTATCCAGGCACCATCTGCTTGGAACCTGCTGCTGCAAGGGGAGGTTTGCACTTGGAACCATGCTAGATCGGATCAACACATTGGTGTGCATCCTGATTGTGAGGTTCTTGGGAATCAGAAGGAGAAGTAGCAGGGTATTTTATCTTTGGGAATGAATTTGAAGGTAGATTAACACTAGATTAATAATCTGGGGAGTAGGGGGGAAAGTGTGTATGGGTTAAAATGCTGAACTACTTTTTCTCAGCACCCAAAAATATTTGTCTTTTATAATATGCTATAATTAGCAAGGAAATATCTGAGATTTAAAGACTGTCTTCTAGGATATGCTAACTGATGTGAATTAGCCAAAAGCAGCAAGATGAATCGTGCAGCTAACCCAATTAATCTTCTTTACTTTTTTTCTGCAGTGGTTTAAAATAAAACCCCCCAAACTTTCCCCTGATCTTAAAGAAAAATGCTCCCAACATCAGGGACTTAAGAAAGAAAACTCTTATTGTAAGCTCACAGCGGGACACCAACTCCCAGCAAGCCAGGAGGATAATACTATGGGCAAATTGAGCAAATGTCCTTGCCTCACCAATCAGCCAGTATTTGAGGGGTATTATCCTTGCTAAACTTGTCATCCACTTTAAATGGAAGTTGGACTACAAATGTACATACTCTGCTTAGCGTGACTTTTGAAGAGTTGCCTCTGCAGTTTAGAGGTTGCATTTAATTCTTAAAGACCTAACTTTGCTGCAGCTTTATTTAATCTCTGCTTATTTGCTTTGCCATTCTCTGCTTTATAATCTAGCAGTGAGTAAGGAAACTACTAATGAATAAGTAAAGTAAAAAAGAAACATCTTGGAGGGGAAAAAAAGGCTGAAAAGCTGAATATCAAATCAGATTCAGGAAATTTCTTTCTTGAAGTAACCAGAAAATAACTACTGTTACTGTATTTTGAGGAGCAGGAATAACCTTTTTGACATGGAGTAGAAAGGGTGATATGCTGGAATATTTAGTGAAATTGTGGGTCATCCTCTCTAGCCAGTACATTCCACATAATTAAAGCTTGAATTGTGAAAGCTTCTGCTTATTATTGCTGTCAGTTGCCCACTTGACTCCTCTATTTTGTCCTATTATAGTCATTTCAAAGCTGGATAAGCCCAAGTATTTTTTAGTCTCATAAATACCGTTGCTTCTTCATCCAGAGACTTCATTGCCTAAATCTCCTTCAACCATTAAATAGGAACTGCAGCCTTCAACAGGCTTAGCCAAGTCAACTGACACAGCATAAGAGGCACATTTCCCCCTTTTAATATGTATATAATAAATCTGTCTCTACATATGTAAATATATACGTCATGTACATGATGTGAGTGGAGGCAGAATGTGTGTGGGGTGTGTGTGTGCAGACTGCTGAGACAGCCTGACCCTTTGATGTAGCTGCTATAACAAACCAGGAGATTATTTCTTCATTGTCTTTTATTTTACCAATCTGTAGACATTTCCCTGAAACACAGGTGGAGATGTCTTCTAAAAAGCAAACCCACAACACGCAGCCTGCTGTTGGTGCAGGGGTGGTGGTGGCTCCTTATGGCTCATTTTTGCATCTCCAGCCTCCCTGCTCCATTTCTCTCCTAGCAAAACACATACATATTTGATGGGTTTGCATCAGGAATTCATCCCTTCTGCCCCGGTGTGTGTGAAAGGCTGGCAGCTGGGGATTTCCACCGATGGCAGATCTTCCCTCCTAACTGTGCATCACAGATCAGCAGTTTAGCACATCAGGCTGGTATTATGATTTAAAACTGCAGCTTTATGAACCAGAAAGCCTCCTATATCTGAACCAGAGGTGATTTAGTAAATTACGCAGCATATAGTGCTCCTCAGTTTCAAAGTAAAAATGAGATCCTCTGAAAGAACTGACTTAAAATGAGCTAAAGAATTTTAGCTGTTTAATTACTCAGCTTCATACCTAAAAACTTGTCACTCTGGCTTTTGGATGTGTTGCCTTTAGCAAGCTGAATAGGATGAAAGCCCAGAGCTTTCAGAGGCTGCTCTAAGTGGAGCAGGTGGTTAACTGTTTTCCTTAAGATCTAAAGGGAGCAGTATCACAGCTTGGAATAGAGGTGGTGGTATTTTGCCTTCCTGCAGCATCAGGTTCGATTTCTCCTACTTTGTGTTCCATGTCATGGAATCCTCAAGAAAGGCATGGGTTGTCACACAGCTGTTGAGCTTCATTCTGGAAATAGTCCTGTATCACTCTGGGAATTTCCAAGAGTGAATGGAGAGCTAAGAAAAGGGAAAGGAAGCCAAACCATTGCTGGAATTCCTTCTCTAGAATCTGATGTATCAGTTCTAAAGGACTAATGTACTAGTAGAATGTCTTTACCTATTCCTTCTAATCAGAAAGTAAAATAAATGTTAAAAACATGAGGATTTCCTCTCTGGTGGGAAGTAACTTAGTCTCCTTCTGAAAGATCTCTGACAGATCTCACATATTAGTGAGTTTTTTTGTCACTCTTTGTACATGAGCTAATTAATAATTTGGATATTTTCAAACAGAAGCCTGACTAAAATCAGCCCTGACACAAATTACTGCCTGGACTCAGCCTATCAAGAGATGAGCTTTCCTTGAAATCTAGCTCTGGAAAGGTTGTCTCTGGTGATTCAGGTGATCATAATGATCCTAATCTCCAAGTATATTCCCATATTTTAAAGGAAGAAGTTCTTCTTTAGCATTTTCAAATCTTTGGATTTACACAGATGAGAAATGACAAGGACAAAAAGAAATTAAGGGGAAATGCTTGAAAAATGTCCTAGCTTTTGAGAAACAATCTCTTAATATTTCCAGGTGTCTCAGCAACAGACATGAAATGTTAATTTTCTTCTCTGGGATTTGGGAATTTTGGCTTTGTGGAGATTTTTGAAAGATTATCTAAACTGACTGAAGCCTAGTCCCATGCATGGTTGCCATAAATTCCCAAAGCAGCTAAAGGGGAAGTTCAGTTTTGAAAATGCACTAACAGTGAACAAAGGAATCATCTCTAAGTGCTGCTCAATGTGTGTTTTTCCTCTCTTTAGGGAGGAAGAGCGCAGGGCTACTCTGGGAATCACATCAGACATGACACTTATAATGAGGGCTTTTGCCCATTAGTTTAATCTGATTTAAAAGGAAGAGAAGGGGGAAAAAAGGTCAATAATGTAAGTGCAGTATTTTTCATATCTCCTGCTGTAAACTCAGCCCTGAGGCTGAATGCAGTGTGTGTTGAAGGCAGAGCTGAGGAACTGGAGTTCCCACCTTGTTACACACCAGTTCTGCTGCTGCCAGTGCTCTGTCAGTCTGGCTTGTGTGCGTGAGGACAGTGGCAAGCAGATGCCACAGCACGGGTCACTAATTTCTTACTTTCTCATTGTCTGAGCAAGGCAGATGCATTTCAGATTGTGAATGACCATTTCCAGACCTCTATCGATATCTGTTAATAAAAGTAATGATATTTTTATGTGAAACCAATGGGTCCCTAAAGCAACAGACAATAGGAGCTATTTACTGTGGTGTATCTGACACGTTAACTGTATTGAGCTTTGTGAAAATACAGCCCAAGGGCAGTGCTGGAGTCCTACTGACCTAGAAATTGTAGCAGCTATCCTGTGACAAAGTCAGAAAGTACAGCACTGCACAGCAAAGGGCTTTGGGGTTTTAAAATAAAAAGTAATTGGAACAGACTTGCCCTCAGATGACCTGACTCACCATGTGTTTAGGAGTCCCTGTTGATCCATGAGATAACACGTCCAGCCTCTGACTCTGGGGATGGAGAGAGGGAAGCTTGCAGCTGACACAACGTCTCTGCTCTCTAGGAAACATTTTCAATTGCTCTGCTGTTCATTCCCATGGCAAAGGGACGTATTAATGGGCTGACAAAATTTCACACTTGGTGCTGGTTAGAACAGGCTCAGTGTAATACAATTACTGCCATCCAGGCAATCTTAAGGACTTGGTGAAGATACTGAATTCATCTGTTCGTATGTGCTGTCTGAAAGGTGCAGGAGGGCACCTCAACCTGCATGTGTGAACTGCAGAGGAGGAGAGGAAGGGGTGGCATTGTGAACCCCCAAGGGAGAAGGGGATTAGTGTCTGTCTGCCTGGTATTTTTCTCACTTACAGGATGTGTGATGATTTTCTCATATTCTGTGACACTGACAATCAAATCCATGAGGAAAAGAAAAAAGTCTGATAACCCAGATAATTATTTCTGAAAAAATTCAACGCTCTGGACTTTGTTAGGGTGCTTTGGAGAGAATGCAGTCCCTCAGACTGGGTTTTCTTAGCTAGGTCTATATAGCTACTACATGACTGTTATTATAGCTATAGCTGTTGCATTTATGATCTCTAAACAGGCACCAGAAACACCCAGTACAGTGTGGAAAAAGAGTTTGTAACGTGCAGTGGATTTTGAAAAATCTCAGTTTAAGAAGAGCTTGATCTTTGGAATAAGACTTGAAAAGATACATTCCAGATAAAGTGTTGACATTGGATGGCCTGCTGAGAAATTAAAAGTTGCCTGCCTGGTCAGGAGTGAACCAACGCTGGGGAGAATTATTGTGGGAGGCACTCTCACTGTCACAGTGCTTAAGCAGCTGAACAGCAAATGCAAGCTGCTCAGTTACAGAGCTCTCAGTGCAGTGCAGAGTCTTGAGTTGTGTTTTGTAGCTTGTCTTTTACCGTCGGCAAAATTATGCTCACTCCTCTAAAAAACCCCTCTGAATCTCTAAGAGACAGTGCTATACTTTAAGAAGTATAAGAATTATGGGTGGCTGAGGCAGTATCTAGTTTTCAACATTTCTTGCAGGAAGATGGGAGTTCCAACCTAATAAAATTTGTATTTCTTTTGGATCATCTTTAATTTTTTTTTAACCAAAGTAACCTTACTTAGATCCATGTAACCTGGATACATGATCCCTCCAAACCCTCTGGATGACATCCCAGAACATTTTATCTTTTACTATTGCAAGAAAAGACTTGCATTTCTTTCATTGAAGATAATACTTGTACTGCAACAAATTGGGAGTATTTATTTGATGGAGCCTATGTTTACATGAGAGACCTTTGTTAATTTAGTTGACAGCAGCTATAAAAGTGAGCTGCTTCTGCTGAATCTGCTGCATTCTGCTGCATAATGCTTTCACTTGGGGAAAAAAAAAAAAAAAAAAGGCACTGGGATCCAGAAGCAACACTTGGTTTAGGGAGGCAGGGCATTCCCACTGAGCATCTCAGGTGCCAAAAGAGGCTGTCAGGCTCCACGCATTCTGGGATAGTTTTCAGGATAAAATTAACTTCCATGTTTCTGTGCATTTGCAATGAGCTCCAGTGACAAATAGCTCCCTTTGACATTTAAGCGGGATTGTTGTCCTTTATAGTTAGATTCTTGGCTGAGAGCAAATAACTCAGTGTGCTGCCATGGGGGTCTGTTGCTTCTAGAGCATGTGGATTTAAACTGTGTTAAAAAATGAGAGGAATCAGCTAATATTCAAATTCATTGTGTCAGTCTGTTTGCTTTAGACTGATGAAAGCACAGCCTTGACAGCCTTAGGTCTAAGTTTGAAAACTTGCAAATGTTCCTGGGGAGAAATTGTTATTGCTGGAGGCTTTTTTAATATATCTCTTCTGCTTGTGGGTCAACTGCATCCTCCAAAGCCCCAGGATTCAACACTGAGCTGAAAAACCCCAGCTTGCATACCACCTTGGGATTGGAAAGCAAGTGCTGTAGCTCTCTGGCAGTTGTATTTTATAAATATTGCACTGCGGCCAACCGTAGGCAAACACGCTGTAAAATATATGGCAAAGATTTAGAGATTTCCTGGCAATAATTTTGACATGTTCTGTTTTATTAGTCTTCATGCAATTGTTTCTCAAGAGGTTGCTTCATTCATGCAGTACTAGTTTTCTGTGGATACAGACTTAATTATGCAAGGGCACTGTAGGAAAGTTGTGTGCAACTTGCTGTTAGGAATTAGTTTTCCTCCAAAACCCCTTTATAACCCTGTTTTCCTGCTCTGAGGCTTTACATACTCCTTTTACCTTGTGTGCAAAGACTTACAGATGTGGATGGTTAAGAGAATGCATCAGTAGGTTTTATCTTTCTTTCAGTTCGTGTTCACCGGGACCTAGGAGTTCAACAAAAACATGGTTCGCCCTTTTGGATTTATTTGAAACAGGAATAAACTACTCAGCTTCAGAACAGGAAGAAACACAGTGTTTTGCCCCTTCAATGGTATGAAAACTAATGCAGATGATTGTTTCTTGAGGGAAGGGGTGGTTGTCACCTCAGGCTTTGGAGGCTGCTCTTGATGTGTGTTGAGGTTGCTGCAACTGAAATGAAACTGAAGCATTGCACAAGGCAGTGCCTGCAATGGGAGCTACTTAATCCAGTAAGCAAAAATGACTTTGGGATTTAGGGGGTGAGATGTTAATTCAGAAGCCAGGTTTTACTTGCTTATCATCACTTGTGGAGTTCAGGTTCCTATGTCCACCAGTTTAATCTTCAGATTTAGAAGCATGGAGTTGGAAGGGATGTATAAAAGGTCGAGTCCAGCTCGTGGGACATGGTCTGTTTTTTTGCTCACAGAATATCCTGAGTTGGAAGGGGCCTACAAGGATTATTAATTGGTGCTCATGCGGGTTATGTTCATACTGATAAAGAAGTGAACTTAGCCATGGTGCTGCCAGTTATCCACCCCCCTGTTCACCAGGTCCTGGGGCAGTTCATCCCTCTGCTCTGTTGCAGCAACACCTGTGGGAAATGGATTTGTAGAGAATTCTTAAAGTTTGACAGAAGGCTTAGATAGTATGTGTTTGTATGTGAACTTTGAGATAAGAAATGCCGACTTAGAAATGCTGTGGAATAGGATGGACATTGTTGAGAGAGATATGGAACTAGAAACAAGTTTCAAAGGATGGCTTTGTAAATAAGACTAGATACTTTGGAGAAATAGAACTATGAATGGTGCATTGTAGTAGGACCCATGAGGGGTAATTTTAGATGATTGGCTTTAGGGCATTAACAGCATTGTGTGGCAAAAGCTGATAGCCCAAGAAACACTTATAATGTATTGTAGTTAGGAAGTAGTTGACTTCTGATTGTGATGATGTGAATTGTAACATCTGTATTGTCTCACCCTTCACATGAGACTGAAAATAAAATAAAAGTTTTTAAAATGCCTCTCAGTTGCCCCATCTCTGGGTTAATAAAGGGCATAATCGAACAAACATCCATCAAGACCAGTTTTCCTTGGCTCCTTTCATCCTGCTCCATATCTAGCACTACCTCAACACGTCTTGAAGCCTCGGGCACCCTTTGATGCCCTTTATGCCACAGCCCAGGGCACGAAACACACATCCCAATATTTCCTGCCATAAAACTTCCCAGCTGCAATGCAGTCGTCGCCTTATTTTGGGCACTCAATGGCCACCGAACGATTCCTGCCCCTGTTTTATTTAGCTGTAGTCAAGGAGACTACAAAGACTGGGATGTGATTCATGAGCAGAGATAAAGCTGGCAGGGTCTGGTTTTTCCTTGTCCCCAGGGAAACAGAAAGCAGCTTTAAGTGAATGGGCAATTTCTGCTCAAGATGGGAGTTCATTGGTACTTAAACATGCAGCATCGCAGGTGCTGGGTGCTGCCCCTCCATTCTGGGTTGCAGCTGGGGCTTCCCCTGTGGCCCTTTGCAGAGCAGCCATTGTCACAGCTTGTCCCAAGTTGTGATCTATCATGACGAGCTCACACAGTTTTGGACTGTTGGCAGTGATTCTACAAGCAGCCCACGACAAGCTGGGATTGGAAGAGCTCAAAATAGAAGTAGGAACAGATTGCTTTTAGCCTGTGCAGGCAGTGTCAGGGAAATCTCACCTCTGTTTCCTTGCCTAGTGTCAGTGTGCTCTCTTGCCAGCTGCCTAGGAATTCCTGGGAGTAAGGACCTTGTGTGATGGGACTGAACTTGGTAGAGGCTCCCCTAATCCTTACTGTCTCTGCTGTGTCAAACTCTGAAACGAGAATGCTGCACTTTGTCTGTGTGGAGAATCATTTTTAACTCTGGTAAAATAGAAGATATTCTGGTTGGGTCACAGACTATTGTTTTGAGGGGATGAAAGCCTCTTCCACCCTTTCCTTCCTCCTGCAAGTTAGGAAAAAACATCAAACAAACTGCTTGAGGTAAGCCAGGCCCTTTAGAAGGCAAAAGTCCTTGCTGCAGGGGTCTGAGCAGATCCCTGGGCTGAGCTGAGCTGGGTTAGTAAACCTGACTTAGTATCTGTAGGCTGAGTGCCTTGTCATCAGGCTGCTGGTGGCTGTTTATCATTCCAAGGTTCCTGCTTTTGAAGTGCAGGGGCTGGATGCTTTTCCTTTGTGTGAAAAGGAAAGTGTGTGCTGCCTGTTGGCCCAGAGACTGCCCCGTGAGTCAGGGGGTTTGCTGGGGGACTGATGGACCAGCGCCTGCTCCTCGGACACTTCCAGTTTGATTTCTGCCTGAATAGCCTTCCTGAAGAATTGTTTACTTTTGAATTACAGGAACAGGCTCCGGCTTCCCAAGCAATAGAGAGAAGCAGAGTTTCTGGGAATTAACCAAGCCTGTACAGTCAAGTGTATTCTTCTTCCTAGTAGCATTTTTAAATTTTGTTGTTACTTGACAAATTTAATGCTTGTGAGAGCTACCAGGCTTGGAATCTGGAGAATGGATTGAAACATGCAGCATGAACAGCAGCGGTGTTCTCTTCACATTCACCGACCTTGCTGTAGAGCCCAGGACTTAGAGTTGGGTGCTCTTCACTTCTTACCCTTTTATATGCATTTATCGTGAGGTGCACAGTTTTGCATTAAGAACTGGGTTTATCTTGAAGACACAGTCAGTAGCTATATAGAATATTGTTCTGTTTTCTCCTTTAAAACTCCTGCTATTTATTTTGTGAGAGTGCAAATTGTAACTTCACTGTGGGAATTTTTCTTCAGTAGATTCAAGTAATCTGGTTCTTACATGTTGGTAATTCCTTTTTGAGATAGCAATACTATGGTAATTTAATTTTTTTAAACATGAACAAAAAGGTCTGACAGCTACTTTTATTATCAAGAAAGCAGAACCCATTTCCAGTTTCAGGGTAGTAATTTCCTCAGGTATCTCACTGCTGCATAACTTAAGGAACTTCCTGTGATTCTGGATGGAATCACTTTTAGTGAGAAATGAATTCATCTTTCTTTAAACCTTTGCAGCATAGACATATGCAGTTGAACTGACTGCCTTGGGGCTCCTTTTATAGTTAAAGAACAGAAATGAGCCTTTTTAGGATGTGATTCACCTGAACTATTTTAGGTACACACCGTTGGATGATCTCAGTGTGCTGTTTCTCCCCTTTGATGGCAAAGGGAGTTTTAGCTGGTCCTGGCTTTCAGCATAATCATATCTTCTTCAAATAATCATTCCTTCTGTGTCCACCCTGTGTCCTAGATAGATTTGTGTTACATCCAAGGTGATCTTTTCTCAAGCTAACTTCTCAACTAATACAGCCTCCAAGTATCCTGGGCATCTATTGCTGTGCTTTGAAGGTACAACAAGACTCGTGGTGTTTTTTGATTTGATACTTTCACTTTTCTGCTTTACACACTCATAATTCCTTCAGCAGTGGGATTATAGACCAACTCAGCCTGCCTTGTATGACTGAACCCTGTGAGTTCCTTCAAACCATTAAAATTCTAGTGTGGGATTGCCTTGGAAACAGCAACTAGAGAACTGATGTGTAGAAAACTGCCAAAGAAAAGCAAAGGAAATGTCTTGTGTGGTTGAAAGAAATAGTCACATCAATCAAAAATATGGGAAGTAATTAAGCTTATGTGGTGCTTTTATAGCTTTAGTGCCGGTTTTGCATAGTAACAGCTGATGGGAGGTGGGATGAAATCATGTGTTCCCTGGGCTGTTGCACTTTTCCTGTTTCATTAACCTGTCAGGTTCTCCTCAAGGTAACAGTGTATTTTTAATAGAGCCGCCCAGCTGCTTACCTGGACACTGGGCCCTCAGACTCCCATTCTTCCCTAAGTAGACCTGAAGATGCTCCTACGAGTCTGAAGCACTGTACTTTGGTTGGTCCAAGGAGGTGGCCCAACAACTGTATTACAAAGTTTAGGGTTTGGGGTTTTTTCCCATGTCTCATGCAGCTCTCTGTTTGTTTCTTTGTAGAAGTGAACAGCAGTGCAGCTAGAAATGACAGGTAGCCTTCAAAATCTGCCCTATAAAGACCAGTGAAGAGGATATGTGAATGGTGAATAACCAAAGTTATTTGGTTTGGCTTTAATAATCTGCATATCTTAATGATGGTACTGTGAAATGGAACAAATTACGATAAGAAAATGTCTTCTATGCATGAATGCACAAGGCAAAAATGGCTTGCTTTTGATCCTGTTGTTTTCCTAGCTGGACTGACAGCTGGCTAGAATTATGGGAGGTGCTGCATTGCCACTCATGTCCTTCACCTGGAACACACACAGACTTGTTTATACAGGATCATCTTTCTTCTTCAAGCACTATGGATATTTCTGCTCTGTAGAGAGATGGTTCACTGCTACATCCCAAAGGCTATAAATATGCTACAGGCTGCAGCATATTGGCTCAAGCCCTGATTTAGTTGATGGTGAGCAGGTCGGTCATCCATAATGTCCACATGGGATGCTGGAAAACTGGCCCATATTCTGAAATGGGGAGAGAAATGAAATTGTGGTATTAATGTGTGTATTATATATAATACATGATAATTATTATTAAATCCTCATGGGCTCAACTGCCTTTGGTGGAGCAAGGAAAGGCTGGGCCTTGCCTCACTCTCACCAGGTGCCCGTGAGAGAACTCATGTCACTCCTGTGATGTGCCTGCTTCTCCCAGCAGCTCCCTGGGGGTGAAACTGCCAAGATGCCCCTGTTAGTTTTGCCAGGAGATTTGATCCTTACCTTTTGTTTGGAATTGTTAGAATTAATTTTAGTCCAGCTGCATCCACTGAAGACAAAAGTCAGTCTCTCATTAGCCTGTAATCACACACACATTGCTTCTGCTACCCTGCTATTTTAACACATTGGTAAGTTTATGGAGCTCAGTGGGTTTAGTGGAGATGTCAGTCCTAAACCAGAAAGCCTGTTTTTGTTATAATTTCCTGGCTCAAGCACAAATCTCAGTGACTTTTGGATGGCATGGTGCAGTATCCATTCTCTCTCTTCTGTTCTCTATTTAAAATGAACAGCTCTGTGCTATTGGCTTAATATAGTTCAGTTTTTTATCACCACGCAATCCCAAAATGTCTTTGGGTGTTGTCAGCCACGAACACAGGAAGTAATCCCTCATTAGGCTGAATTATCTAGACACAGCACAGGCTAGGGAGGCCAGTGCAAACAGTTTTGTATTGACAAGGGCTTCCTGTTTAGTACAAGAAAGTCAAGGCACCCGAGGTGAAACGGCAGCAGCAGATTCAAATTTCATCTCAACGGGTGCAGGGAGGCGGCATAGAACTCCCAGTCCAGTAAAAATAAAACACCAGCTTTTGGCCACTGGCAAGACTTTCTCTTCAGAAGGGAATTCCAGTAAGTCACTCTGCACGTGGCACGTAATATTTCCAGCTTATTGTGGTTTTTGAGGGGGAAAAGTAATAGGTTTAGGTTGGAAGGGTCTTTCAGAGGTCATCTAGTCCGACCGCTGAAATGAGAAAGGACATCTTCAACTAGACCAGGGTGCCTCAGAGCCCCATCCAACTGGGCCTTGAATATTTCCAGGGATGAGACATCCATCATCTCTCTGGGAAACCTATGCCAGTGTTTCATCACAAAAAGCATCTTTTTCATATCTAATCTAAATCAGCCCCCTTTTGGTTTAAACCCATTAGCCCTTAACGATGGGCTTAAAGATTTTTTTCTGCTTTTACTTCACAATGCAGGCTGGACATTGAGCATCCAGTAAAAGTGTGTTAAGAACATCTGCAAGGTGCAGGTAAAGAAAGGTTGGGGTGTTTTGATCATGCTGCAGTGTTCAGTGTTGGCAGAGGGGACAGTGGCCCTCTGTGAGCCATCAGGCTCTGTGTGGTGGGGTCTCTGCACCCCTGAGGTTTAGACTTTGACAGGCAGGTGAGAGACACTTTAACTTCTTGCTCTCCCGTTCTGTCATTTCAGGATGATACAATAAGTGTGTCTTTGATGCTTCTCTCTGTGTGTTAGAAATTATTCTGTACAATTGGGTGCTAGAAAAACATTCCACATCATCTGTTTATTAAGGCTATATCCATTTTTTCTACCACAAGCTGCTCTCTCTCCTACTCCATGTAGTAACCTGAGAAAAGGAAGTTCCTTACTTATGCTAAACATAAACCCTGTATGCATAAGTAAAACTATCGTGTTTGAGCATCTAATCCCATACATATCCACAGATGTCACTGCTATCCAAGCAATCTGTTTTCATTTTCTTGACTACTGCATTATTTATATACTGCAGAAGTCTCCTGGACAAAAAGAAAATCCCACATGGCTAGAAAGCAGCCCACTTCGGCTAAACCACCACGGTTTTGTTTGATATAAATTCCTTATATTTTAAAGCCTGGGATTGTCCACATGTTGTTCTGCTGCTGCTTAGTTCAAATTTATCCATCCACCAGATCCTTGTGATCCCCCTTAAGGTACTTACAGAGCACAAGAAGATCCCCCCTGTAGCCTTCTCATCTTCAAATACATACGCTTAAGTGCCTCATCCTGTCATCTTAGCAAAGGCCCTCCCCGTGTGTTTGGCCAGACTCCCATCTCTCCTATGGATATTCTCCAGAATGTGTATGTTGCTCATGTTAAGATAAGATGTGCCCAGCTGCAGCTTATGCCCCAAAATGGCCATTTGTAATGGCAAATTTTTTTTTTTTTTTTTTTTTTTTTTTTGGTTTGGAAGTTACCCTTTGCTGAACTGCAGGAACCAGCACATTGTTCCTTCCCTGGAAGGGGTGGGTGTGCTCTGGGCTTGCTTGGCTGTCATGACTGTCAGGGAGGAAGGAGAAAACTTGCAAAAAGTGCTGGTGGTGGTTCTGCTGTGCTGTGACAGTAACTGAGTGACAGAGCGACTGCTTTAAACAGGATGCCAGGTCAGCAAACTTCTCAGCAGAGGCTGAGTTATGGCAATAGGAATAGAGGCTGAGAGCAATGGAAATAGCTGACTGTTCCCAAAATACATGGTTTACACTGAGGGTGGTAGAGAGAAGCCACACTTTTTTGCAAAACTCAGGGAATAAGTGTTTTCCATCCTGTTTTTTTTCCAGTTCGAATGCAAAAATTACTGGTATTGAAACATTTCCTTGCTGTATTAACAGCCTAGTGTTTGATTTACATCACTATTCACAAAAATTACTGCTATTGAAACATTTCTTTGCAATATTCTCAGCCTGATACTTGATTCATTTCACTATTCCTGTCTGCCAGGAAGTGAAACTTTGGGCAAGCCTGGGTAACGTGCATTGAGAAATAAATAGGCAAGCAGTGATGGAAAAGCTGTGATTTGTATAATTGCAGGCCAGAATGGAAAGGAAATGCTAGCCCAGCTTCGTGCCACTTGTTCCTGACAGCATGGCATGAGGATCAGAGATTTATCTGGAGATTAAGGAGCAAGAAAGAGCAAAGGGCCTGGTGGAAGGAGAACACAAAACCTTGAGTGATCTGGTATACAGAAGTGTGGGGCTGAGCTGAATATAGCAAAAGAGTTCTGTGTGTTATCAGTTATGCCATTTTTAGTCCTTTCAGTGTCACAAGGCTACTCCTTAACATAACATCCAGTTTAAAAGCATAGTCTTTTTTTAAAAAAAGGGTTCCAACTTGGATTTTTTTGTCCTTTGATTCTTGAGCCTTTTTAAAAACACTTTTTGCCTTTGTAGGAGAGAAGAATTGGTCCTGCACAATATCTCCTGTCCTTTGATGCCTCTCAGTCATGTTGATCCTGCACTTACCTGATGTTATAGCTAGATGTCAGCCTCAGATGTGAATCTGTCACTCACATTTATTTTTACTCCTTGTCTCTCTGTACCATGGGACTACTGAGATAGCATGAGAATTTGCCTCCTTTTCAAAAGCCTGACCTGGGGGTTTAATTATTAATTTTAACAGAGCCAGTAGAAAGGATTTCCTTTTAACAGGCTTGGAGGAGCATCTGTGTTCATGGTAAAGTTTGGCTTTCTGCTGACTTTTCTAGTGGACTCCTTGTTTTGCAGGTTAAGCCTCTGCTTATAAAGTTCTGCTCACACAGAGCAGAGTTCTACCAGAGTTCCCCCAAAGCCTTCCCTCAGCAATGCAGCCCTAATGGGCTCCAGGAGCTTTGATAGCAGCTCCACGCAGGCCAACGTGGTGAGACACCAGGGCAAGGACTGAGTCAGACTGGGACAATGACAGCAGCCAGTGCTGGAAAAGGGTGATTCAGCTGTGACCCCACAGCCTTGTCAAACATCAGGGCACATTTTTGCAGATGGGAAGATGCATCAGCACATAGAGAGCTGTGAGTCACGGGGTGACTGATGCTGGGAGCAGCACAGGGTCACCACTCCCGGCTTGATTTGGGGTGGGGTGGCTGAGGTGAATGGGCAGAGGCTGGACCCCTGCAGTTCAGATGGGCTGTTTTGGTTCAGGGCAGCACAGATGTTCCCATTGTCTGTGCATGGCTCTCTCTGAACTGCAGCAGCTCAAGCCTGGCTTATGGGAAGTTGGAATCACATGTGCAGTGGAAATGGGGCACACAGCTGGTCCTGGTGACTTTTTCAGTCCTGTCTGAGTCAGTGTCATGGGATAGGATGGACAATGCAGATTGTTACTGAAGTTTCAATGACAATTTTCAAGAATTCAATGAGAAAATGGTAAATTATATAAGGATTGTATATCCACTATTAAAAGCAAGCAGGCAAGCATAAAAGCCCTTGTCTTTCTGTGCTAGGCTTCAGAAATGTCTGTTTAATGTTTATGTTGCCAGGAGCTTACTGCTATGGGCATTTAAATGCAAGTGGTTACCTGAGGGCTTACTAAGGTCTGGTCCCTATCTCTAACACAGTTCAATTTATCTGAATAATCTTTTAGCCCAATCTTCTCTTTCCAGGAAGGACAGAAATTGACAGAATTCTCTCCTGCCGCTTACTGTGTTCCTTGCCTCACTTCAGGAGGTTTAAAGCAAAACCAGCTCCTCAATACATAGATTTGCAGGGCAGCTGTGGTGATGTGCTCTTATATCAATGTCTTGAAAAGAAAGTGTCCTAAATTATAGGCTCTTGAGCTTAAGGGAACTCATTACTAAACCAGGCTGAAGCTTTCTAGCTGCCTTTCCCCCTCCACTGAATTACCTGAGTGCCAGTGCCATCTTCTACATTGTAAGCAACAATAAAAATTGGGGTGACATTGTATGTACCTTTTGTGGCACTGTTCCTTCTCTTGTTCCCCTTAATTTCAGCTACTTGCCTGCACAAAGATGATTTCCATTCCTGCTTTTGTTTCCTGCCAGACTCAGGACAAGGAAAAGCAGCAGGTGTAAACACAGAGCTGTCAGCAGAACAAACTCATAGGGCGGTATTTTGAATGCTTTAGGTGACTTGCTGTAGAGACAGGAATATTTTATTATGATTATTTTTGGTTTGTCAGAGACGTTTGTCTCTTCAAGATTTTTCCCCTGTTGTTTTTTTTTAAGAGAGTTTTACTCCTGACTGCGAGACAAAAATCTGGGCTCTGTGGCTTAATTGCTAAAATCCTAAAATAATTTATGTTGGAAGGGTTGTGTGGAGGCCATCTGGGAGTGGGAGTGTGCGTGGGAGTGTACTGCACGGTGCCAGGGCTTCCCCCCCTGCTCTGCACAGGTGGCAGGGACACAGGCACTGCAGTCTGCTGGTGGCGTTGCTGCCTCCTTCCCTCCCACTGTGAATTATGGCCCATTGGTGCTGCTCCAGGGTGGCAGCAGCCAGACCTCTCTAGACCCCAGAATTCAGGAATGGCAGCTGAAGTCAACCCTTTTGATGCCTTAAGTTTCAGCTTTCATGTTTTTCAGATTCTGTGCTGCCCAGGGGTGCAGTTCTGCGCCTCACATTAAGTGCCAGTCAGCTCTTTCACAGAGCAGGGAGACAAAACAAATCCTTTTCCTGCTGAAGACCAAGGACAACTTTCAGCCCAACAGCACAAACAAGGGTGGGCTGAAGGGAGGAACAAGAAGGATGGGGCCTCCCAGCCTGAAGCTGTAACTGGACAATTAACCCCCAATATGCAAATGGACCAAAACTTATAAAAGTGTAAGACCTTGTGAGCATTAGTCCATTCTGTGACCATTCTTTGTCCACATTGGGTGTAGCCCTGGTCACGCCCTGTCCTGCCCAAGGTGTACCCTAAAGGCCTTTCAATAAATATCTACTTTATTCTCTAGCTCTGTCCAGTCTCTGTTCCGGATCAGCCTTCCCAAGGCATCACTTTCATAGCAGGTACAAAGGATGTAAAACTTCTGTCACGCCGTCACTCAGTGCTTGCTGTATCTCCTGAAGGTTATCTCAGAGAAGAGCAGTTACTTTACAGATACTGAGTCATCCATGCTTCCAGGAACTGAGCTTAAAAGACTAATGGAAGCACAAAGGCCTTGATTTAGATTTTCTGTAGATCCTTATTCAAATCTGGAACTTACTACCCAAGGATTTTGTTTCCAATTACCTATATTTTAAAATACTTTATCCCAGGGGAAATACAATACCCTTAGCTCTTGAGAGTGTCCATCCAAATTTTGACTGTGAGGTGAGCTAACTTGCCAATGTTTTCTGTTTTTCTTTAGGGAATCAATAGGCCATGCTTTGCCCATAAATAGTAGCTTTATGGCAATAGTCACATTTTGCAGTGTGTCCTTATGTGTCTGTTGCATGTTGTAGCAGCTACATGATAGCTGCCACCACTCTGGATCTTCATTTATAGTAAAGACAACTACACACAGTATAAATAGAAATAACCACTGGGTTATCTGGGAAATAACTCTATTAAGCATGCAACCTGGAGTAATGTAAAAACAAAATGGTTATTTTTCTCCCACTCAGTACCTTCTTTCTTACTGGAATTAATGAATGCAGACAATTATCTGACAGAATGCTGAGGATTTTTAGTAATATGGAATAATATGGCAGGAGTTAAAATTGATAAGTGACTGTACTTAGTTTTCAGTGGAAATGCTTCAAATGTCTACTTTTATAAGAGACTTTTGTAATGTTAACGTGGCTCCTGATTAACATTCTCTGTGATGTCACAGGGCCAAACTAGGACAATAAAGACTCTGTCCTGTTCTATACAGTTCCCAAATATTGACGGGGTGCTTGACTCCATCTCTGATAGCCAGAGTGAAGTCAGGTGAGGGTGAGGGCAGTCCTTGGATAGTGCAAGTGGATGGGAAATGCAGGAACGTTGAGGGTTTGGCAATGCCACTCTTGCTTCTGAGTCACTAGTGGGCTAAAAACCTGGGCAGAGTGTGAGGGGGTGTATTGACATGGCAAATTGCTGTCAAAACAGCTGCCTCTAATCTTATTTTCTTGTATTTATAGTGTGTAAGATAACATTTTCTCTCAAGTGAGCCCTCTGGCAGGCCCCTGGGCACAAAGGGACAGTTTTCTATCGGCATGGTGTGGAGCAATACTGTGATTACTCAGAGGGGATCGTTACTGCTGCCTTGCCAGGTTTTGCCCAGTTCGTCTTCAGGTTGAATTTCAGAGCTTTAATGGCCTTGATTACAGACTAATAATGAGCTTTGATGCTGTGCTTAAACTCGAGTGGGAAGAATAGCAGACAGAGAGGGAACTGAAATGTGGGACCTTTGGGACAGTTTCCAGCTTTGACTTGTGATCTTTCTTTGTGCTCCCAGGCTTTACCCTGTCTGTGACTCAATTACTTATTTTATACAGTTATGAAAGATTGCTCTAATGTGGCTGGTTCTTTGTTTCTGAGGGCTGTTTTCAGCCAATGTCCTTAGCAATTGGATTTGCTTCCACATTGTTATATCCAGAGCTGCCTTTTATTTGCTGTAATTATCTGCTCCCAGCACAGCTCTGCCACACAAAGGTTTGTGCCTGTGCACACACATGTTGGAAACTGCTGCCCTATGTGCTCTGGCTCTAGGTGGTAAAGCATAATATGGAGAGGAGGGGGAACATTTTGTGGAATTTTTTGATCAAGGGAACAGAACTAAGTTTTCAGAGTCACAAACAGCTTTAAATTCCCTCACCCTCCTGTTTATATGGAACAGGGAATCAAAATACCGAGAGTAAAAGGAAAGATAAACAGTACCTTCCTTTATTTCTTCCTTCCCTAACAATGTTATCTGCATAACCTGCCCACTTTTCTCATTTGTTTGGGGCTTGGTAGTGCCATAAACATGAACTCAAAACAGATAGTAACATCAGAAGAGAAAGCTGTTATTTTAGATTGCTTACCGATATTTTTATATGTAACCTATCTATTATACTTTATTTATTTCTATTCTTCACTAACTTGCTTACACATCCCAAAAGGTTTTTTCCAGTGGTTTTGTCTTTTCCATTTGTCAAACTTTGGCTCTCTATCCCTGCTTCCAACTGCTCCCCTGTTGTGATTTATACAGGTTTAGGAATAATTACAGCTGTTTTCATTAGCTTCTGCTGCATCTGTGTGTCTAAGTCCCCAGGATATGTCAAAGAGCCTAAGTTTATAGACCAGCCTGGAGAACTGATGTTAGCTGTACCCTTTAGGAAGTGTAAAATCAACTATTGTGCACTGGGATTTTTAGTTTTGATTTGCTAAGGAGCTGAAAACACAGATTCACAGAATATTCTGAGTTGGAAGGGACTCACAAGCATCATTGAGTCCAATTCTTAAGTGAATGGCCCATACAGGGATTGAACCCACAACCTTGGTGTTATCAGCACCATGCTCTGACCAACTTAGCAAAACACAGCCAATTTAAACTTTTTTTGTTTGTTTCCTAATTTCAGTCAAGGCTGGGAAAAGACAACACACTTAACAGTCTTTGTTCTTTACTAGGAGTATAGTTGCTGCCGTTGCTTTCCTTTTGGATTTGCCCACATATCACCTATGGCATCCCCACATCCCCTTTAGTGCAGAGGAACCTGGCTTTGGGTCACACAAATGTAGATCAGCATTAATTACATAGGTGGAGAATGCTCCCATGCTTAAATGAAATCTCTATCTGGTAACGTCTCAGTATCTGAGGTGCTTCTGTTAACAGAGCTGTCACATTGCCCTGGGCAGCGTGCAGACATTTTTATCTGCTTTTATAGTTCGTAGAGAGAAAATGAAGAAATACATTTCCCAAAGCAGCAACTAATTTTACTTGTTTCTGTTTTGGGCAGCCTGATTTGAGGCATTCGCCGAGCTGTCAGGCCAGCTCGCCTACATTTGCAGGGGAGCTCAGCAGTGGCGCTGGGCACTCATCCCATATCCTTGACTTCCAGGGTCACAACTCTCCTGCAGTACAAGCACTTTTCCTTTTTCCCTGAACGGGTCAGATCTGTTGCGCTCTGTTCCTGTTAGGAAGTTCTAGTTGAGTAAGTGTGGCTTGTGTCCTGAGTGCACTTCAAACACTTCCTGGCCGGTCACAAGGGCTGCCCTTGGGAAAGAGCAGCTTGCTTACCTTGCAGCCAGGCACTGGAGGTGGCATGAAGCACGTCAGTGGTGTCACGACCGCCACGATTAAATTGTGGTGGAGATAGGAAAAGCCATCTGCAGTTTGTCCCCCCTTGCCTGCTCGCTATCCAGGGAGCCTGCCAAGCCTGGCTGACGGGGTGCCAGGCTGTCACGTGCAGTGAGCCTGGCTGCCTTGCCGACTGGGTCAGAGGCTTGGTGACCCATCTGCAGGTGACATTGCAGGCCAGGCTGCCAGCAGAGGGATGGGAGCTGCGCAGAAGTGTCGCATTTTGTCTTCTTTTTGCCAGAATTAAATTGCCGGGATTAAATGCGCAGGATGGTGTTTCTTATTCAGGACTCAGATGTTTGTTAATTTTTATCCATATTACAGTCTCACAAACTGTAAGTTCTACAGCACTTCTAGCTAACAAAATGAAAAATGGCCCCTATCTCTCTCTCTACAAGGCCTTTTAAGGATAAACTGTCCAATTAAGAAATGACGCCTAAATTATTTTTCCTTTTAACCCAATAACCAACCACCTGTGGCCCACAATGCGGATTTTTCTATCCAATTACAAAACACCACCCAGACCCATGAAGAAGAAGGTGAAAAAGAAGGTTGAGCCTCTGCCCTAAAACCTCCATCTTGCTTTATATATATATTACTGTATTCTACAACCTTAAACTCTAGTTTTCCACCATGTGATATTACACATTTCTATTCAAACTACACACCCATAATCCCAGTGCTGTCATTCCATTTTGGAAGCCTTCTCCATGGCCTCAGGCCAAATGCAGTGTTTTCTTGGGGGTCAGTGCCTGTCAGCACAGAAAGCCTAAAATTCTCAGTGCCCAGAGTTCCAACACAGAAAGATGTGATGGGCACTGGAGTACGCCTGGCACAGCACTGAGGGTGGGTGATCCTGGCTGTGCTGAGAATGTGTTCTTGCTCTCTTCAGATGATGGCAGGCAGAGCTGCCCTTGTGCCTGCTCCTTCCCTGGGGGGAGAGAGTTGTGTGCGATTCATCCCAGCATCACTGTGCAGAGATGACCTTGCAGTTGCTGCTGTGCCTGTGGTGGGATTGTTGGAACCCTGGTCACTGAGAATTCTAGACTAAAAAGTTGATAATGGTGGTTAGAAGAATGATATGTACTATTTAATTATTTCCTAATGAAGTTTGAACTTCCTGTGATCATCATGGGTGGTGTAGGCACAGTCCTGCCTATCCCAGTGTGTTTGGGCAGCAAGTGCTTATGGTGGGCTTACAGTGATGAATTCTCATTGATCTTTGCTAATGCCAAGTTAAAGCTTTGGTATTTGCTAGTGCTCTGATTTTTTTACAGGGTGGTAATTATTCCTTTGAATTGGAAATGCTTGTTCAGCACAGGGTAAGAGAGATTGGAGTTTGTGATGCTGTGCTGCAAATAGTGTCGAATTTTTCCTGTTTATGTTGACATGCTGTTCTGGTTTTCTCAGGTCAAATTAGACATCACCACATTTTTATTCAGCTCACAATACATGTGTGTTTGTGCACATGCATATGCATACACAGCTGTGATTTTTTTATTGTTGTACTAACAGCGGCACTGTCCAGGAGAATTTTTTTTTCCTCACATCGTGGTGGAAACATGATGATGATTTTGGAAATGGCTGCAGCTGTCTGAAAACGTAAAAGAAAAGTCAAAATAGAAACACTAATATTTTGTGTCTGTGCAGAGGCTAAAAGGTAATTAGCCAAGGGTAAATAAATGGCTTTGTTTTGAAAGACCCAAAATGGTGACCCAAAATGTTTTGAAAGGTTTTCTGAATGATGGCATTTCTGTGTTCAAAGTTTCAGTCCAGAAATCTCAGGCAAAAGTGATAACTGTTGGCAGGGGAGCGCAGTGGAAAGTTATGCCTGCAATAGGAAATCATCTCAGTTTTAAAAGTGAACATTGCTATTTCAGGTTTTAATTTTGATAATTAGCAGTAGCAGCTCATCCTCAAATTGCACTTCTAACAGTAGGTAGTCCAGAATTGCATGAGGTAACTTAATATGCCCTTTTTTCCTGAGTCTGTAATTGGAAAAAGGAACAGCTTACTGCTATTAATTGCACAAGCTATTTACAGCAAATGAGAAAAATTGGTTTCTCATTTGTATCCATGCAGAACAGTGCTAGCACTGCTGCAAAGTGCTGCACTTCAGAGATTTTGCTCTAATACTGAGTATCAAATACTAATTCCTGTTACTGGAGGTCTGCCTTGGCCTGTAGTTCACAAGCCCTCAGCCAACGCACCTCACCTGGTTCCCAGCTTGGTGTTAACATATTCCCCAGGGCTGCTTTTCTTCTGTATCCTTGTAAATTCCTCTCACCTCCCCAGTGGACATGGCAGCTCCTTGTGTGGGATCTCTTGTGCCTCACTGCCTTCCTGCCAACCTTCTTCTGGTGCCCACAGGCCTGTGGAAGATGCACGTCTCTCCTGGTTTGTGTTACACCAGCTCTGCCTGCAGATGGAATTGGGATGCCTGAAGAGTCTGCTAAGAGTGCAGCAGATAGCCAAGGAACTTACTGAGATGTCCTGATGCTATAGGTTACACATATGTTGTACCTCAGGGTGAAAACACGCACTGTGGTTTGCATTTGGTGTCGAAATCGCTGTTAATGCAGGCTAGGTTAATGTAAATTGCAAATCCTAGATGTAAGCATCTGTTCACATAATTCAAAGTGATAACACTCTTGTGTTTGTGAAAGAAGAACTGAAAGGAAGATCACACTTAAATATGTGCTAATGTTTTCCTCCTAAAATCTGAACTGCTGATATCTTCTGCTGGCTCTCCTGCCTAAGCGTTTTCTTGTGATGGCCCAGGTTGTTGTTCATAGCTGGTTTCCACTTTGAGTTCTTCCAGTAGATACTAGTGGAATTTTTATTAATTTTTTTTCTTCTGTTTGGGAATAGTTGGGCTAATTCAGATTGAAAGGGCCTTCAGGAGGTCTTCAGTCTAACCTAATCAGAGCAGGGTCAACTATGAGATCGGACCACAGTGCTCAAGGCTTTATCTAGTCAAGCCTTTCAGGAGTGACAAAATTGAACAGATGGATGCCCAGTGATATGACCCTGAACAAACTCTAGCAGTGAGATAAGGAGAAATAGAGCTGGACACAACTAAAGTTTGCCTTGATATGCAGAAAGCCAGAGGTGCAGAGCTTTGAGCTATAATTGAAGGTGGAACAGATGTTACATGTGTATTGGAACTTCTCTGTGGAGCTCCATCTAAAAAGATTTATAATTTCCCAGTTAATTTCCAATGATCTTTTTTAACGTGCTGAGGGTAGCAGATGTGTTTGTTGTATCCCACTCTTTAAAGTCATTTTAGGAAGTTAAACAGATGGATGCTTTTTGAAATTCAGCAGCTGTAGCGGCGTTGTTCCATGTGCCAGCTGAGATGGAAGGAAACGGAGCAGCTGAGAAGTGCTTTGCCTGTGACGAGCTGACCCACTTGCCAACAGCCAGTAATGTACTAATGTTGTGACAGGAATAATTGACTACACCTGCTTTTGCTGTGGAATCCATTGAGTTTCCAGACAGCTGGGCAAGCTTGAATACAGGTTGTTTTACCTCTGGAATAAACAAAGCTCATGTTAATTCTCATACAGGAGGTGATTATGTCTCAAAACACAGATCATTCCATCATCTGTGTGCCATTTATTTGGAAAAAAAAAAAAAAATGGTGTGTTACAGTGTCCTTGCTGCTAAAATTTCAAGAGGAAATATGCAATTCAGAAAATTTATCTCTCAGTGTTATGTCTTCAGTGTGTTGTTCGTTGTCCAGTGATAAGCATCAACCAGATCTTTGATATGGCCATGGGGTGTTTTGACACTGATACCTTTCCAAAATATTCGAGACAGTGAGAGAGCAGTGTTATTAAAAATCATATGATGGGGTGTGTCAAATAAATGCAAGGCTGTCACGTCTTTATACTGTAGCTGTAAACCACTGAGTTCAGTACAGCATCATGGGTAAAACTCAGTGTGGCAGGAAACCTGTAACCTTAAAAAAAATAAAATTGATTAAATGTCGAAATATCAAAGCTGTTTAAGGCAACAAACATGTTGTTAATCATTACAGTGGGAACCTCCTTTGATTTGGTAGGAAACAAAATATTAGGACAGCATTCATGAGTAGGTTTTTATGTCAGTTTTGGGTGGTGGATATTAAAAATGCTTGAAAAAATCAGTGTTAGAACAGCATAGGAGGGTTAGTTATCAGTTTGCTGATGGGAGAATGGGAGAACAAAGGAAATACAAGGAAATTTGAGAAGGGAAGCTTGATCCTGCCATGCATGAGGCTATGCCATGGCCCTGCAGCACTTTAAATTTGATTATTTTCTGCTAGGTTAATAGAGAAATTAAAGAAAAACTCTTTCCTGTTAACATTTCCTTGCGAAGCGATCATTTAAGCTTTCTTGTTTAAAACTGAGTGTGATGTTCAGCAGGTGCAAGTAAACTTCTCCCTCAAATGGACATGTGGTTTTTAAAAATATAATTAATTATTACTTTTTGCTGGTCCCCCATCTCCCCCCCCCCCCCCCAGTTTATGGATTAGGTAATCCTCATCAAATTCCCTTGCTAGATCATCACAGTGGGGATGGAGGTTGGTCTTGGGGATGTTGACTCTCAAGAATGGTCATGGCTGTTGGGTTGATGGTTGATTTATGTCTGTGTAAATCTGAAGAAATTTCACAAACTTTTTGATTTAAGAATTTCAGTAGAACTATTATCCCAAAATTTGGCTGACTAGGATGTGCTTTTATTTTCCATAAACATCAACTCAGGACGAATCTTTCTTTAAAGGAGGTGTGGAGGTAGGCAACGTTCACTTCAGGGCATTATGTTCAGCACATTCTGTGTTCCCTTTGATACCACCGTGAACAATCTAGGTTTGTATGTTATTTTTTTCTGGTAACATGTTCAGAAATAGGTGGTGTTAGTGATATTGCAATTAGTGACATTATATGGTGCATTGCAGGTGACTTCCAGCAGAGAACTGCTCCTGGACAGTTGCCCTGTGGAAATGTTCCTTTTTTTTTCTTTTGGATTCTAGGGAAGAGTGGCTGCCTGCAGGCTTGGGTTGTGAAGTGTACTTGGCAAAAACTGGAAGTGTAGGATGATATTCATCATTCCCTGATATCAGCTGGCAGTTGGTGAGCACCACAAGCACTTATTCCATGGTTCCAGAACTGCACTGTGCAGCACCAGCTGAATGGGATGCTTGGGCTCAGTAGGCAAGAGGATTTTTTAATACAAATTGATAGGAAATACATACTCAGGGGAATGGAGATAATGTGAGTATATGATAGGATTGGATCGTTCTGTAAAGAAGATTTTGATAAATACTTTGGATTTGGAAGGCAAATTCTGATGTTGGCTTTAGAGAAACTACATTGATTTAGGGCAAGTAAAAATCTGGTCTTTGGCACTTAGTTTGAGTAGTGATACTTTGCTCTTTACAAAACAGCTGAAGTTGCTTAATGATAATCTGGCCAATTTGTGTTTGTTCAGAACTGCTGATGTGGGAGAGAGTGATGGCAGCTGAGGCTGGGTTGGAATGCTTAAGCAGATCCAGTTGTAAAAAGGCTTTGAAATACAGCCTTTTCTTCTGATCCGCTTCTCAGATGGTTTCTACCTTTAGGCTCCAACAACTCTTCCAGATGATGGAGCAGGTGCATTTGAAACATGCCAGCAAGGTTACAGAAGGTGACTGACTCCCTAATGATGTGAGGTTGTTACCTTGTAAGTGGTGGCTATTTTTAACATGCCACTTCTCAATAGGGTAGAGAGAATAGCAGCAGAGGGAAGAGAGTATTTTTTTAGGTCCTCTCCTTCATATTTCATCTTAACTTGATGGTTCTTGAAGTCAAGAGTAGTTTGTGGTATTTATATCATCAACATCGTCATCACCCTTCTTCTGTGATGCACTCATTAGTCACAGATGTTTCCTTTGCTTTTCCAAACACACGAAGCCATAGGCAATGTCAAGTCAGGCATAAAACAATATAGGAGCTAGTACCATTAACCTTGTGGAAACAACGAACACGTGAATAGATTAAGAATATCCAGATGCACATCTCTGTCAGGAAGACGTGATCTGCAAGTCTCTTTCCAAAATGGTATTGCAGTATTTATGCCAGGTGCTGTTAGTGGCATAGAGAGATGATGTCCATTGTTACAGTCACACAGAAATGTGCAAGTCGAGGTGAGCTATATAGGCTGGCCTGACAGAGCCCCTCTGTTAGGATCATAAAGATTATTCATGTGTATATGCTTTACACAGTGGTCACTGCTGTGACCACGGCATAGACAAACAGTAAGCATCTAAATTTTACACCACCACAGAAAGCATTAATTCAAATAAGCTCTTGCATTCCTCATCCCTTTAAGTCCTGTTCCTGATGAGTTTAAGTCTGAGGAATGAACTTTACATGCAAAGTCAGAGAGATGGACCTTTCCAAAGCCTACCACGGAACTCCTATCAGTGTGTGTCTCAAGACAGCTGAGCCCAGTTTTTATTAGATTGTGAGAAACTGGTATGGCTACAAATCCGAAAGCAATGGGAGCGTAATGAATTCAAAGATGTGAGTGTGCATTTGCTGTGACAATAGAAACTTATGAAGCTGTTGAGTGAAGCACTACTACAGGCTTACATTACAAAACCATGAAGCACTCCAGTACAGAAATGGGATTAAAAGTGAGTATTGTTCAGAAGATGCTAATTTTAAATGGTGCCATTTTCTGTCACCATGCAAGAGCATCTGCTTGTACCACTAGTGTGGCCAGTGAAATTTCACGTGTATTTTTAATGAAAATGAGTGGAACAGATGTTCTTATCCAGGTGGAACTTGGCTTGTAGATTTTTTTAGATTTGACAGCATTATAAAATGAAGTGGAATTAAACCCAGTGTGAAGTAGAAGCATGTCAGGGGATTACAAACGGAATTTTAGATCAGAATTAGTGTAATGCAGACAAGATTTCTGTCAAAAGAACTGGGAACAGAACCAAGGTTTCCTCCTCTTCTCACTGCTCTATATAAAGAACTCACATGTACAGATTATAATTGCTGTGGTGAGTGGATGCCAAATTATATAATGCTTCTATCCACATTCCTCTTTCTAATCTCTACTGTTCCCCTTGGGGGAACACAACAAAAAATTATGAGGTTTGCACCTTTACTCCTCTACACCTTTATGGGTTCCTTCATAGAATGGTAACGTGAATGTGCAGTTGGGATCAGGCTTTTCCACATTTGATACTGATCAGGGACAAAAGATGGATGTGAATGTGCAAAATGCCCACAGTACCAAAAATAGATCCATATTTATTCCTGTCATAACTTCACTTAAGTCAGTGGAGCTGTGCCAAGGCTGAACATGCCCACGGTCTATAGGACAGCTGCCTGGCAGCAGAAAAGCTTGATGAGAATGGGTTTGAGAGAACAGTTAAACCCTCTGATTCTGACACTGTGTGGTGACATTTTAGGGATATTCACCTCGGCTTGAAATGATTTTTCTGGGGGATTGCAGATACATCCTTAATGTCTAAAAGCTGAGGATGGCATTGATCAAGGTATTTTCAAGCCTTGAGTTCAGCTCCATCAGCAGCTCTGAATCACCAGACCAGCTAATGAGGTGTTCTAATTGATAGCATAATTCTACATGGTTTTTCCATTTAGGCTAATGTAACATTTGGCTTCGTTGAGGATGAATATTAACCACAAGTTGAAAGGAAGGTCTGATTCTCTGATCTTTTGCTACATTACATCGAGCTTTTAATTTTACATGCAATAGCCACATGCAATCCATACAGCCATTTTCTTTCTGCTTGGGTATAGAGACCCTGTTTTATTGTTAGTTGATAATGTGTGAGCTGTGGAGGCAGCTTCAATGGTTTTACTGTTCCAGAAACATTCATCTCATTCATAAAAGATCATCTGTTCAAGAGCAGTCAACCCTGGGCTTTTGTTCTGTTTACTGGCTTTGTTTTGGGCAATGTGCTGACTTGCCTACAAGGTCTTGAACTACAGGGCATTCAAATAGTTTCCTCGGATGTGTTAAGTTCTTGAGTTCACATGAGTCTGCTCAGTAAAATTTTGAGAGTATTAAGCCAGTTCTCAACACCAGAGTCTTGGCACTTGAGTTGACACTCCATGGTGCTGAGCAGCCACAGCTTGAGTCCACAGCAGCAATACTCTCTGAGCTTCAAAATCAGCTGTGTAAGCCAAACCAGTAGGGTATTTTGTGGTTTCATTGTGTGTGTTTGTTTTTTGGTTTGGTTTTGTTTGTTTGTTTGGGGTTTTTTTTGTGTGGTTTTTGTTGTTGTTGTTGTTGTTTTGTTTTTCTTTTTCTTTTTTTTTGTTTTCTAACAGGGAAGTAAAGTGCTTGTTTACGGCATTTTTCCATCTATATTCCCCCACTTGGGAAGTGGGTGGATGCTCCCTGGACTGCAGGCAGATAAGGAGGGGATGTTGTGGTTTTTCAGGCGAAGATACTAATCAGACTTAAAGCTGCAAGGGAATTTCTCCTAGTCAGAGGCTTACCCAACATTTCTGGGAAGGAATTAAGGTCTTGGTTTTTGTTTAGATAATTTGCCTTCTTTTTAAAGTTACTTACTCCTAGCTTAGACACAGAAATTTGGGTGATTCAAAACAGGAAAGGGAAAGCCGATTGGGCTTTTCAAAGAAGATAAAGAGACAGGTTCCCAGATCCCTTTGACTATCCAAGAGAAGTAGTTTCTTTTAAAAATCCTAGCCTTAAAAACAGATAAAAATTAATTTATCCAACAATGACAACCAAAACAACCCAAAACAAAACCAAAAATCCAGACAACCCAGAAACTAGTCACTTCCAAAGACAGACCAAAATTGATGTTGTCAGTCTTTGCAGATAAAGCTTGCAATGCAATGTAATTTATGATCTCATGGTGTGACTGCACTGCCACTGGATACAGCAGCTTGCATTTCAGTGCCATTATGCTGTGCTGTTTAGATATATGAAGCAAAATATGTATAACATAAAAACCCCCACAGGTTTTAGATGACAAAGAATTCTTAGATCAAACCAAATCCATGAGAGAAGCAGTAATTCTAGGACACTCTTCAAATGTGTTATCAGGATTTCACATTAAGCTTTGATGAAGAATGTGTCCATTTCACTGATTTGGCAAAATAACTGTCAGGTTCATAGACTGAGTGTATTCAGAAGAAATCACCTTCAGTAGGACTGCACACTGAGAAATCAGTAAGATTCCCTTCAGCATCCA
This sequence comes from Phylloscopus whistleri, assembly GCA_017589585.1. NCBI lineage: Eukaryota > Metazoa > Chordata > Aves > Passeriformes > Phylloscopidae > Phylloscopus > Phylloscopus whistleri. The sequence goes on along the minus strand of JADMLD010001241.1, from coordinate 1,312,201 downwards.
GAGGAACTGTGGAATATTCAATCCACCATCATCAAGGGATCAGATTTCACAATTGTTAAGGAAGCAGTGAAAGGAATCCTTTTCTTTTGGTCAAATTATCTTTGTGGCCGGTTTGGTATCCTGTACCCTAGCCAGTTTTCCAAGATGAGAACAGAAAAACAAAAACTGGAAGTTGGGTGCAGCAGGGATTGGTGGCCTGAACCTCATAAAACGTGTAAGTGAAGAACAGAGCATAAAGCTGTCAGTTAGATCTTCTAATAGCTTTTAAACCTTACTATATTTTATTACAGACCTAAAATTAGCCTGATTTTCAGGTCTGGATCTTTTTTCAAGATGTGCATACTGGAGGCCAACCTTCTCTTAGCCAGCAGGGCTGAGTTCTCAGCATGGAACAATGGAAATGCTGTTGGAGCATTTGACACATTTCTGCTCCAAGGACTACCAGTCCTCTCAGATGGTAAATTTACATTCTTTATCAAATTGTAGGATTTTGAAATGTTCCATATAGCTGTGTTTGGGCTGACATTGTGCATAGTTATGACAGAACATTAGAGGATTTGTCGTGGTGGGATCTCAGTGAGATGGATGAAGAGGGATGTGTGCTTTCCCATCTGAAATTGGTGAATAAAGAGATTGACGTGGAAGCAGTTACTTAAACTGCCATAAAATTTACCTGTTTGTAGTTACCACAAAACAGCCTGCAGAACTGGTACATGTGAAATCAGATGTGCTGAAAAATCCCAGCAACAGCCAAAACTCAACATGTGAGCTTTATGTGTACTGCGGGAACTTGAATTACATTTTTCATTGCAATGCTGAGGAAGAATAGTACTTGATAATAAGCAGAGCACAATTTCTGACTTTAGTTTTTAGTTCTGCCACTTAGACACTGTAACCTTGGGTAAGTCATTGAAGATGACCTCTGCAGCAGGATCCAGCAATGCTGTCTTCACCCTGGAGACACCTACAGTACAATCCAAGAAATGCTCCATTTTTCTGTCTGAAAGAGTCTCAGGTCTAAAAACCTGAGGTTTGCACATTTAAAACTTCCTCAAAAGACTGGGTGTTAAACAGGCAGGTCCCAGCTCCCCTTGCCATGAGTGATTGAGCATGATTGAGCCTTCCTTCTCCAAGCACTGCTCACAGCCTGGATGGGGCAGGGGCAGTGGGGCTGGGCTTCCTCTGTCCTGCTGAGTCACTTCACCCAATGTGTATTTCAAATATTTGAAGTGTAGGTTCATTGCTTCTCTGGATGCTCCAGCCCTGAAAGTGTTCAAGGCTGGATTGGATGTGGCTTTGAGCAACCTGGACTAGTGGAAGGTGTCCCTGCCCATGGCAAGGGGGGTTGGAACTTTTAATCTTTAAGATTCCTGCCAAACCAAGCCACTCTCTCTTTGTTGGGATTGCTCTTGGCCTTACCACCCAGGCAGTTGTTTAGGGGTTCAGTATTTGGGGAATGGATGTGGTGGGAATAAGGAGCTGAAGGAAGCGGCTCTACTAGGGAAATAAAGCAATTAACCGGAACTGTGATGAGGATTTGATTTAAATGCACCTTTTGCTTCCATATCTCATGCTGGTTTTGTGAATATTATTCTGAGGCACCCTTCTATAATCATAGAATTGTTAAGGTTGGAAAAGACCTCCAAGATCATCAAATCCAACTGTTAACCCAGCACTACTGTATTACCACTAAACCATGTCCCCAGGCACCACATCCACGTGTTTTGTGAATGCTTCCCTCAGCAGCTTGTTCCAATGCCTGACAATCCTTTCAGTCAAGAAATTTTTTCTGATATCCGATCTGAACCTCCCCTGGTGCAACTTGAGGCCATTTCCTCTCCTCCTGTCACTTGTGGCTTGGGAGCAGAGCCCAATTCCCACCTTGCTACAGTCTCCTCCCAGGGAGTTGTGCAGAGCCAGAGGGTCCCCCCTGCGCATCCTTTTCTCCAGGCTGAGCCCCTTTACCAGCTCACTCAGCTGCTTCTCATCAGATTTGTGCTCCATTCCCAGCTTCATTCCCTTCTCTGGGCTCACTCCAGTCCCTCAATGTCTTGTAGTGAGGGCTAAGTCAAAGCCTTTCCCTGCCCTTACAGACCACCCGAAAACTGGGTACTGTGGCACTGTCTGTCCTGGTGCTGAGCCCCCCCATGCAGGCTGAAGGCATCGCTTGGTGCCCTGATTTGCACGCTGATCACCTCCTGCTGTCCAGGATGGTGCAGGTGTACGCAGGGAGAGAAACATGTGCAGCTCTGAAATGCGTCAGGATGGACAGGAATGCGGGGTCCGGGGGTTGTAGCGGATCCTGGCATCATCCACAGAGCAGCGTGAGGAGTAACCCGCGACACTGAAAGCCTCCCCAAAGCCAAGTGTTGCTATAATAGGGCCGGATTACTCACTGTGCTTATTCAAATTCCTGTTGATGCTGGCAGCAGGAGTTTTTCCAGAACAGCCACGAACAATGAGTCACCTCCAGGTGTTTTGATTTGAATTTTTTTTTTTTTTTTTTTTTTTTTTCAAATTTCAAAAAGAAAACCGGTCCGCGGCTGGCTCCGTGCCGCGCCGCCGGAGCATCCCTGCGGCTCCCAGAGCATCCACCCTCCCTCCCTCCAGACCCCTCCGCCCCACGGCTCTCCCTGCCCGCCGCGGGAACCGAGGCCGCTCCTCCCCCTGCAGAGAGAGGGAGCGATTTCTTGGTTCGTTTTCTTTTTTTTTTTTTTTTTTTTTTTTTTGTTCCTGCTGGGAGCGGGCAGGACCAGTGCAGGGCCCGCCCTGCCCGCTCGGTGCCGGGCAGCCGCCGGCCCCCCCGGAACGCGCCGGGCGGGAGCCCGCTCCACTGCGGGAGGGAACACGAGCTGCCGGCTGCTTTCCCTTCCCTCTCGCAGCGGCTGAATCGCTTTTATTTTCAAATTTGGTCTTTTTCCCCACCCACCTCCAGGTTTTTATGCTCAGCACCGGGGGAGCCGGGAAATCTTGTGGCCACTGACATGTTTTGATTTAAAAATCGCTGTCGGTGAACGTTTCTCCTTCTGCTCCGGCATCGTTGTCCTGTTCACAGCTATTTAGGCTTAAGAAGCTTGATTCTCTAAGGCTTGTATCCAAGGGCATCAGTCATTAACACACTGAGCTACATCTGCTTCTTGGCTAAGGCTGAAGAAAGACATCTTAAGCTGGAAATCCTGCTCGCTCACTCTCTAGAGCGTACGGAGGGGGAAGCATATGCAGCAGCAGGTTCCTTTTTTTTTTTTTTTTTTTTTTTTTTTTTTTTTTTTTTCCCCAAAGGCTGCCTCACTTTGGAGATGCAGTGACAAGATAATGGAGTGAAAGTCTCATTTCCAGGCAAGAAAATTGCAGGAGTCAGATAGAGAAAGGAAGGAACAAGTTACACAGCAGAAATAGGAAAGAGGACAGTGGTAAAGAACTGAAAATAAAATTAGAGGAAACAGGTGGAAGGCTGGCGTAAAGCTGGGAGATATTTTAGACTGAAAGCGGTGTGTTTTCTTCTTTTTTCTCTTTTTTCCTTTTCCTTTTTTTTTTTTATTTGGTTTTATTGTTGTTTTTAAATTCTAAGCTGATTTTGGAGATCTCTGCGGTAACCAGGCTGCTTTGTAGTAGAACAGCTTCCCCAACGTGTCATTTTCTCTCTCCCTGCCTGCTGTCTCTGCTGTTGCTGCTGCTGACAGAAACGTGTTAGGAAAGCAGAAAGAGAAAATGCCAGCCATCCTGGTAGCCTCCAAAATGAAATCGGGACTACCTAAACCCGTACACAGCGCTGCTCCTATCCTGCATGTCCCGACAGCAAGGACCATCCCACAGCCCTGTTACCTGAAGTTTGGGAACAAGGTGGAGGTGACGAAGCCATTGTATTCCAGCCAGATTCCTCTCAAATCTTCCAATGGACAAGAAAATTCAGGAGATGGCCTCCCAGCCAGGAAGAGTAGCTCGGTAGAAAATGGATTTGACACACAGGTTAGCAGGCACCGAATACTGGGGAGGTGTATGTGAGAATTTCTTTCTGTGTTGAGAATGTGCAGCAGGTTTTCTGGGGTAAATAGCAGTGCGGGAAGGGGGGGGGGGGTGGTGGTGTGTGTGTGCGCGCCAACATCTGTCTGCAGTTGTTTTATATTCCACACAGTGGCATGTGTAATTCTGTCAGCACGATGGAGCTGATGGTGGGGTGCTGAGGGATGGGGCTGCGTGTGCTGCCTGCCTGAGCTGCCTTCCCCATCACCTCTCCTTGAGCTTGGGGGGATTTGCAGGAGGGAGATGGTAGAGATGTTGTTTGTGGGGTGTGTTCTTTGTGTGCTTTCTGTGGGTGCTAAATGTAAGGGCTGGCTTGTGTGCCTGGGCTGGGGGAGGATTGCTGCTTGTCATGAAAGTGTTTTGTCTTCGTTCATGTACTGTACCACAGCACTAGTTGTGTGAACGTTCTGTGTTTGTAGCTGTGTGGGGAGTGAATGGGAGGCAGTGCTTGATGCTAGATTACAATATGCATGTCTTTCAGTGCAGCTAAATTAAACAGATTATGTAGGAAATGAACACTTAAGTGCAATTGCCTGTATAATGCTGTACGTGCATGACATCATAGATGCAGCACATCATCAATACACATATTTTAGGCTTTCCTTTAATCTGTGTCAGTCTTCTAATGTATTTTTGTATATGCTGCTTGCTGCAGAGGGAGGAGAGATGCCCATTCCTCAGCTGGTTTAATTTCTGTGGGCAGGGTGAGGTTGTCAGCGTGGCTGGGACTGCCCTGCACTGCCGTGCTCCGGTGAGCTCCGCTGCAGCTTGGGCACAGTGTGAGTGTTACTGTGCTATGGAGGGAACAGGGCAGATGGGTTGCTGCAGCAAGCACAATTGGTTGCTGTGCTACTGAGATGGCTGTACAGCCCTGTGATGTATTTTGGCAACAGCCATATACATTACACGCTGCTTCTGCCAATATCTGAGCCCGGTGCAAGGTGATGCCATTATGCTGAGAAAGGGAAATGGTAACAGAGACTCACCTTTTTTTTTTTTTTTTTTTTTTTTTTTTCCTTCTTCGAGGAATAATGAATCATCCCTACCACCTAGATTCTGAAATCTGTGGCCTGGTAACCCTGTTCGTTTCAGACAAGTGTGCCTACTGATTGGGCATGTTTGACCGCGTGCCCTGGTTTCAGGATATGCTGCACTTTAGTTGCTGGGACAGGGTGACGTATTGGGCTGCTCGGGCCAGACAGATATGACTAGAGCAGTTCCTGAGGGGCTGGGAGCAGGAAAAGGAGACAGCCAAGCATCGACGCAGGCTAGTGGCAGCAGACAGACCAACCTGTGCATCACATCTTGCCCTTACAAGAGAATCAAGCGCTCTCACTTGTGCCTGAATCTGTCCTTGTGATTGTGAAACATCAGCAAAATCGCACTATCTGCTGGCCTTTCTCTCACACGTGCCATGGTTTCTGCATGAAAATCTACACTGCTGAAAAAGTGGTTGTTATTCAGAAATACTTTCTCATCTTGTAACAGATTGTGCTCACAGAGATCTGCCAGTGGGAGCCGTTTGCAGCAGTAAGGGCAGCACTATGGTGGTTTTAACCCTTACAAGGATGTGCAACAAACCTCATTTTTTATAGCCTGATTACAAAAGGGACTTGATGCTAGCTTGTTATATTTGAACAGGGAGTGATTTTGGCTAAGGGAATGTCAGATAATTTTACATTTTTAATTACTTCAGCAGCAGGAGAAATCTTAAGCTTTGCATTCTCAGTAACCTCCTCTGGCTGGCAGTCTCGGCAGATGACCAGCACCTTTTAAGGTGTGAACCAGTGAGGCTTTTTTCACTATCTGTTATCTTGAATAAACACAGTCATTTTTTGTTGTTCCTATAGATCCAGCTTTGATCCCTCTGCCCACAAAAGCGTGAAGGGTTTTGCCATTCAGAGTGGTCATTTGGAATGGCAGTCTGTACCGAGAGGGAGATTTTTCCAGATGTGTTGTATCAAGGGCACTTTTAGTTCCTTTTCCTTCTGTTCCTACCTGCCGAGGGAGGAGGAAACAGGATGGATGGACAGCTGCCAGGTGATATGTCAGCAGCTGAAGCACTTTTATCTTGGAAGACCTTCAGCTGCACTCAGGTATAAAAGTGCTTGCTGATAATAACCCTGGTAGGGTTTAGTCTAGAACACTGCACCAGGTGTGAGTATCTTGAGAATCTGAGGGTGATCACTTTGCTTCTCTGGGTGGTTTATCTGAAGTACCAAGGTAACCCTCACCATTTTACTGGGTAGGCACCTGGCATTACCTGTGAGAAAAGGAATTTATATTCTTCCAGTAGAATTTACAGTTTAGATCCACAAGCTGGACCAATGCCAAGTGTTTTGGCTCCTCTCTCCTGTCGATCTTGGTCCCTATGCAGAATTTTCAGCCCACAAAGAAGGATATCCTTCTGTGTGGGTGAAGGGAGAATGAGAGAGAGATTGTGTCACTTGGACCAATTCTCTTGGTTGTAGGAGTTGTTCTTAATCCCATTGAAGTGGGTCCTTTCTGCATTACTTAATACAAAATTTAGTGACTTTTCCAGACTGATTATTCTGGAAAAGAGGCTGTGTAGAGCATAGTCCAGAAGCCACCATGTGAGGATACCAGACCATGTTCCTATGCTGGGTTAACATGTTTCAAGGCACTTAGACACCAGTGCAAAACTTCATGAGCTTTTTTGGTGCCAGGTGGTACCTTTCTAGAACCTGATTCTTGAGAGAACATGAGCACTGCAGGTGCTTTTCATTAAAGTACCAATTTTTTAAAAAAACTGCTGAAATCAAGATGTCCCACTCACAAATGTGGTATCAGTGAAAACTTCTAAATGTTTTGCTAATTTTGTTCCTTTTCATATGGTTTTACATGTGTAAGCTGGATTTTATAGTAACTGGAAGTTTTGTGCCTTAAGGCCTTATAAGGGCAGTGTGTTTTTTAAAATGCTGTGCAATTTATAAAAAGCATACTTCAGAGTATTTCAGAGGCACTTTCCAAAGAAAGGTCTGAGGGTTTTAGCATCAGGCCCATTGTAAATGCTAGTCAGAAATCTTGGGTTGATGAATCACGGCAGTATCATTCCTATTTTACTGTTACTGATATACACACTCTATTTTTCCATATTAAATCCCCTGTGTTGTGCACAACAGTATCCGACTGTTGCATTGGTGCTTATTTTGTCTGATTTGAAAACACCGCCAATAAATTGTGCTACCCATATTTAGAGAGAATTGTTTTGGAAATATTTAACTTTGTTACCAGAGAAACTTCCGTGGAGTAGATAGCAAGATTGTGATCTCTCATCTACAAAATGGTATTTCTCAGTGATTCTGAAAAAGCCAGATGCATTTGGCTACTAAATTTGCATTAGTTTTTTAAGAAAGAAGTCATTGCCAATTAGGAGTCCGTGGTTGTGGTGTCATTTTTCGTGCAGATGCAAGAAGGAAGATGCCACTGCAGGCATACAGTCTGCTGCCATGTCATTGTGAATGTCAATGAAGGAGATCACGGATTTAATTACTGTGTTTATGGCTGCTGTGTTGTGTTCTCCAACTTCTTGATTTTCTTTCTCCAGAGAACCTAAAAAAGGCACTGTTTGTACCTTCAGTAACTGAAGCAGCACTAAAGGCACCAGCACCTTGCTAAATGGTTGACCCCACCCTTCCCCTAAAATGCTTCAAGTTGAGACATCTGTTTAACCTGGGTTTTAAAGTATGTTTGTTCAGCAATTACCTGTAATTGCGCTTAGTTTGGCTGGGAGAGGGTAGGAATTGGTATTTCTTTGCGGACTTCCTTGCAATATTCATTTGCTGAAAACCAGAAGTTGCCCTCTCCTGGTGGACATGGCAAGCAGGTGCTCATGATTTTTCTTTCACTTTTCTCTTTCACTAGGCAAAGCCTAGGATTTCTAGAACTCTTGCAACTCCTTGTGCTATCTACAGAACTCTTTTCAGTTTCCTTATACCCACCCCTTCTTAAAAGAATAATTCAGTTTAAAACTGGTTAGATAACATTGTCTGAAATCAAGCTACCTTGCTCAGCTAGATTTTTTTTCCTATTGCTTTCCCAGTTTGTGAAGATCTTGTTGAGTTGGGCAGCCTGTATCTGGGGTAGTCTAGTTCTGGGATGTTCTGGATGTCCCTATTTTCTAGTCTTACACTAAATTTTTCACCTAGTGATTCTTTCCTAATCGTCAAGATCATCTACGTCTGGGCTGTGCTCCAAAAGCATTTGCCACACCTGCTGAGATTAAAAAAATCTGTTTTTTTCTCATTGCCCGTTCTGTAGGCCAAGTGATGACAAGGGTATGGAAGCTCCTTTACAACTCCCTTATATAAATCGAGTGAATAGCCATTCCCAGGTTGGTGGCAGGCTGCTGGTGCATTCCAGGGAGTTTTTCAGTCAGCTGTGGGCTGCTCTCGCGCTGATTAACTTAGTAGGTTCCTCCAGTATTTTTCCACACTTCAAATTTAAGCTCACATCAGCTGTTTGATGAGGCATACATGACCTGTGGGCTATCAGTTTCCCTTCTCTGCCTCACTCACCTTGTGCCCATGCCATTAGCAATCCAAATGAAGCCACGTGGTTCAGATATTAGTCATTATTTTTCTATATTTTAATTAACTTTACCAGGAGCCCTTTAAACCTCTGTATCACTGTCTTGCTAATGTGAAGCTTCACAGAGAGAAGAATTAATGGGGCATGTTGCAGAGAAATTGTGCCTTCCCTTCTCAAGTACATTAGCCATTTCTGTGTGTGATACTGGGTTTCACAGTTCTGGTACTGAGCTAGCTTGCAGAAGGGCTAGGGATGAAGCAAGTCGTTATCTGGACCCAATTTAAAGTCGGAGGAACATTGATTGGTTTCAGTGCCATTGCATGAGCCGCCTCAGTGGTGTGAAATTTGGTTTCAGTATGACTGCTGAGCTAATTATAAACGAAATTATGAGAAATGTGGTCAATCATACTGATAACTTTAACATAGAAGATTGCTTTTTGCAGTTGGAAGAAACCAACTGCGGTCATGTTTAGTATGTGAACGAAGGGTAGATTTATTGAAGTTGGGAGAAGCTAAGAAAAACTGTAGACTCAAGATATCCAAATACAGAAGCACAAAGTAAATTGGAAATTGGTACTAATGAGTTTGTTCATATGATTATGGTTATATACCTAAGTACGTTCTTATAAAAAGGCCTGTGCTGTATCTTTATGATGGATTTTTTTTACACACTGTAAGCAATTTGAGGCTACTAAACAGCCAAATGCTTCTTCTTCTATTTACGATTACAGTGGGTTTATGATTACAGTTGATACATTTATAGATACATACTGAAAAATATTTAATTGTTGGGAGTGTTGCTCCAGATGAAATGTTCCCAGACAGAAAATAAGAAAACAATTCCAAAGTTGTTTTATTGTGATTATTAACATGGATTTTTCAGTGATTTATCTTTTCATGTAAAGAGCTACATTTTCTAAAGCCCTGCATTCAAACAAGAGATGTACATTGTACTGTAAATTCAGGGGGTTCTTTAGTCATTGGATTTTCATTTAGACTATGCAAAGAGTTACTTTGCATAAAGTAACTTTGTTCAAAGTCCTATTTGGTTTTTATCATAGTGGAAATTGGTTGTTTTCCCCTCCTCTTACTTGTGACAGTCTATCAATCAATTTATCTGGCTTGAAAATCTGAATATGCTAAACCTAAGATCACCCCTTAGAGGTAGAGATATTGTTCTTTTTTTTTTGGAGAACATTTGTTAAATGGATGGCTGAGGCACAAAGAAATTTAGCCAAGGTCAGAAAGTCTGCAGCTCTATAGCTAGTCCCCTGATACTAGATTATCTTCCTCTTTTGCTGCTACTTGTTAACAGCTCAAAATGCTCATGCATATGGTGTCCATGTGTTCTCCTTCTGTCCTTGAAACTGTTAGTTCATGCCATGAAGTTGAATTTCTTAACTGAACACTCTCACTTTTTTTGTCCATGCTTTAGCAAGTGATTGTTAACACCTTCTGCCATGACACTTGATGAACAGTGACACCCAAGCAGAAAGAGGTAAAAGGATATTAGTAGAAAACAACAGATACTGCTTTTGAAATCCGCTAGCACTGAACCTGAGCTTTAGTTCTCAAAAAGAAAAAAAATCTAATTATAAAGACGTCTGATAAACAAATCATGAACCTTTCCCAAGTTTCAAGTATCTAGGAAGTACCAAAAAAAATTATGAGACCAACACCACTTGTGCTCTTTTTGCCTATCCAGAGGGTATCAGAAAAGAAAGCCTTTATGTATTGAGATAGTGTGGATTAAGTTCTGGGTTTTGGAAATTAAGGGTTAGTATTGGTTGGTTTTAATTTGCTTTTAAGAGTCCTTTGAGAAATGTTGTCTACTCTGTAATTTCTTTCACTTTCCAGATTGTCTCACCACTAGATTTAAATCTCTGAACAATTTCTGTGGATTATTTTAATGCTTCTAGCCTACAAGTTCCCTGTTTTTACCAAAGTGGAAGAAATTAAGGCAGTGCTTAAATCAATAATTATTTTGCTTGAAATTTCCAAGTTTGCAGCAGGATAAGTATTGTAAGTGCTGTTTAAGAAGACACATTTGTGAATGAAGCCATAGATGGGCCATTAATGAAAGGGTGTGTGTTCTTCTCTTGACCTTTTTTCCCATTTGTTTTGTGCTTCTTGAAGCTTTGAAGCTAAATCTTCTACTTTTTATTTTGGTATAAATCAAAGACGCCCTTAAAATTTTAACCCATTAATCTATTTTTTCCTTGCAGCAAACTGTAGAATCTCATTCTCCAGAGAAATTCACCTGGCTAAAAATACCCTGCTTTAATATTATTTTTAGAAAGTCTATATTTGAAGTATATAAATGGTTAGATACGATGTGCATTATTAGACATGAACTGTTGGTACATTTTGTAACAGGAAGCTGCTGGTTTTCCATTCACCAAGAACTGGAATTCAGTCAAACACTTGGCACTTAGTTGTATGCCTCTAATTTTATCTGTAAATTGTTTTTTTTCTGAAATAGTTTGTGGAAACATTCTCAGTTTCTTCAGTTTTGCAAAGCATAGGCATGGAAATAACTGCTAAAACTTAAAACAAATAAACCACCTATTAAAATAAATGAGAAAACAGGTCACTTCTTATTTTAAACCAGGCTGAGATCTGAAGTTTTATTCTGATTCCACCTTTTTTTTTGCCTCTTGAAAGTATTTTTAGGTGTGTTATCCTTGGATTATTTTTCATTTTAATTTTGGGTTATTTTAGAATTGGAAGCAATGTGTGGGAAAACGATGCCTGAAAGGAAAAAAATATCCAACTTCTGTATTTGAAAATTCACTTTTACCAGGACTTTTTCCCCTTTGCGTGTTGAGTTTTGGACTGTCATACCATCATACTTTGACAATGTCTTGTTTACTTGCATTTTTTAGCTTGTGTTCATCCCTTGTCTTGGATGTTTCCTTAAGTCCTTTTCCTTGTGTGAATTTTTTTTTTTTTTTTTTGTCTGTACAGCTGTGGCTACAAGTTGCCATATCCTCTCTTTCACAGTTGGAAGGAGTCTCCCTAATTGTCTTTATTTTACCTGTCCTGTCACTAATATTTGTCCATTTCTTCTGTCTTGTCCTTATGTAATGACAGCCACCAAAAGTGCCTTGGCTTCACTGGACTATGCAGCTGCCTTGGAGAAACTTGAAGATATTTATTTCATCTGCTGAACAAAGTGAGCTAGTTATGCATATCCAGGCTTCCTCATGAAATATCTAATCCATAAATAAATAGAAACCCTAAATCAGCTCTTGACAGGCTGACTTACTCTCTGGCTGTAGCAGTAGCTCTTCTCAGTACTGGGGTCATGTTGGCTTGGTTACACTTTCTTCAAACAAAAGGACTGTCCCGGCTTCCCTGATCATTTGCATGTTCTCCCTCATCTCCAACATAACACTGTAAGAGCTGACAAGGCCTTTTAGCCAAAGGAACTAGATTTTTCAGAGTTGTTCAGGAAGAATATCTTCTGGAAGAGCTGTCTGAGGACACCTGTGCTTTGCTCTTGGGAGAAGTGGGAGAGGTGTATGACAGGCTGGAACTGTAATTTTATGTATTTTATGTCTCATGGAGTGATATTCTCAGTCATGAAGGCAGTTGTAGTAATACCTTGTTGTTTCATGCAATGAGAGGATCTTCCCTGACAGGATTGCTTATATTCTGGAAATACTGACCAAAAATTATTATATTATCTTTTTCTGCCATCCGTTAGTTCTATATACTTGCCTATTGGTAGAACAAAATGAATACCCTGGTAGGATTTCCTGTTGCTGATCTAACTTGTGTGATATTTTGTGGTGAATATGGGTACTAAGACTTTGTTATACTTGTGTATCTTGAAACAGATACATAGAAGCAGATTCCTTTTTCCTTTAGCCATCTTCGCTTGAGCTGTGTCCGCTGTTGGAAACCACGGGTAATTTCAGTACTGACATTTTGATCCACAAAGATCAATGTGCAACTTTGATTGCAGCTGGTGGAGACAATAATTAATGGATCAGTCTGGTAAGATGGATTTGATTCCGTTTTAAATTATTCTCCATTTGCAAGAGACTTATGGATATTTAAGTCTTCAGAACTAATTGAAAAATGTCACATGTTGCATCACGATCAAATGTGCATTGACCATTTGATGCAGTAGCTTAGAAATTAGTTTTGCTTTTCTTGCTCAATGACCAGGGGTCAGTCTGCTTCTCAGGACAGCCACATGTGTTCCAGACTTGTCTGGGGCTTAACTGGCGTGGATTATTTTGGGAAGGAGTATTTTTGGCATTGCTGTGTCTTACTCCTCCGGGATGGGCTCTGGAGCATGCAGGGGCTGGTCTTCCATGGTAATGTGGCAGATGGGCACTGCTAAAGAAAGCTGGCAAAAAGATGTCAGGTCCTCTAGTGTGGAGCTAGAAAGGGGAGGCAGCAGCATCCCTACGGAGCCTCTCCAGGGGAATTATAATGAATTTGCCTTATTTCACTGAATCAAACTGCTTTCTGCTTTTCAAGAGGAAGAGCAGTGGTTGCCTAGGATCCTGTTTCCAAGCAGTCAGATAGCAGCTTCCCACACTGCAGCAATGTAGATTTTCCTTTCCTGCCTGTAAGATGCCTTTTGGCCTTCCCCTAGTAGGGTTTGGACCATGTGGAGTGATCCACACCAAGGTGCAGTATTGCATGGTGGGATGTCATGCCCGTGGGTCACCACCACTGGTGGGTTGGTTTACCAGGTTGGCTAGCAAGGTAGTTTACCTTATTTTTAACACAAGAATGAATTCCACCTTCCCCTTGTTGAGCAGGTCAACAAGGAACCTGAAATAATAATTTTAAAAAAGTCTGTGGGGCTCCTAGACTTCTTAATAGCAGATCCTTCACTCTCCTTTCACTGTTTCAGCTTTGCGCTGAAGCTTAATCTCTTGGCCACAACAGTGTGACCTAAGGAAGACTTAGCCCTCTTTATTGCCTCCTGAGTGCTCTCAGATTCAGCAGAAGAGGGGATTGTGTTGTATAAACACAAATTCTCATCTATTCCCTTCACAGTCTGAGAAATGTCCAATGGCATTGGACAAGATGGAGGGGACTGATGCCACCCTTGGCTGCTGTGTCAGCATTTCTGAGCCAATGACCCGTCAGATCCACTCAGCGTTCATTGTGCAGCATTAAGCAAAGAGAGATTTGAAATTTCAGCGTTCCGCTGGCACACAGTTGAATTTTAAATAATTTTTCAGCGGTTCTTAGTAGCATATATAAATGGATTTTCAACAAATAAAAAGCCCTGGGGTTTCCACGCGCATGGGCACGTTTTGGTCATGCAGACAATACCTGTGGTGGAAGGAGGCTCTTGCAAACCATCTTGTGAGTAGCTGCAGCATCACTCAGAGCCACTACCCACCCTGACAGCAGCTGAAATGGCAGGGCTTGGTTTGGCCAGTACTTTGCATCATTTACAGCAACACTGCTAAACGCTGGGCTGAAATGGACGGGAGCTCAGCTAATTTGCATGGTTTAAAGTGCCAGCTCGGTTTAATGTAGAGCAGCTGGTATATGCTTAACTCCTTCAGGAGAAAACTTAATACCAGCAGATCACATTATCCAGGGCTACGCTGCACGTGTTTATTTATTTATCTATCTATCTATCTGTCCCTTCTCCTCGCTGCTTTCCGGAACCTTTGTAAAGATTATTTGTGCAGGGCTGGCAAAAAGGCTCTGCTCGCTGCTGGTATTTCTGTGTCTCACAGGGTTCATGAAGCAATTGGTCCCACCATGTGACAAATACTTCTTGGAACTCCTGAGCACCCACTTACACACTGACCTTAGCAGACAGGACTTTAAATTAAGATGTGTCATGGTGAAGGGTGGTGAGATTAGTTGGAAGAGGGACAGGTGTAGAGGCCTGGATTATGTGGATTACTGCATAGTCAATTTCTTAGGGTTAAATTTCAAGGTTGAAAATGGCTAATTCCACAATTATGGAATTAGGATATGCGGTGCTGTTCCTCTGGGTACTCTGGGTACTGTGCCGGCAGTCAGAGTCACCTTGTGAGGGAAGGAGGACTTGGAGGATCAACGAATTCCTTTGCTCCCCTGAAATAATTAGCATAACCTCAATGAGAGGATGGAGGGAGCATAATCTTTTAATACCAACCTTTCTCAAAATTGACCTTGTCACAGGCACATTCAGCCTCTCACAGAGAGACAGATGTGTGGTGGAGTCACTTTTACTGCATCAGAAGTGCTGGCACAGTATCTCATCCTCTACCAGAATTCTCTTTGCATTTCCCTGGGTGATCAGCCTCTTATGCCAAAGACTCCGAAGGTGCCTTTGGATGAGCTGTGGGATATTGGTGGACTGTACAGAATCAGGGCTTCCTCCAGGCACTTACAATGGAGTGTTCTCTTCCTCCGGAAATTCTTAATTCTGTCAAGCTCAAGCTGAGTTTTCTCTTGAAAAAACAGTTTCAAATGGTCACTTTTGAAGACTGATCAATTTCAAGTGCAAGCCTTTAAGCTGGAGATAAAACGTGTGTTAGGTTCTTTTGACAGGGGTAAGTCCTTAAGGGCTGCATCTCAAATTTGAGCTTTTCTATTACCCTTTGTGGTAGACAATACTATGTAGTTACTTGGTTGATATCAGTGCGTGTTTGGTGGATGAGGCAGGAAGGTCATGTGGTGCAGGAGAAAGGACAAATCTTCCCTAATGAAAACTGATTATTGTCTTTTTTTGTTGTGAAAGGGAAATCTCTAAGAAGATGACCTCCCATAATCTTCTTCCACGAATGCAGGAAAGAGAAATTGTCCTTGGTGATGAAATATTTCATTCTTACATCTTCTGTTGTCCCTGTGTAAGATCATTAGCATGCCTGCATGCTGAGGAATATGATAGCCCTGCATTATATAGGCAAATTATTTATGTTGTAGTGTGTGTATACCACAACTAGGTTGAACATCTGAATGTTTTTGATGTGTAATATGCAAATAAATTCGGCCATCTGAGAAAAAGCCTTTACTCCTGTGGGCTGAAAATACAGTTAAGCAATGTGTATCCATCTTTTAAGTAGACAGAAACCATTTTGTGTGATGTTTTAGAAGGTTCCTCTCTAGCTGAGGTAGAGCAGTGCAGTTTAGTAATGTGTTGTCAAGCACCAGGTCAGACCTTGGAACAAATGAGGTTATCTGTGTTTATCAAGTCTGATTCCAGGCTTCTGGAACAGGAGCAAAATAGCCAACTTTTCATTTATGCTGTGTGTGAGAGCTCTCTGTGAGTTTGTAAATCCTCACCAACCATGTCACTTGGGTGTCTCAAGTATTGTTTGTTTTCTTTTTATAGCTAAGGGATAAGTTTATTTATTTTAATGTTTTTCCATTGGATAATACAAACTTTTCAGGGGTCCAGGCTTGACCTCTAATTCTCTTATTATTTTTATTATTTTTCATTCCTTGCTATTTTCCAACCCAGATATTTTTATTTTGCTGTTTTTAGGACTTTTCCAGCTGGTCAGAAGGTTAGGAAAGCCAGTTCCAGCAGACTGGACATGCTGTGAAAAAAACTGAAGAAATGATAAGACTAGTTTTTATGGGACCCTCATTTTGAGTCCTGCCTTTCTGCCAGGAGGGGTTTCAGTCCTAAAGGGCAGGGAGGATGCAGGGTGAGTCTGTGAGCCACAGGCCATCAGCATAGTCACCTCCTTGCTGCCTGCTGCAGCTTATCAGCAGCAGCTCCCTTATCTCACAGGTGTTCTGCAGAGATAAATCCATTATAATTCCAAGCAGCTCAGGTAAAGTGATACCTGGAGCCATGAATTACCTTAAATAGCTAACCATGGGACTTCATGCATGTGTGATCAGTTATTTTCTTATTGATCTTTCTTCTTAAGGTAATACTCGAATCAAAGCAAGAGATACTCAATTTAAAGTCCTTTCTGATAATGATTTATGGATTTTAATAAAACTTGTGAAAATAGAAGTCACGTTAGGAGAAAGTTCTCAGCTATAAACAGATAGCATTACTTTTGGCTGTGTCTTCTGAAAACAGCAATTTATCTTTTATTGCTGAAAATAATTTAAAGAGAAGATGAGAATCGAAGAGCTGCTAACACTATTTCAAATTATAATGAGGAGTTTGTGGGCTGTGAGTTTCCATCTGCACTCCACTTGTATTCCATCTGCCCACGAGGAGAAAATCATCAGCTGAGAAAATAAGAGAATGTCCTGCATTTAGGCAGTCACAGAACCACCAGTTACACACAAAACCTTGTGAGATTTGTAATGGAACCTGAGCCTGTGATAGTACTGTTCTGGAAAGGAGAAGTGTAAAAAAGTCCATTGAGATTTTGTAGGATGGAAAAAGGAGATATTAAGCCCCATGAAATGCATGATTGACCACATTAGTAGAAATGAGGTATCTGCAGAGTGTTAATTTGTAGTATGTAAAACAGCTGAGAACTATCTGTGAAGGCTGAGATTATGCTAATTTATGCAGTCCACATTGCTACTGCAGTTTAAAAATAGCTTCTTTTCCAGAGATCTAGAGCTACTGCAGGTTGGCTTTGCATTTAGCTCTGCAAATTTTACTGGTTTGAACACAGAACAAAGCCTGACTTATGTGGTCTTTTTATCACAGAATCACCGAATAGTTAAGGTTGGAAGGA
The DNA here is from genome assembly GCA_017589585.1 of Phylloscopus whistleri. Lineage (NCBI taxonomy): Eukaryota > Metazoa > Chordata > Aves > Passeriformes > Phylloscopidae > Phylloscopus > Phylloscopus whistleri. Next base: position 1,295,000 of record JADMLD010001241.1, on the reverse strand, counting down.
ACCTCTGGAGATCATCTAGTCCAACCCCCCTGCCAAGGCAGAGTCACCTAGAGCAGATTACACCCAAACATGTCCAGTTGCATTTTGAATACTTCCAGAGGGAAACACTCCATGACCTCCATGGGCAGCCTGTTCCACAGAATAACAGAATATGCTGAATTGGAAGGGACCCACAAGGATCATCAAGTCCAACTTCCAGCCCTGCACAGGATGTCCCAAGAATCACGCCGGGCGCCCAAGAGTGTTTTCCAAATGCTTCTTTAGCTCTGCCAGGCTTGGTGCTGTGACCACTGCACTGGGGAGCCTGTTCCAGTGCCCAGCCACCCTCTGGGTGAAGAGCCTTTTCCTGCTATCCAACCTAAACCTCCCCTGACACAACTTCAAGCCATTCCCTCGGGTTCTGTCACAGAGTAGAGATCAGTGCCTGCCCCTCCTGTTCCCCTCACAAGGAAGTTGTAGACTGTGGTGAGGTCTCCCCTCAGTCTTCTCAAGGCTGAGCAGATCCAGTGCCTTCAGCCACTCCTCACATGGCTTCCCCTCCAGACTCTTCACCATTCTTCTGGCCTCCTTTGGACACTTTCTAACAGCTTAATGTCTTTTTTGTGCTGTGGCACCCCAAACTGTCCCAGCACTGGAGGTGAGGCTGACCCAGCTCAGAGCAGAGCAGGACAATCCCTCCCTTGCCCGGCTGCAATGCTGTGCCTGCTGCATCCCAGGACAGGGCTGGCCGTCCTGGCTGCAGGGCACTGCTGACCCACATTCTGCTTTCCACTAACCAGGACCCCCAGGGCCCTTCCCATGGCACTGCTCTCCAGTGTCTCCTTCCCCAGTCTGTCTGTACTTCCAGGGCTGCCCCATCCCAGGTGCAGGATCCGTCACTTTCCCTTGTTGAACTCCACGTGCTTGGTGATGGCCCAGTGCTCTGTCCTGTCCAGCTCTCCCTGCAGGGCCTCCCTGGAGGCTCCTTCCAGCTTTGTATCATTGCAGACTTGCTTAGTATTCCTTTGAGTCCTGCATCCAAGTCATTAATGAAGAAGTTGAAGAGCACAGGGCCCAAGATGGGGCCCCACAGAACCCTGTTAGTGAAAGTCTGATGCCACCCCATTCCCTGCCACCCTCTGCACCAACCTGTGAGCCAGCTGCTCACCCAGCACACGATGCCTTTATCCAGCTGAGTGCTGGACATTGTGCTCAGAAGGTCACTCTGAGAGACAGTATCAAAAGCTTTGCTGAAATCCGAAAAGATTACATCAGCTGGCTTCCCTTGGTCAGCCAGGTGGGTTACTCTGTCATAAAAGGAAATCAGGTTTGATGAGCAGGATTTTCCCTCAGGAAGCTCTTGCCATGCCCTCTGGGGTGGTGCAGTGCTTGCTGCTGTTCCCCTTTTTGTGGGGCTCTGGGTGGTTCTACCACACTGCATCACTTCCATCCAAGAGCCTGAAAGGGAAATGTTGCCCCTCTGGCTTAGTAATGGCACAGAAGTGTCAGTGGATGCTGTGAACAGCTGCAGTGCTAGGCCTGAGGCTGAATGCCCAAAAGAATTAAATCAAATTAAAGTGTGTTTTGGGTTTTTGGTGTCTGGTTTTGTTTTGCAGAGCTGTTACACCTGTTACTCAGATGTGTGGTGCCTTGGAGTACCTTGGAGAGGTATTTGGCTCATCATCTGCCACTCTACATGTCATTGTTTTGGGTGTTTATGGGGTGTAAGGAGCAAAAAAGTGGGGAGGGGGAACCTCCATGTACTAGTTGTGATTAAAACCAATTTTCAGGTTGTCATTTGAACTACATTTCCAATGAGCGTGGGTAAAAATGAGAAATAATAAATGTATTGCAGCTGGAGGCAGTGGCTAATTTCATATTCTGATTTCATGTTTTAAATTCTGAAGGAGATAGAATGAATTTTGCAGTTCAAGTCATAATTTAGCATTATGAATAGAATTACAGACAATACTGGAATTGAAATTAAAGACCAAAGCAATTTGGGACAAAAAGTTGTAGTGTGTAGCTTGCATTTGAGCAGCTGTTCCTCTGACAAGAAGATGCTGTGGGTTTTGACTACCAGAAGAAAATCCATCCTAAGCATCCCTGGGGGTTTAGCTGTATTTACATATATTAGTTTGGGGGTTAGCTATAATGAACACACTCAATTTCGAGATGGGTCGAAGCCAAGGGAATGTAATTCCCCTTCCCCTTTCTCTTCTACCACCTTCAATCACATTTTCTTTGCCAGTGTTGGGATGAGACTGCTGATACAAAAGCTCATTTAATAGAAAATTATAGTAGAGAACAGTGCACGTTATTCCAGGTCCTACCTTAGGGTTATATAAAATGGTTTTTGACTTAGGTCAGTGGGTGAATCCTTGCAGGCCACAAGTGTGGCTGTTAGGGAAGGAATGCTGATCTCTCTGAGGCTGGAGCTGGAAAATCCTGGTGGTCTGAGGTAATGGAGCACTCAGAACTCTTAGTCTGAAAAGCAGGTGTAGATCAGTGACTTTTTTGCTTACTTTTTTGTAATTCCAGATAGGGTGCTGGTGAGGTCAGATCAGAGATGTAACTTTACATATGAATTTACCTAGGATTATATTTTTCCTACAGCTCCATTAAAAACAAAACAAAACAAACCCACAGATCTGTTTACTAGGCTGCTGAGAAGTTTAGAAACTGTAGTCCTGGGATTCTGGATGAAGCCAGATTGCTCTATGATTTAGAGCATCATCATTCAGTGTGATGTCTGCAACTTGTGTTTACAATGGCAATTAACTTCCATACACCAAGCCACCTCTGCCTCTTGCTTGAAGTTGTTGTTAAAGCAAGGCCATGCAGTCCTAACCCATTTATATAAAGAATTCACTGAAATCTGAGAAATATAAGCCACTTTTTGGATCTAGCTTTCTATTCAAATCCAAGCCTGGTGTATTTCTATCACTTCCAGGTTATCAAAAGGTATTTTTCTTTCTCCTGCTTTTCCATAGATATGGTTTGGGGCATACATGCAGTGTTTGGATAGGGAATGAGTGGAGTCTTTCATGCTGTTCCCTCTTTGAGCCAGAATACATCAAAGGGGTGTCAGTTTGCAGAAATTGAGTGAACGTGATGGATACCTGCATGAGGCAGCTACGCCTTTAGAGCAAGAGCTGCAGGATTTGCCACATTGGAAGTGTCAGTCATGGAGTCCTGAGAGCTGCTCAGGCTGGACCCAGTCTTTGGACAAGCTCATGAAGCAGGAGTAGCTTTATATATTATATAATATAGCTTTATATATTATACAATATAATATTACATATTATATAGAATATTATAGCTATTATAGCTTTAGCTATAATTTTAGCTATAATTAGCTATAAGTAGTTGGGGGTTTAGCTATATTTATATATATTAGTTTGGGGGTTTAGCTATAATTTTTTTGGCTATAATTATATTATTTTTTACTAAATTATATATATAATTTAATATATATGAAATATATATACTAAATATATGTATTTACTGAATATATTTATATATATTAGTTTGGGGGTTTAGCTATAACTAGCTATATATTTTTTATTATAGATGCTTAGTCTGATGTTGAGTTTAAGTTAAAGAAAAGCTAGGGGTAGGGCTGAGTGAAAGGAGAAAGGGGAATAAATCAGTTGTTGCCGCTGGTGTGCTGTGGGATGGGTTAGCTGGGCTGCTATTGCCACCTGGTGGTGCTGGACAGGACCAAAGCACACCTTATTTTCCTTTGCTTTCCCGGATGAGTTGCATGGGATTAAGTAGCCATTGGGCATGGATTAGATTTGTTATGGATATGCTTCTATTATAGATAGTTCTTTCAATGTCGGACAAAAAATCCATAGTATTTTATGACTGTCCTTTATTTCGGACTAGATAATGTTATAAAAAATACGTAACTGAGCCTTTCTTTGAGCATCATCATATTCTGAATTTGCCAGACACCAGTACTTGTGTGACTGGAAACTCATGCAATTAAGTACGGTTGATTAATCCAGAATCTGCCTTTTCTGGTACAGAAATGTAACAGGAGGTAACATGGTGACCTCCCAGCCTCTGAGTGTCTCCATCAGGGACACGCTGTGACCTGGTGGCATCTGGCTGCAGAGCTAATGAACATCTTTGATTTGCTTCAGCAGGGTCTACTTACTGCATTACCAGGGTAGATTTGATTACCATAAGTGATTAGTGTCTTATCTTGCTGAAATTAGTGGATCATTATCAAATGATGACTTTTTGCACATAGTGTGACTTAGTTGTCCTTTCATTATAAAAAGTTTTATTGCAATCCTTTCAGCAGGGGAATACAGATTAAGTTGTAGTTACCAAGAACAAAAGGAGATCACTGTTCAGCCCCTCCTTTTCAGTGACAAAGCCACATTCTGTAACTTAATCTGTAGATTCTTTGTCTCCACAAAACATCTGCATCTGCTGGAGCATATCAGAGCTTTATAATGTTTTCCAGTGAAGAACTGGCATAGGTTATTTCCTGTGAATCTTGCAGGCAGCACTTCAGAGCTAAGATCAGCTTTGTAATATATGGAAATTTGATCTGACCTGTGGTAGGGATCTGATCTCAAAGTCTATTTCCCTCTGTTGTAGCTGCCATGAACTGTGCCACAAAAATCTCTGTTTTGATGTAAATCCGTTAAAGTCACGAGTTTGCTTGGAATTACAGCTGAAAATTTTCCATTGTGTTGTCAAGTCTGGAAGTTTTCCCTGGAAGTGTTCAAGGCTAAGTTGGATGGGGCTTTAAGCAACCTGGTCTAGTGGAAGTTGTCACTGCCCATGGCAGAGGTGTTGGAACTAGATGGTCTTTAAGGTCCCTTCCAACCCAAACCATGATCCTTCATAATGAAGGAAAAAGAATTCTAATGGAGGAAAAAAATATTTCTGAAGCAGCTACACTGTCCTTATAGCTATCATCTTTGGATTTACAGTTAAATATGGTAGTATGAGCCAATTTAACAGGACCTGAAATGCAACTTAATGGTGCCCTTGTGTGCAAAGTCTCTTCCCTCATGAATATCAAGTGCTAATTTCACTTGGCTATTTCAAGCCACCTTCACACTGTATTTTTGGCTGCAGGAGAACCATTCTGACTATAAAGAGTAGTTGTTTTGTGACTTGCTGTTCTGTATTGTTACTAAGGCTTAGATTTCTAGGCTTATTAACAATAATCATAATTTTGCCTAGAAGCAGTTAAATCAGCAGGAAGCAGAACAATTTTTGTCAGTCACTTGTTAACGATTTCAGTTATTAATATTCCCTGAAATGGAAGCCAGACCTTATTTCTCATGTGTGATGGTTGGTTTGCTTTTTCTTTCTTTCTGGTTCATGTATGCTTAATCCTCACAGTACTTGGAAAATGAATTGGATCATGGTGGTACAAATGCTGCTTACAGTGATCCCAGATTGTAATGTGCAGTGAAAGGGGATGAAAGGAAATATATTGAATTTCCAGTTTTGGGTTTTTTTTGCAAAGACTTTGTAATTGAACATTTCTAGTCTTTTCTGTGGTTCTGCCAGCACACCAGAAGGTCTTTAAAGATCATTATTCTTCCCAGTTCCCTGGTGAATACCTTCTTGCTGGAGCAAGTCTTCTTCACAGTCCTCTGGTGGTTTGCTGGAGTTGGTTCAGGGTGAGGTTTTAGGTGGGTTTTACTGCCCAGGTGAGTGTGGGGCTTCTCAGGTGGGCAGGGAGTGGTGTACAGGCACCCCTGGCACAAGTAAGAGTCACCCTGATGCTGTTGGGCTGTGCTCAGAGGATGTTGCAAGGTCAGGGGTTTAGCTGAGGGGTTTGGCTCTTAGTGACAGGTAAAAGTGGATCAAAATTAACTTATTTAAGGACTTTTAGTGGGCTTGCCCTTTAGATTAAAAACCACTTAACATGAGGGAACAGTATCTGGCTGAATGTTTCAGATAGAGACAAAGCAATCTCACCTGCACTGTTCAATTTAGCCAAAGAGGTGCCCACTTTTTATTGTCCAGGATTGCTCTGTGTCTGTGATGCAGAAGGACCATGCATTCCCAAAATATATGACCATGACACAAAGTTTTTGGAAGGCCTCCTCAGGCAGATGTCCCTTTTTACCTTGCTCTCTTTCCTCCTCTTCTCCTTCCCGTTCTTGGGACTTGAATGAACCAAAACTCAAAGTTTCCAAGGCAAAGGTCAGTGGGATGCTGCTTCTTTTGGGCCAAATGCTTGGACAGTAAACCAAGCAGCATTAATAATGTTTATCTGCGGAGGAAACCTAATAATAGCTTGTTCTCAGGTTTATTTGTTTTTCGTACTCACACTAGTGAAGTGCTCTAACAGTAGCAGCAGAGTCTTTTTTTTTTTTTTTCCCCCCCTTGATCTGTGTAACCAGACTAGAGGTTGGAAACGAATCTTGTTTTCAGAGGCTCCTTTCCTCTGAAAATAACATTGTGCTCAGAACTACCACATTTTAGGACATGGAGAGCATAGTTTAACACTATTTAAAAATCTCTAAATAGCTTAAAAGCAGTGTTAGAATCTCCACTTTGGGGCATGGCATGGCACCAGTGAAAGAATGCTTAATAAAAATGAGAAATGTTTCATTTCATATAATCAAACAGGTCTGATTATTTTATACTTTGCAGCTTATGTAATTGCTAGTTACACAAGTTGAATATTAAGGTGAAATGCTAAATTACATGGTCAAACTAAAAGGCAAAGAAGAGTCAGATCCCATAAACCTTAATTTGAGCTTTCCTTTTTTTTTTTTTTTTCTTTAGTCATCATATTAAGGTACATTGAGAACAGGCCAGCAATAATTTTTAGTACTGAGATATAATCTAATTAGACACACAAATGATAGGAAGTGGTGCAAGTAGGGGGAAAAATTGCCTGATATTCTAATATAACTTTATAACTGAAAACCTGTTAACTGTTTAAGTGAATCCCAGTCAGAGTGCTGGTGTTACATTCTTAGACAGGCATCTCAAATCGAGGCTGGTAACTGGGTTATTTTAGGAAATGCTAATTATTTTGTTGAAGTCAGACTGGGCTGCAGGTCATAGTCTAGTTTGGGCCAATCTGGGGAGCAGATTAAAGTAACACCCACTTCTTTGCCCCATCATGAAAATGTAGTCCAATTCTGGTTTGAATGGTAATGAAACTCTTTTTGACATTTACCCATTTGACAGTGCTGTGTTCATTAGTGCAATATAAGGTGAACTCAGCAAAAGGCTTCTGGTTGTTTACAGTGGGGCATGCTGTAGCTTCTTTTTATTTATTCATATTTTCTATCTGTCTCGTATTTTGAGATACAGAAGAATAACAGTGCCAGTAAGCCATGGGAGTAATCCTTGATGATGATAATATGTGGGAGAATAATATTGAATTAAAAACCTATATTCATAGCTCTGTGCTATTTTACTAATCCATCAAAAACATAAACTAAGTTTTGTAGCAGAATTTTTATGTTTATTTTCAAGCAAGTGATAATCTCTTTAGAATACCAGAAGTATTAATTTCATATCAACTCCAGGGACTAGAAAAGCCTTTCTTAGATAAAGCTTGTTTTCAGAACCCCTACCTTAGGCAGCTCATCATTTGTTTACCTTTTAGAGAAGTCTCTCTCTTTTATAGTAGCAGGACTATGCTGAGATTTGGCTGTCTCTATCCAGCGTTGTGAATAAGAATTTGCATTTCTATTTGATACAGCCTAGAGCAGTCTTTCATGATAAATATCAGCATCTTCATTTCTTTTTTTGCCATTACTATTTCTGCTTCTGTCCTCAATTTCAGAGTACAGGGAAAAAGTAGCTAAAAAGTAGCTAAGTGATATCTTTAATTGACTATTAGATTGCTGCAAACTCTTTTGGGCTTGAATGGATCTTGATGGTTTTTCCCCCTAACTGACAAGTTAATGATGTGGCAGGATGAAAACTGAAAGAAAAGTGGAAAGTACATGGAAAGGATAATATTTGAAGTAATAATTTAAAAAAAAATAGGGAGACAAATTTTTAGGAAAATTAAGTCAATGGACTTAATAGATGATGTATATTAATTTTTTAAATTATCTTGAGGAGTAGGGAGAAAGACAAAGTTACTTCTTGTCACTTCTGGTATTATCAAACAGTGGTAGGGCAAGAAAAGTCCCAGCTGCCCACAAGTGCCGTGCGCCAAAGGGAGGCTGACAGAGGAGGTGAGGGGAAAGCAACTGGAAGGGAGGTACAAAAGAGCAGAAGTAGCCCAGACAATTGGAGAAGATTTTACTCTAAAAGGCTGATCTTTTAAGATGTAGGAATACTATGGAAGGGTGCGCTACAATGTGCTCCACTGCACTTTGAAATTCTCAGTTATTGCACATCTTGCATGCACGTTTCTTGCATGCCCGCTTTTATCTTTAGAGTTCAAGAGATTATCAAAGGAGACATGCATTGTGCTCTGTCATTAAGGCTCTAATTATTTAATTCCTTGTATCTTTGTGTCGCTGTAGAGCATGAAAGCAGGACTCAGATTTGAACTGGAAAGTGAACTCTCACGAGGACTTTTAAATATTGTAATAAATTTCTTCCAAGTTATTATTAACTTGGCGATGTCTGCTTGACCAGAATACATGGTCTCGTGCAAACTGCGTCCCAGAACACACCACCATGTCTTTGGCAGCGCTTCCTGGGCATTTGGAGAAATGCCATTTGTTTTTTCCCATAAATATAGGGTTCGAAATTGATCTCTGGGAGTGTAAACCCCTTTTTGTTCCAAGAGGTCATCTCAAAGTTCCAGCACTAGGCTGTCTTCAGGGCCTAGTGAAGGAATTATCATTTTGCCAAAAATTCGTCTCCTTATCGGAGAGAAACGAAGTGGCAAGCAGGCGCGTCAGTATTACCGAAAGGACCCCTTTAGGTTACCTTGTTCCCGCGGCTGCATCACGTCGGGGTCACCAGATGTTGCTGTAGAGCATGAACTCAGGACACAGACTCATTCAGAAGGCTGAAGATTCAAAATCTGGCTTTATTATCAAAAACCTGCCTTTTATACTTTTTCACAACGAGCCCACCTAAGAGGTGGGATCCTTGAGCCCATTGGTCACACCAAGGGGCCATCAAGCAAATTCCCTCCTCTGGGAAAGAATGTAGAAAACCAAGATAGTTTACAATAACAAAACCAAGATAGTTTACAACAAGAGTATCTGGGAAAAGAATTTTCTGAATCTTTGTTTTGTAATGTCAAATTAGTGCTGCTCTGGCTGTAGCCTGTCATTCCCCCATGACATGCACAATGAGTGTTACTCTGTGAAAAACTGAAGAATTGGTGCATTCAACTCAGCAAACTCTGAGTATGCAGAGGAAGAAGAATTCCTTTTTGCTATGTGTGATCATATTAAGTAATTGTGTTTTTCACAACAGTGTTCCCTGTATTCAAAACGAACAACAAAACCCCCCCAAAGACGATAAACAAACAACAAACAAGTGTTTGTCAGTTTCTCACTTTAGTTTAATTTCTTAGCTCAGGTGGAAGGTTCACTGAGGGTACAGAACTCTTATGGGAACTAAAAATCAATTATGATAGGGCTGCTAATTCAAATGTGAGTTTATTGAGAGAGGAGAGCCTTGTTGGGCATCCAACTTGGGTACTTGGGCATCCCTAGCACAGGACCAGGGTTTTTCCTCTGTTTCCACATGTCCATTAATTTATGATGTGTGGAGTTTCAAAACCAACTGTTGCTGTGCAGCAGCTGGGAATGTGCCTTACTCTAGTTACAAGCCTGAAGAGCTTTTCTTCATCATGTCACCTGCCATTTTGGGTAAGAGATGAGATCTACCCCAACACTGCTGTCCCCAGTGGTGTTGGTCTTTGACCAGCTCTTCCAGAGAAAGTAGCATTTATCATGAAAATACTAGACTGCATTACAAAACCTGTGTTTGTATCTCCAAATTGCTGCCTTGGGAGAGCTGGTGATGGCTGATGACTGAAAGGGAAATGATCCATCCCTGAAGTCACTTGTGCCTTAGAGGCTGGGGAAGGGGGCACACAGAGAGTGGTTCTGTGGGGCTGGCAGGAGTTCCCTCCCATCTTTTGGTTGAGCAGGAAAAGCAAGGAGAGCTGTGCAAGGCTGATACCAGCCTCTGACTCAGAGCCATGCCATGAGCAAAAAGCATGGAAGCTTTCAAAGCTGATGCTCTAATAAACAACCAAAAACTAATGGGATGGCTGTAATTAATCCATTAACATTGTTCCATGCCATTGTCAACAACCTCAGAAGAAGCCTGGGCATTGCATTTACGTGTTTAGAGTTGAAGGTTCAGAAGGCAGTGCTGGAAACCTGGGTGTGAGGAGAGCAGCAGCATCCAGAACCTTCTGTGGACAGTGGAAATACTTCTTTGAAATCAAATTAGTTAGGACGACCTGATTATGGCACTTCCACCAATAGTAGGTTAATTGCAGCTTTTACAGGCAAACTGCTCCATGGACTCAACTGTAAATAGAGCATAGGATGACCTGGGTTGGAAGATCATCTTCTTCTGACCCCTCTGCCCTGGGCAGGGACACCTTCCACCAGACCAGATTGCTCAGAGCCCCATCCAACCTGGCCTTGGACACTTCCAGGGATGGGGCAGCCACAGCTTCTCTGGACAATCTCTGCTAGGGTCTCACCACCCTCACAGTAAAGAACTTCTTCCTTAACATCCAATCTAAACCTACTCTCAGTTTGAAGTCATTCCCCTGTGTCATGTAAAAGTCTCTTTCCATCTGTCTTTTAGGCTCCCTTCAGGTACTGGAAGGTCACCCCTAAAAAGGCACCCCTAATAAAGTCATTACATATTTCAGTATTTCTGTATTTGTGTGCATACAGAATTTCATAATACAAATTTCAACTCAAATCTACCATATAGGCTCTTTGGGTCACAAAATTTTGTGCTCTTGAATTAGCAACCACTTCATTTAAGAACAAAGTATAAAGAGTTTGGCAAAAGGACCTGGTGGATACCAATTGTTATCAAGTGTTCCAGGTGGCTGATCAAGGCTATGAGTAACAGCTATTTTTTAATTAAATCTTGGTATGTGTTCTTTTGTGGGACAGGTTTCAGAACTTACGATGAGAGATCCTTTGTTAGCACTGAGCAGCTTTGTCTACAGACTAATTGAATCACTTTTTTGGTGCTATTCTGCATCTGCTTAAGTGGAATTGCTTAGTTAATTTTAAATTCTTGCTCTTCAGAGCAGTTGGCAAAGACTCGGCAGAAACAGAGCAAATAACATTTTCCTGTCTGTATTTTAGTCTGCCTATTAAAATAATATGACTCAAGAATTAGTCTCAAATATAGTAAGTCAATCTATTTTTGCTTGGTATCAATATTATTATTTTTTACATGTTGAGAAACTGGGGAAGGGCATGTCAGGTCATAGAGCTGAGAGTCTGGGAGTGTGGTCTGGGATTATGTTCCAATCCAAAGACAACACTGCCCTACGATTTTTGGAGGGGGACACATAGGTTTCCTTGGTAAAGATAATCCCTGGATTACTGTCCTTTTCAGACCTTTGGACTGTGGGACCAGGGTGGTTGGAAGTGACGATTTGAGCATTTGTGTCCCTCAGATCACAGTGAGAATTTACTGCTGCCTATCGTCTGGGTGGCCTTGGTGATACTGTCAGCATTGTTTAACCTGTGGGTATTCAGTGTACTGGTATCTTGTTACTTCATTTAGCAGCTTTTTTCCCCAACACATTGTGTTCTGAATCAAGAATTTCATACTTTTTGAAAAATCCCCCAGACCCCAGCTATTTCTTGGTGCACTGGTGAGCTGGTGAGTACCAGCAGACTGGAACTTGGGGTGGAGCACAGGAAGGTTTCGTTACTTGTATATTCCTTGGGATACTTGAATGCTGCTGTATGTTACATTGGGTTACTGGCAGGAGTCAGGTGATAGTAACGAGGTTGGCAGTAACAGATCTGTGGCTGACTGATACACTTTAACGGGGAACTTAGAAATAACCTTTGATGATAAATAAGACAGCAATAAATGTGATAATTCACTCTGACTTCCTCCATAAAACAGTCCACATGACTTCTACTGACTTGCTTTCATTTTTTTTAATTAGTTCATGTTATGATCTCATATTTGCCCTTACTCTGACAAATGAAATGGAGCTGTTTGAATCTTGTCTTGTGATCCACATTTTTCAGTCCTTAAGTCATTCTGGCGGCTCCTCTCTGAAGCCTCTCCAAAGGTTAAACCTGTTAAACTGTTTTACGCAACCAGCATTAAACCCAGCAGGTGATAAAGCCTGTTCTTGCTTGATAACCACCTGTTCTTATGTGCAAGTATTGCATCACCCCTACGGCCAGAGCACAAACCCCAGCATCCTGCTGGCACATCACAGCCCTGATGCTCTCTCCAGGTGCTCTGAACTCATGGAGAGTAATTTGCTCTGTGACATTCTTAGGTTCTCTTCCTTACAATGATGCCTTAAGTTTTAGTTTTCATGTTTTCCAGATTCTGCGCTGCCCAGGGGTGCAGTTCTGAGCCTCACATTAAGTGCCAGTCAGCTCTCTTCACAGAGTAGGGAGACAAAACAAATCCTTTTCCTGCTGAAGACCAAGGACAACTTTCAAGCCCAACAGCACAAACAAGGGTGGGCTGAGGGGAGGAACAAGAAGGATGGGGCCTCACAACCTGAAGCTGTAATTGGACAATTAACCCCCAATATGCAAATGGACCAAAACTTATAAAAGTGTAAGACCTTGTGAGCATTAGTCCATTCTGTGACCATTCTTTGTCCACATTGGGTGTAGCCCTGGTCACGCCCTGTCCTGCCCAAGATGTACCCTAAAGGCCTTTCATTAAGTATCTTCTTTATTCTCTAGCTCTGTCCAGTCTCTGTTTCAGGCCAGTCTAAGGCATCAACAAGATTGCATTTCCTGTGTTAACACCTTTTCATGGTTCTAGTCAGTATAGATGAGCTTCTTTTGCTTTGATCTTCCTCTTTTTTTTACCATTTACTTCTCCCATTGCTGATGTGCCACCAACAAATTTCATAGCCCCTTCTAGGGCTTGCTCAGAAAGAGCAAGAAAAAGAAAAGTAGGGCTGAAAATTGTTCCTGTGAAACACAGTCAAGCTGCTTATTTTCATAAAGATAATCTCTCAGTTATCATATATTTTTAAACCAGTTAACTCCTTTTCAGTCCACCAGATGTTTGCTGGATTGATTTGTTATTATTCTGGTTTTCACCATGCCAGGTGAAAATGAGGCAAGAGCCTCCTCACAGAATCACATCTGTGTTATCACTTTCATAAGCTCCTGTGAACTCAGCAGAAAATACCAGTTTAACAAGACATGTTCTCCAGAGAAAGAATGCTCATTTGCCAGTAATAATACTGTCTGCTTCAGCTGCTGATTAATTGAGTTTCTGTCTCTTTTTGTACTGCTGTCTGGGACTGGTGGGAGGTTGTGACTATCAAGGCCGTCTCATTCTCTCTGATCTGGTACCCAGCACAAGCTGTCTCTGTGTCCTCCAGAACCTCCCAACAACTGCTGAAAATAAAGAATGACCATGTAGGCAGCGCCTTCATTGGGTCCTCTGATGGTGCTACTCAATGCAAGGCATCTCATCTGCTGGTTTAGAAAATGTTGAATTCAGTGGCTCCTGCTCAATGCCATTTTGAGGGCTTTTTTGGAATGAAAATTCTTGAACATCTCTTGTGAATCCATAAGCTAGGCTCCTGTTCTCTCCCACATCATGCTTTGCAAAATGCTGTTATTGACAGCTTCAAGATTTCTAAGATGCTTTCAAGATTACAATTTGTAGATATTTCCATTCTGTAATTCATTAAAGGAAGGCATATGTCATGTAGTAAAAGCAAATAAAAACCTAGCTTTCAGTGAACAGAAGATTATGGTCTTTATGACCAAAATGCATTGAAAAGCAGTAATAAAACTCTCTAATATGCTTTTTTTTCCAGATTGAAAAACAAACCAAACAAAAAAACCCATCAAAAACAAGCAAACAAAAAGCCACCAAAAACAAACAAACAAAACCCCCCAAACCCAACAAAATGTTGATGTGTTTAAAAAGCAAAAGTAATGGGAGTGTGACTTTGTTTTATGACTGTGGAGCAAGTTGTTAGCACACGTATTTTTCATAGGCAAACAATGAATTATTAGTGAACGGATTTCCCCAAGCTTTCTTTATAGTAAATGTTGCACGAACAATGACTGTGTGCACTGAGTTCATTCATAATGTCTCCAACACCTGTTTCCTCCTGTTTTTCCAGCAGTTTTATTTGGAAAGCATTGGTAACTGGAATGATGTCTTGTTAGAGCACAGGGTTTGCTGGGGGCACGTGTTTCTGTGTCATTGAAGACTTACTGGTGAATAACAAGTGTGTTGTTCAGCACTTTAATAGGGAAGTTTAGATGCCCATTAGGACTGTAAATAATGTCCTTTCCTGAAGATTCAACTTAATATTGACTCCATGTCATCATATATGTGTTGCTGAAGGTCATAATAAAGGCTTAGAGAGCTTGGATGCTTTATGGTTTTAAAGGATTCAAATACAAGCAAATATCTGGCCCTTGTTCTCTTTTGAAATTGGGCATTGTTTGGGAAAGGCATCTCCTGGATCTGTCAGCAAAGCCAGGGCACAGCAACTGGGGAGGAACTCCCGCTGCGATGCTGCCAGGGGGCAAGAGGTCATGCATGGATTTTAGCAGCCTCAGTCCTAACCTTATCTCTTTCACTGTGTTGTGGGAGCCTAAAAGGGAGATAGGAGGATGAAAGGCAGCTCCAAAGTCTTACTTTTAATGGAGGAAATAAATTCCAGTTACACCTGGCAACGCTATCAGAACTCAAGGGATCTTCATCCCAAATCAAGGGTGGCTTGGGAAAATCCATTAAAGTGTCTTAAAAGCAATATAGATTTTAGTTAAGGATATTAATTAACTTAAAAAGTGATTGGAAGGCACAGAGCTTATGCTTTAACCTCAGGAGCTTTGCTTTATTAGTATTTCAGGCTGATTACATGTGAGCGTCTCTGTCCACATTCAGTGTGCTCAGCTGGCTCAAACAGGGATAAAATGAGAAAATACTCAAGCCTGAGCCACACTTCAGTTAATGTAAAAACAGACAGCGAACTGTGTTCAAAGAAACAAGACTGGTTGGCTGGACAGTCCTTCCATCCATATCTGGTCTTTTAATCTGCTTTTTGTAGCTGAGGCAGTTTGGCTCTACTCTGTTCCCTGGGTCCCAAAAATTGAGTTTTCCCTGTGATGGTAGACAAAAGTCTGCCATTTTCTGAGGCCTCTCCTTTGTTTCTCACAGTTCCTGGTTTTGGCACCAGGTTGAGTGTTGAATGAAAGTATTTGGCTGTTCAAACTGGTAGAGCAGATCATCAACAACCTTTAAGAGGCTTAGGAAGTGTCTGAGGTAACATTGACTTGTGCTGTGGGTTGTCTTAGCCCTTTGCACAGGCCCTAATCCTGCAAGTGTAAAGCTCCACTTGTCTCAGTTCCCGGGGTTTTTTTGCCTGAAGTTGGTGTGGTTTTTGGAAGCAGAACACCATCATGTCATGATATTTAGGCAGATGCCAGCAGGTGGATGGGAAGCCCTTGCAATGCTCCCACTGTGCCAGCAGCAGGGAAGGGACAAACTTCAGCTCAGCGAGGGGCGCACTCTGCAGGCACTGGCAGCTCCTCCAAGGTGCTTCTGAGATGCTCTTAGAAAATCCTTTTGGCATCACACCCGGGCTTCTCCCTCCCAGTGCACGCATTCATCCCCTCATTCATGAGTCTGTCAGCAGGTTTTTGTCTCAGCCTGTGACCCTCCTGAAGACCATACATCTTATGTTCGAGCCCTCAAATGGGCTGTGACCTTCCCCTCTTCTGAGTGTTGTAGGAGTGACCTTTCAGCAGGGTACTTGCTTATGTAGAGGGCTGGCTGGGAAGATTTGGCTGTGTTAGGGCGTTGGTCCACGTTGGCCTGAAGGGAAAGAACAAGAGTTCTTTATTCTCAGAAGAGGATTCAGATTTTACTTCTATGGTTCAAAGGTAACCTGTATGCAGAAAATCTTTGAGTGCTTTCAGCATGCAGCTCTTTCTCTGTAGGTAGCTATTCAGGCTACCAGACTTGGTGGAGCAATTCTTTTTACAGTGCAGGAATATGATTGTTTGTTTCAATAATTATTCCTTCTTTTTTATCATTTAAAATAATAAACTAGAACAAGAGAATAATTACAGACTGAAAGAATTAAATCTAAATCGTGGAAGCATAACTGTTGGGGAAAAGACTTCAGTAAGAAGGCACACGTGTTTTTTCTTATGGAAAAGGGTATTTACAGAATTTCAAATGCCAGTTTACTGATTTATTGTATTTCTTCAGCAACATACTGAGTGGATACATGAAGCAACCTTGCCAGTAAAATCATATGAAAGGGGAATTTTCAGATAAGAAAGTGATCAGTTTGAGTACAATTTGTTCCTTTTCTTTTTTTTTTTTTATGTTTTAATATCTTTTTACTGGATTATTAAATGATTTAACAATTAGAAAATGATGTTGAACTCCTCATGGGCTCTGGATCCATTAGCTATGGCTTATGCCTGTGGTCATTTCTTGCCTCCCCTCCTGCAGCCAGCAAAGTTATCTTTATGCGAATCAAAATTGAAATTTGGAGAGAGGGTGCGAAAAGGGAGAATTCCTTCAAACCTGTTTTAATTCCCCATGTTTCCCTGGCCTGGCCTTTGTCAGGCATAGCACTGCAGAAGGGTGAGGAGTGTAGTTCCCACTGCTTTTCTCATGGTGATTTCACAGGAGCTTGGGCAAGAGCAGGCATGAGTCCTCCCATAGCTGAGGATCTTGTCGGGACTGCTGTGCCGGGAAAGGTGCTTCAGGGGAACACAGGAGGTGTTTCAGAGGGGTGCAAGAGAGCACCTGTAGAATAGCCTGGCATTTACAACAGATCTTTAATAGCTGTATCTCAAATATGATGTGGTAAACTCTGGTATACTAATTATTCTAAACACTCTCCCTATTCTCTTGTTTATGTTCCCGAAGCCGATTTGCGATGCTCCACCTATTGAATAATTTTTAAGGCAAAATATTCTTCCCTTTCACTCAGGGCAAGCCTGGTCCTTTCCCACCCCGGCAGACTTCAGTATAAACCCAATTCTGAGTGCAAGCAGCCAAATGACGGCATAACAAGCTTCAGAACCTGTGCTTTTAACAGAGCCATGCTGTCAAAAGGGGGAGAACCCCCCGTAATTCGCAGTTTTGCTTTAAAATGCGCCCGGTACCCTTAAGCATCTTGCTAAAACGCGGGCTCGGCACTCGTTTTTGGTTGTCTTGTTTGTTTGTTTGTGTGTTTGTTTTTTTTGTTGTTTGTTTGAGGTTTTTTTCCTCCCTGTATTCTGTTAATTTATATGTATTTTTTCCCGTATTCTGTAAATTTATGTTTGTCTGCGTTGGAATGTTTCTGGGCTCGGTTTGCCCCGAGCTCCCCGCCTCCGTGCCAGCCCCCGCCCCGAGGGGTGCGAGGATCCTCCCCCGGGCCGGCCCCGAGTGTCCCCGGGCATGGCCCCGCCAGCCGCGCCCGGGGACACGGCGGGCAGCCCTGGCAGGTGCCCCCGCACCATGAGCCTCATGCTGTGGCGCTGGGAGCACAACAACAGCACCATGAAGCTGGTAAGGACCTCGGCAGCAACGCGGGACGGCCGCTGATGGAGGGGAAGTGACCCTTGCGCGCGTTCTCGTGGGGTACCTGGGGTGGCAGGGGTGATGCTGGACCGATGCGCTGCTCTCCAAGCGGATGCTCTTTTGCATCCGTTTGCTCTTTTGCTGCAGTCGCAGCCGGATTTGTTACTCATTAATTCATCTTTTGGGCTTGTTCAGGTCAGTCTGCTTGTTGTTTCGTCTCTGTAGTTGAGCTCGTTTAAAACTAAGAACCGAAGCATCAGTTCCGTCTGTAGCCCTCTCCCCTCATTTTCATTTATTTGATTATCTTTCTTTTTATTGTTTTCTTCTTCTTCTTGGAAGCAATTTTCTCTCTTTCAGTTTGTTGTTGTTGTTGTGTTTTGTGTTTGTTTGTTTGTTTGTTTGTTGTTTTTTTTCCGGAATAATTTTGTCGCCTGAGAGCATTTGGAGTTTTGTTCGCTCCACAGTTTTTGTTTTTAAACTCCCTCCCACCCCGCCCCTCCCCCCCCTCCCCCCCTCCTCTTGCCTTTCTTATCCTTTCCTGAAAAATAAAAAACCCCACTGCACCCTGTAGGTAAAAAGTGTGTGGCTGCTCCATTCCTGCAGCATAAATGAGCTCAGGAAACCCTCATATCTGCCTGTCTGCTTGAATTACTGTCCGTACCAAGACATAAACTCTGATCAAAACTTAGAGAGACTTCTCATCAGCAGCTTCCTTTTTTTTTTTTTTTAAGCTATTTGATGTAAAGACTCTCAAGACAGTGGCTGTCTAAGATAGCTTTAAATGTGTTTTGTCTATCTCTCTGGCAGATTATTTAAACAAAGAAAATTGCATTTCCGTGCAGTTTTTAGAGGAAAGATTTATTTTCCTGAGAAATTTATAGTAAAGCCGTAGGATTTGCTACAGGTCTAATCCTCTAGCCTTTTTGTGTGAAAATTCTGTTGAAGTCCACGTGGGAGTTAAAGGTTCCCAGCACCTCTTCCTATCAGGCTCTGCAATCGAAGAAGTTTATAGCGCGGCTGGTAATGTAACAATCTCTGTTTTTACATATTTTCCTGGCAAGGAATGAGGTGATAAACACGCGTTAGTGAAGGAGTATTCAGCTCTGAATACAACAGCAGCCCTTCACGTGGGATCAGATACTTTGGGATACTTCACGCATGAGTAGCCCCTGGAATAATGAATTTGTGAGCTGGCAGTGGAAGTTGGCGGCTTTGTGTGGGGGTTGCCCAAGCCTGGTTCCAGCTGAA
Organism: Phylloscopus whistleri; assembly: GCA_017589585.1. NCBI lineage: Eukaryota > Metazoa > Chordata > Aves > Passeriformes > Phylloscopidae > Phylloscopus > Phylloscopus whistleri. The sequence continues at coordinate 1,276,097 of JADMLD010001241.1, read as the reverse complement.
GCCAAGTATTTTGGGAGGGAGGTTAAAGTGAGTCCTTTCTCTCGCTTTTCATATGCAAAGAGCCCTTTAGGAAGCAGAAAGAGCTTATGTACACAGGTGTATTGCAAAGGCTTTGCATATACATTGGCCTTTAAACCCGCCCCCAGTGGGCTGCACAAAGCAGCACCAGCACCTGTGAGAACTGAGCTATGAAATCAAGCAGAGAAAAGGAGATGTGAGAAATCAGATAGTCGGTAGTGTCCAGCAAAATCCCAAGTGATGCTCAGAGTGGAAGAAAAGTACTGGATTTACCCACTGCTTGGACAGGAGGAGAGACGATAAAATCCTTCACCCCAAACCCTGCTCCTGAACCACGTTCCCTGTCAAGCAGCAGACATTTATTGTTGACCTTATTATTATTATTGACCTTATTATTGACCTTATCACTCTCTACAACTTCCTAAAAGGTAGTTGTAGCCAGGTGGGGCTTGGTCTCTTTCTCCAGCACCTGACAGAACAAGAGGACACAGTCTTAAGCTGCACCAAGGGAAATATAGGTTGGAAATTATGAAAAAGTTTTTTACAGAAAGAGCTATAAAGTACTGGAATGGTCTGCCTGGGGAGGTGGTGGAGTCACCATCCCTGGATGTGTTTAAGAAAAGACTGGATATGCCATGGTTTAGTTGAGGTGTTAGGGCTTGGGTTGGACTCGATGATCTTGGAGGTCTCTTCCAACCTAGAAATTCTGTGAATTCCGTGAATTTATTGCCCCTTCAATCAGGGAATTACAGAGGTTGCCCTTGTAGGACTGGCTCCTGCCTGGCATGGTTTGCTGGGTGCTGGAGCAGGAAGAGCTGTGGGTGCTCCTAAGTCTTGGGGGTCTTGGCAGGGCTCTGCCAGGGATGAGCTCAGCTTTGTGCAGAGCTCTCCGAGAGGCCTTGGCTGGTCTGGTCTGGTCTGGTCTGGTCTGTCCTGATAAAGTGGATCAAAGAAAGACAGCTTTTATATATATGTGTGTGTGTGCATGTATATATATATATAAAAATATTATTTTATATATATATATATATATATATATATATATTTGTGCGTTTTTTAAAGAATCCTCAGCTAAGTTAGTGTCAGAGTAAATACCTTAGACATTGCCCTCTGCTTTCTCTCCTCCTCCTTCCTTTGGTCCAATGAGCTTTCTGTGGAAAAAAGAATGAGAAAATGCTTGCCAGTAATTGCTTAGGGTGAGCTGAATATAGCTACTATGCCAACAAAAGCCAAATACATTCTACTGAGAGTTTTGGGTGGTGATAGCAAGAATCACTTCAGGGTTGAAGATTTGGAATGTGGAAGCTTAGGGGTTTTTTCAGAATTGTAATATAGGGCTTTTCAGGCAGCCAGGGATAAATCTATCTGCCTGCTCTCATCATGGATTCCCCAAATATCAGATCCTGCAAGACTTACTCAGAAGTTTTTACACACTGTGGTGTGGCCATAAGGGTGCAATGTGAAATAAGTATCTGACTCTGGTGAAACTTTGTGTTGGTAACTCCTTTTCCGTAATAATGTCCGTGAATAATTTTGGGGGATGGTGGCCTAATTTTTGTCACACGCCACTATACAATCCATTCAGCTGCCTGCTTGTCATCTCGAATTAGCTGCAAAATACAAGGTTGCTTACATTGTTGATATGTTTCCTGGGCAATCATGACAGGTTTCTTGCCAGTCTCTCTGGAGCATATTGATGTTATTACTGGACATTCAGAGGCGTGGCTAGACAGTAACCAAGATAATTTTTTTGCTGCATAGACTATGCTCTCTTTCTAAGATCTTGCCAGCTCTTGAGAGAAAAAGAATTAATTGTGTAGCTTGCCCCTATTCGTGGTGAATGACTTGTACATAGCTGATAAAATTATTTTGACCTCAGAATTCCTTATTCCTGGGTTTCTAAAAACAAATGTTTAATTCTGATTTTATTTCCATTTTACATTTGAGGCTAACAGTATTTCAGCGCAGAGTGTAACACCTCCTTCTCTCTTACTTTTTGTTTAGCTGGTCTGAGTCAGCTTCACACCTTATGCAAACACCTTTTTCTAATGTAATCAAAACAAAGATCATTCCCACTCACTGTTTTATGGCTTTGAGAATTCACAAGGGTTAAGGGACTGTTTTTGTGATGATTGAAGGTTGTAAAAAGCATGTGATCCTTCCTCTTTATGCCAAGTTCAAGTTGTCCTGTGCATATCCTACAAGCCCCCAGCCTTGTAGCGTGTGTTACAAACTATACAAATAGGAGAATGTTGTGGCCTTTTACGAGGTTTTTCCTCCTATTGTATCAGTAGAAACGTGTCAACTAACCTGTCAGTATGTTACTGACAGTAGATAACCTTTCCAGGGTGGGTTTTCTTTTGTGATTTAGTTCGTTTGTGTTAGATTGAGTTTGTTTTGGGGTTAGCTTGAGTTAGTTTGGTTTTTTGAGCCTGTAAGAAACTAATGAATGAAAACCCTATGTATGTCTTCTCAAGATTAAACATTCTGTGTTTGACATGGTGTAATAAATGACCCCAGGATAAGCCTGTCTTGAAAGATTTGTTTCTTTTAATGGAGTAAGAGAAACTTGGCTGAAGAGCCACGGTAACGTCAACAGAGGCTGTAGCATTTTATTGTGAAATGTACTGTAATGATGCTTCAAAACCAGGTTTCTGATGCACAGACATTTGAGCTTTTTAGTATTTTATTTAATGTAGTTTATTTGTAGCTTTTGCCTTTTCTCATTTGAGATCAGACTTACGGATTATACAGGGCTGGAGAAAACTGAAGGCTGCTCAGCTTTCCCTGCCACTTTTATTCTTTCTCTTTTCAGTTTAAAAGAATATGGATGGTACTTACTATTAATCAGATATAATTCTTTCATTACTTTTCTCTCCCCATAATTATTTTCTGCTTCGATTTTAAAACGTTGAATAACACGAGAGAAAAGAAACTCGTGCATGTATTTGCATGAGCACTTCATATATGCGCTGTAACCAAATTCTCCTTTCCACAGCAGCAGACAGGCTCTGGGTGTGGGTGTACCTTAGTGTTCCCATTCTTGCCCTTGCTCCATTGGAGACCCTGAGATCCAAGGAGTAGGAAAATCGCTCCTGCTGAAGGTCAGGAGGGGCAGGAGGAGTTGGGCCATGTCCACAAGGGGCTGGGGAAGAAGGAATGACTCCTGCTGTGCACCACCCCAAATGTGTGCCAGGGCTGAGTGATGCCAGCTGGATCAGTACCTGAGGTTTGCAGAAGTTAACAGGCCCTAAGCTGGGTAAATAATTGGATTTTTAAAACATGTTATTGCAAAAATATAGGGAAAAAAAAGTTATTCTTGTAAAATAGTGAGCTAATACAAAATGTTCTCTGTGAAGAGATTGTTAAAAGGTTTATCTCTATGTATAAAATTTCAGTCCTGGTTAACACATGACTTCTCCTTCTATTAAACATTTCCCTTTAATGCTCTTATCTCTATGTGCCTTCTGGGCTGATGTGGAGCATACAGCAAAGAGAACATACTTATTTGGAAGAAACACTTCATTCTGGAAGAGATTTTCAAGTGCTTAACTTAAAAACTGAGAGAGAAGAATTGACTGGGCTGATAAGAGATTTGCAAAGTTATGGTTTGATAGGCCTGTTTTTGCTAGCTGACTTAGCAATACTTTTCATTAAGTAAGGAAAAGAATTCTTGCAGTTCCCTAAGCTTTTGCCATCTCTATTAGTGCTTATAAGCAGTTTATTGGAATCGTCATAGCATTATCTTGCAGCTGACTATTGACTTGGTGTTGGAATCGGATCACAGCCTGTTGTTACTGAGGTTTTCCAAGCCAAAAAGTGTGGAACTTCAGCCAGTTGTTAGATGTCTAGATCGAAGGCTTAGTTCCTGGCACTCTACGAAGATTAAAATAAGTAGCAAAGTGTAATTCAGTGTTTCGCAGGTTAGGGTACATCTGAAAAAGGCTGTCGCATGCAATCACACATTCCCAACACTTCCATTTAATCACGCAGCTCAGGAAATGTTCTTTTGACATAGAAGCCTGTGAGGAGACAGTGTGTGGCAAGAGCACACACCTCTTTATTTCAGTCAGGAGAGGACAACACAGCTGTGAGCTGCGGTGTCCTAAGGCTGTGCAAAAGGCAGACCTGTTCCTGACAGGTGTCAGGAAAGGTGCACTCAGCAGAGATAAGGAGGTGTGAAAGCAGTGAAACTACCAGGGTGCAGGAGAAACCTCACCCAGAATCTTATACCCAATTATGGTATCACTCACAATGATCAGCGCAAAGGAAAAAAAAGGGTTGTTGGGTTGACCACGAGAGAGAAAAATCTGTTTTCTTGGCACTCCTAACCAGAAAAAAATAAAAAGGACCATGTGGGCATATGAGTATTCTCTGCAAAGACATCAAAATGCATCAGGGTGCTTCTAATCACCACAGCAGGGACTGAAACAGGCTCTCTCTCAAAGAGGGAAGCCTCAACACACCTTCTAGGAGAGACTTTTGGATCGTTTATGACAGCACTTGGATCACAGAATTAAATTCCCAGATACAGGTATTGTGTGTGTGCAAACACATGCCAGGGACAACTCAGCACGGTGTGTATTTTTCTGTATGATACATAGATATTTAAATATTATAAAGATCAAAATATCTAAAATTGTATTAGTTATTTAAGGAGTTGATGTCATTACGGAAATCAAAGTAAGTAGTAAATAATCACATGAAAATGATTTGATGTGCATATTCAGATGTTTATATCTCAAGATAATAAAGGCTGTATTATAACTGTTTTGTTTCAACCTATACATGTCACATTTAAGTGCAGCTATTTAAAAAATATAAGGAGCGTCGGAAATGCAAATCTCAAAATGTATGTAGATGCTGTATGTTGCTTGGTTTAGGCTTTCTGAAATATTCCAGATTAATTTGTTTGTCTGTCTCAATTCAGGTGTAGAGGTTTGAGCCTCATTTAATTCTGTTCTGTGATTATGGCAATAAACAGACTGGAAGGGGATTTGAGGTGGGTGATCCTTGGAAAAGCATTCCTGTTCTGGTACAGGATGCATTTTGGGATTGCAGCTTGATTTTAGTTCATTTACTTCTTTCCCTTGTGGGGCATTGAGGAAAGATTAAAAATTCCATATGCTTTTCTAAAAGCCTTACCATTTCTTTTACTCCCAGTTGGATGTGGTTTTATGCTAAGTCTTGCTCTGTTTGTGGAGCACAAAGGGATAGATGCAGATGGTATTTAATAGCATGTAAGATAGAGGGTTTATTGTTTTAATCACTGTCAGACTCTACTGTCACAGTGTTAATGTAACAATTAATCCATTTATAAATAAATAATAATTAAATAGTCATCTAATTGTTTGTTAATGTATAGTTTATTATTTATAACTAATATAAATATATTTATATAGTAATATAAATATAAACAATATAAATACAAATAAAATTAATTATTTATTATTTATTATCAAATTATAATAAATAAAATAAACTGAATAAATAATACAATAAAATTAATGTAACAATTTCACCATTTCCATGAATATAAAAGTCTGAAAACTGTTTGGCTTTCATTCTCTCATTCTTGGTGGAAAGATGCCCCTGAATTCTCCTCCAGCCTCATCTGCTCTGACTCTCGCAGCCTGTTAATGTGCTCTTGAGTGGTTGTTGCCAGCATGTCTGCTGGCTGCTCTGCTCCTCCACCTCCTCAGTGTTCTGGGCAAAGAATGTCTTACTATGAAGTTCAAATAAACCTAATTCTGAGAGTTTTCTGTCGCAAGACTTTCTCCTCATTTCCCAGGTCGTTTTCTGTACAATTTCTGTTCTGAATTCTTCCTCTTGAACACAGGTGGCAAGGCCCTACAAGATGCTTCAGGTCAAATCTTACCGGGGCATTGCACATTGCACAAGGGTTTTAATGTGTCTTTAATTTAAAAATTTTGCATGTGAGTAAGCATTAAGTCTCCCATGCAACCAGTACTTGCCTTCTTTTATTAGCAGGTAGTTCATGATTAGGGCTGTCATGGTGAGGCTGTGACTGCTCAGATGTTTTCTGTGTTACCTTTCTGTCTGGAAAGTCTTACTTCAAATACACTTATTTGTTGTTGCAGTGGATTTTTTATTTTGAAATGACAAACATAAATTCCTTATAGATTATCTGTGCAGTTACTAATTTTATTGTAACAATCCCAATCTTGTCTAAGAAGCATAATCCAACAACTTCTATCAGGGCGGGTACCGTTAAAGTGAAGGAGAGAGGATAATTTTGGTGTGGAAGGGTTTACCGAGGCTTCTCAACTAAGCAATAGTTGTATTTCTTTTTTTTTTTATCAGTGTCTTTTACAATGAAGCACTGGAGAGCTTATGGAGCACTCCCAAGTTTCCAGTTACAAGCAGTCGACTGGTGTCAGTGTTCTGGTGTTCTGGCATCTCACCCTTGTGCCCACACTGGAATGTGATAGTGATCACCTGGGAAACAGTTGGGCATTGTAAGGCAAGCTGATTTTCTCCTCTCTGCTCTGCATTCAGAGATTTGCTATACAGGCTGTTTTCTTCTTTTTAAGAAATCCTTGGAGGTTTTTTTTTTTTTTTTTTACCAAAATGCAGGTAAATAATCTGGGATCAGAATTCTACTCCAGTGGATTCAGTACAGGGCATGTGAAAAGACCAGCACTTTCAAAGGCTTACCTGAGTGTGACTGGGTTTTGGCAGAGGCTTCCAAAACCACACAGGTGCAACTTTGTTCTCTTGTGATACATGCCTTAGTATTCAGAAGGTAGAAATACTTGTTGTTTGATTTTGGTTTAAGACATTGCAGTGGAAAATTTACATTAAAAGAGGGTCCACAATACAGGATACTGGGATTTATGAGGATGAGAGGTCTGTGGGGAACAAGCAGTGTTTTCTGGCCTTCTGTAGAAACATTTTCTTGACTAAATATGGATTTAGGAGGCAAATTTGTGCCCTTTTGAAAAATTTTATTTAAATTTTGTGTAGATTGCCTAGATTGATTTACTGAGAGCTGTGTGAGGGGTTGCTGAAACTTAAAGTGGCAGCTCTTGTTCTGGAAGTGTGTAGTATAAACATGTCTAAGAATTATTACCTAAATAAGACGAGGAGCGGGAGGGGTGGCAGGCACAGAGAGAAGTAATGAGATTTACTCAGTGCTGAAAAAGTCCTTTTCAAGGAATAAAAGGAAACACACCTGCCACTCTGGGTACCTTAATCTCTCGTAAATATGATTCTTTTCATGTATCATTTCAACACTGTGTGTTTAAAATATTGCAAATATTGCCTGGTGGGCTTTTTCCTTTGTTGAGAGAGAATGGATGTATTTAATTAGGCTTCTTGCCCTCACATCCATGTCCAGTTCTATCTCTGCCCCCATATAACTTGCCCATAACTGATTCTGCTCCAGCACAGAATGGCACTTGCTGCCAAGGGAGAAAGCCATCAGCTTTCCCACTTTCTTTGTTGCGTTTATTTTGTGTGGTATTTGATTTTTCCATTCTGGAGTGGTCAGTTGCTGTGCCAGATCCTATTTCTACTCAGCAAGGCTGAAGAAGGTGCATGTGCCCTTGAGGGAAGGCATGTGGTGTGGGTGCTGACGGGGCAAGCTGAAATCATTGTTTTGGGAGAAGCAAGCTTGAAGGTACTGCTGATTGTTGGGTCATTTTGGGGCCTACCTGTTCTGCTAAGGCCAGTTCATCTCCCCATGAGCTGTGAGCCATATGAGCCTCATGTATCCTTTCCTTCCGAGCTGGGGGTCACTGGGGACTCAAGGGCACCCCTAAGGATGATGGATGTTTGCTTTGAGTCCTGCTGTCCTCGTACCCTCAGCTGTATCCTTAAAGAAAAGGAGCAGACAGAACTCTTTGCTCAAAGCCCACTAACCACCTTTAAATTATCACAGAGAAATGGGGTCACACGTTATCCATCCTGTGTCCTGCTTTTTTTGCTGCCTTGCACTGGAGATCATATCCTCCCTTGGAGCATGTGTGGTGACCCCACAAAGCAGGCGAGAAGTTTAATACAGTCTTGAGTGGGTGCTTGGGAGGCCTTCCCGTAAGATTATACACTTTGTACACAAACAGAAGTACACAGAAGTATACTTAGGGTCTCTCTGAGCTAAAGAGAAAATGCTTAATAATAATGCTTAATAATTTAGTTTGTACTCAGAGGTAAAGCAGTACCTTCAATCCAAACTACATGAAAGCAATAGTTCACTTTTTGTGATGTACTTACTGTTAGGCTGACTATTCATCCACAAGCAAATATTTTTGTTTTATAAAATAAAGACACTTTAATGTCATTTTGAAGGCAGAGAGATTGGCTATGTGTGTTTAACAATAATGTGAATGGGGCCATGTGTTGGGTTCAATTTGGTGTCAGCTGTTCATTGCTGATCTTTGACTGGTTAATTTAATGTTCTCTGACATTTGCTTAACAAGCTTTTTTTGTTTTGCCTTTTTTTCTTTTTTGCTGACAAGTGATTGCCAATGAATTGACTGATGAGAGAATAAGGGAGTCTTGAGGTGGTGTAAAGCAGCAAAGAGATACATTTGGGAACCATGGATCATTCACTGAATAGAGGAAAGGAGAGGGAAATTTTTAACCTTGTGTAAAAGTTATGGTTTATTACTTTGTTAGACATCTGTTTTCCTGATGCTAATTGTATTTAATCCTTCTTGGGGGTGGAGGCTGGTCTCAGGGCTACTCAGTACTTTTGTGAGGTCTGCCTGTCTTAGCTGCCCTTATGGAAATATCAGTCTGCTAATCTGATCTTTGAGTTATTTGCTTTTTGAGACAAGCATCTGCAGAGAGTTGGGAGAAAAAAATGTCAGTGCAAAGCAGGTGTCCATAAAGGATGGGCAAAGCCCTCCCTAGCCCTTATTCCTTACCCCCAAGCATTGTCACATAGTAGTTTCTATAAAGAGTAATCGTAAAGGGTCACACTAAATAGACACAAGTGTTTAAAACACTACAAAAAACTCGTTAAGACCATCAGAATACTTCAATGTGCTATTTACTACCAGTTATACTAAAAAAAAGGAAAAATTGAGAGTGTAGAAATACAGGAACAGATGTGCTAAATGCAGTAATATTGCCTGTAGATGCTTAGTTCAGAATGTGTTGCTGAGAGATTGCTTTCTGCATTATTGATTTGCAAAACACTGGACAAATATCAGCATACAAAACTTCACTGACTTTGTCCCTTAATCCATGGAGAAGCCTGATTTAGGCTACCAAGCAGCAGCATTCCATGTATTCCATGTCTTCCATGCTATGTTTTATACCACATGGACTCTTGGGGTTTTTTCCACTCGTTTTTGTGCAATCTCAGTATGTAAGATGGCTCATTTTTCAAGTAATCCCGATTTTTACCAGTTATTGCTTAAGCTAGTTCATACTCAATAATTATTTCTTTGGCCAACTGTGAAGTAGTAGTAGTAGTAGTAAATTTTTCCCTTATGCACTAATAAAATGAGGTTTGAGGACCTCATGCCAAAACATCCATCCTTCAAATCCTCTAGGAGCTTCTGAATTGTAGTAAAGAGATCTGTATCTTTTGAAGGCACTACTGTTCCAACTTATTAGTATTCTTTACAGTGTGTGCTGGGAAATGCTGGTTCCTGATGTTTCTGTATGCTCTTCAGAAATACCTCTGTGTGCAGCTCTGAATGAATCTGTGGGCTTCTAAACTAAACTGTCTCTGATTTGCTTGATTTCTTCCTTGGGATCTCTTAGATAGCACTATGGCGAGAGTGGATGAGCTGACAGTAATTTCCCTAAGGATCCCTTTTTCCAAAACACCTACTGTAGATATAAATGTGCCCTGTGGAGCAGAGCAGCTGCTGCCTTTGTCAGCTCCAGTGGAGTGTTCAGTAAGATGTTTTCTCTTTATTGGCCTTTGTGTCAGAGTCGCTCTGATGGGGACAAGCCTGCACGCCCTTGATTCGTGCCTGAAGTGTCACTCATCTCCTTAAAATGATGTCCATGTTTGAGAGCGCTGGAACTGAAGTTCAATGGGTTCAGTGCCTATATTCTATGTATTTCTATATCCCCTGGAGCTATGTTTCAATGAATATGTAGAATGTTGCATTAATTTTCCACTTTTTACCTCTACAAAACATACTTTTCCTTTGCATTTGCATTTAGGAGATGGGGTTTCTGCATTAAAGACGTTGTTTTTGTAGGGGGTACACCTCAGAGGCTGTATGTAGTTGGTTTCTTCTTTTCTTCATGTTTGAGCTGGGATTAATACAGGGAAGTCGCGGTGTCCATGTTCTGACTCAGTGTTTATTAATTCTTATCTACAGTACAGCCTCATGAGTTGTGAGCTCTAGCTAACAAGGTAGAAAATGGAGCTGTCTCTAACTTTTTCCAAGGTCTTTTTAAGCATAAACTAGCCAATAACGAGATGACACCTAAATTATTTATACTTTTGACCCTATAATTGACCACCCAATGTCTGCAATGTGGACTTTTTTCACCCAATAAGAAAAAAACACCCGAAACCGTATTAGCCTATGTCCTAAATCCTCCGTCTTGCCCCATATATATTACTATATACTAAAATCTTAAACTCTAAGTTTTCCACCATGTGATATCACACAATTCTATTCAAACTACACACCCACAACCCCAGTGCTATCACTCAGTTTTGGAAGCCTGTTCCACAGCCTCAGGTCAAATGTAGTGCTTGCTTGAGGGACAGTGCCTGCTAGCACAGAAAGCCTGAAATCCTCAGTTTCCAGAATTCCAACTGTATGTAAATACCTTTCTGGTAAAAGGTCAGTGATATTGATGTACTTCTTCCAGAACCCCTCAGTAATTGTCAGCTGCCTGGACCTGCCCTCCCCATGTTCACCGGGTGTCACCAGCCTGTATTCCTTGGAAGGATTTGTCATTTTGCTGGGACTGCCATGCGTGCTCTAGTGCCAGATGCAGACACGGGTGAAAGTCTAATGCCTGGCAGTCTTGCTCCTCGAGAGTCCAGCAGTGATGGCTCAGGAGAAGACCTGCAGGAGGTATCTGGGAAGGTTATTTGTAGAGAGAACAATGAGTTTGTAACCTGATAACCACTCTGGGATTGCATAAACAAAATTTTCAACGCAAAGGTTGCCGAAGGTATAAAAGAAGCACTGGAGAAAATGACAGTTATAGGAAATTCAGTAAGAGAATGGTTTTGTTGAAAAAACAACAACAAAACCAAACAAAAGAGCACCCGCAAAACCAGAAAAGCCTCAAACAACCAACCCCAAATCCAAGTGGTGAGCTGCTTTTTCTTTTAGGCTGTTTTAATAGTAGTTTTAATTTTCATTCACAACTCAACCATTTGCCCACAGCTTAATTAATTTGTTACAATTTCAACTTTTAGATGATGCTCCTAGCCTGCCTTTTGTAAAAAAGCCTGTAACTTAAACTCTCAACAGCTGCTGCAGCTTTTTTTCCTTTTAAATGTGTTTTTAAACTATCTCTGAAGTTTTAAGATTACAGAGCTTGAACTGAAGTTAGCAAAGAACTGGGCAAGTAATGCTATAAATAATAGTTGTTCGGTCAGGATAACAGGCAGCCAGTCCTGATAGCTCTTTTTTCCTTTTTTCCCCTCCTAGTATTAGTATCTCTGTGGTTAATTTCTGAATCAACATTTTATATGGGTGCATAATTCACTTTTTTTTCTTCTTTTTCGAACTGGCAACATGCTCTTTATTCTACATTCCTCCAACCCTTGCTCCAGACAGAAAAGAATAACTGATATTGCTGATGTCCCTTGTTTCTGTGCCTGTCCTTGGAATGATTACCAGTAAATTGCTCTGATTTTATCTGCAGCTAAGCCACTACTCTTAACTGATGTTACTTTAAACCATGCTTAGTTTCACACATAGGTGGGCTTTCATCTGCGTCCTGTGGGAACATTTTGACCACATCTATAGCATGGATCAAAGTGAATGTTCTTAGCTGAAGGAAAACCAAGCATTTACACGGTTATAAAAAAAAGAAAAAAAGTCAGATATTTGATTTTTATGGATCCCAGTAAAATGACCACAAGGATTAGTTGCAGGAGTTTATTACCTTTAAATTCCATGTAATTTTTCTTCTCACTGAACCCTTTACTCAGCTAATTTTAGCAACATAGGTTTGCTGGAGTAACACTTTCCTAGGTGCAGGTGTTCAGGTAAAAGCAGGAGTAAATGGGAAACTAAATGCAGGATATCAAACAGAGAAAGAGACTGTGTAGGTATCGGTAAAATTACATTGGAATTTGAGTGATGGAGGCCCCAGTGAGGATAGGCTGCTGTCATTGCTTTGTGCTTTCTGCATTTTCCAGAGCTTGCAGGTCTTTTGATGCCTTATAATTACTGCCATATAATTCTTGAAGGACTGTTAATAATAATAGAAGTATTTCAACCATCTGCATTTTAAAAAGGGATGCATGAAGAAAAATCATAAGGAACTGATAATAGTCTTAGCCTGGTGTAGGTCATGCTGTTCAAGAATTGGAAATTCTCATTAAATATCTTTATGTTAAAACTCTTTCTGCTGGAAGTAGATGAAGCGTATAGTTGATCTGCCTCATGACAGTTCTTTTAAGGACTGTGCTATATATATATATATTTCTGAAGAAAGCTTCAGGAGCAGTGCAAGAATTATTCCTTTTGCTTGAATGATTTTTTTTCAGGAAGGTACAGGAGGCCTTTAAGTGCCTGATGGTTGTGTGAGGAGGCTCCCAGACAGAGATGTCCAAACCTCCTGTACCTGTGGGAATTGTGCCTGCACTGTCACTTCTTGATGAACCATAAAGTATACTTTTAAATTATTCATTCTGGTCTGCTGTAAGTTTTACTTTACTGGATTTTTATTTTTTTTTAACATAGAAGGAGGTGTTAAAAGTTCAGTATCGGAATTTTTAGCCAAACCCTACAGCACTGATTTGAATCGCTAGATCAATGAAAGCACAGGCTGGTGTCACTTTAGTGAACCTCTCTAATTAGGAGCATAGGATTTGCTATCACAGATCAGGCCAGTGGTTTCCTGAGTGTGTGAGCATCCTGCCTGCAGCAGTGCCCACCAGCTGGCTCTGATGGAAGTAGCATCCCCCCCTCCGTCCTTCCCCAATAAGGCATAAGGTCAGTGGGAAATGAAAAAGCAGAATTTTTCTTTTGCATCCTGCAGGGAATCATTCTGCATCCCAAAGACTGTGAATTGGTAACTGGGGTCTTGGCCAGCCTGTCTGTAAGTGGCCTTTAGGGATAAAAATCACCGATTGTTTTTATAGTGCTAAGCTAAACTGAGGTACAGACGTTTGCTCCTTCCCATTAGGAGGAGTATTTCTTCATTATTTATAAATAGACAAGTACATTTGATTGAAAAGGTCTTTGTGACACAGACTGTAGTGGAGAAAAGGGAAGTAATTTTTTTTTCTGTAACATCTGTACTCTAGAGCTTTTTGCCTATATTCTCTTAGTCTGCATCATAGCTGGGGACACTGCCCTCTCTGCCCCTTTAAATCTGATCTAGTGCCAAATGTGTAGCTTTAACTATTGCCAATTTTCTTCTGTCTAATTGGCATATAGATCATGATATAGAAAGCACTCCCAGCCTTCTAAATGGAAGCAGGAGGAACTCAGCTGGAAGCAGGGTCAGCATTGACAATTTAATGTAATTTAGAAAGTTATCAGTCAGTGGCAGATTCAGTTATATTTGTATCTGTGAAACAGATGGCCAACTGCAAGACCATTAGGTTAGGTTTGTTACATTTGTGGAAATTAATTCAGCACTTTATTTTTTTGTTTGGAGGAGGAAAAAAGAAGCAACTTGTAAGTGCTTAGCAGGAACAGTTTATAAAGATGACCTTATTTCCTATGAAATATGGCAAACCCCTCGTGATCCCAGGTATGCAGGAGGCTTTTTTCTGTAGCCTGATTTCTGGGCTGTGTGGCAATAGAATAGTAAATGACATAACAAAACCAAAAATGCTTCCACCTGTGTACAGATGGTTGTTAGTATATTCAGGTGCAAGAATTTTACCTCAAGACCTCATTAAGAAAACATTTAAGGCCAGACACCTGTGTGGGCTGCGTCCCCTCATCTGTATGTTGATACAAATACATACAAAACTTTCCTTTTTTCTTTACTGAAAAGTGAGGACCAGATTTAAAAAATGCGGGAGATCTGGCACTTGTTTAGTTTTCTTAAAACTATCTGAAGTTTTCTGAAAGATTGGTTGTTTATTTTGATGGCTAGGAGGAAGATGAGCTCTTGGGATGTGACTTGGGATGGAAGAAGCTGGATCCTGCTGAGAGTCTTTTCGTGTGTCTTTGGGATGGAGTCTTTGCCACGCAAATTAATGCTCAGCTGTCACAAAATATTTTTCACTGTCTTAAAAATGCAGCTTAAAATAAAAATAAGCCTTTCAAAAGTAGGTCACACCTAGGATTTGTCTAGCCAACTGTCCCATTTCTGACAGTGCCCAGGAGCCAGAGCAGTGTTAGAAATAGGAATATGGGTAGAATATAAAAAAAGTCTTTGGAAAGCAAGCTGGCTCCTTCTTGTTCTTGCTCTTACCATCAATAAGCTTTAGAAATAATAGAATTAATATGTAATTCTTTAACTACCAACTTCAGTGCTGTTCAGTACTTCAGCATTCCTGTTCAGAAGAGTTAAATGTAATTGGGAGTTGAGTACAGGCTTGAAGCAGTCATGTGGTCAAGTCTTTGCTCAAGTTTGGGTCTTGTTTCCTCCTTTCTTCATTCCTTCCATCCCCAGATTTTGCATTGATCTTGCTTGGCAGATAAAGTGATGAATAGGTTGTGGGTCTCCCTAACTCAGTTGCAGTGATTTTTCATCCATGTGTTGGTTGCCTGTTGCTTTATGTCGTTCCAAGTTTCTGGCAGCTCCTGAGGCATTGCCTCTTGTGCAAAGCCTTGGACACTGAACTAAATTACGTTCTGCAGAGTGAGGAAGGTAGTGCAGATGACTTTACTCACTTTTGAGTGGCATTAGGCACTCTGTTCTTGGGAGAGGAGGATATTTGGCTGGTGGCTGCTGTGTTGATATGGACTGAGCCTACCCAGGCCCTGGTTTTGAAGTCTCATTTTTGTCCATCAAACACTAAGCAGACCCAAAAGGGAATGTTGGCTGGTCCTTCTTGGCTGAAAGAGGGCTAGGATTTGGTGTGAGACCAAGGCAAATTTCTGTAATTCCCTAATCCCCACAGCAAAATGGTTTTGTTAAAAATTAAGAACTTTTGCAATGTTGCCTGGCCTCGGTGTTTGGATCAGATAACTTTCATCTTCATACACTGCTAGGAGTTGAAAGGGTTTAGTATCATGTGCCTTAGAAACCAATTTTACTTTTACTTGGAGTTGCGTCACATCTGTGAAAGTTGTTTTGACAAATTAATCCTCTAAGCAATCAAGATAAAATGAAATAGAGGAGTGAGTTTGTTCTTAAAATGCTACATGGCAAATCAGGTTCCATTCCCAGCCCTCCTCAGATTATTACCTCTTGGAAATCTTTTCCTTGCCCTTTGTTTCTCAGAGTCCAATCCAGCAGTGATAGCTCATCTGTTCTGATCCCTCCTGCAGCCATGGCTTTCTGCCCAGAGGAGATGATACCGCTAACACACAGATTTGTGACCCCAGGTGAAAAATACCAATGAAATTACAGCAGCTGTTTGGAACAGTCTCTCATACCTTTTCCAAATAGAGAAAATGAGTCTGTCTTCATTAGAAATATTGAGAAGGCTTATTTACTGTCATGAGCCAAGTGTGCCAAGACTACATGGAGTTTTGGGAACTGGTCACATTGAGTGTTTGGTGCTTACAGCAGAAGCTCTAAGGCTGTAGCAGCCTGGAGTTAGATCCTTCTCCCACCTTCAGTGGTCGGGGTTTTTGGGGGGAACGGGGGCAAACCTCCCCCCTTCTCACACTCAGCCTGGTGCCTGTCTGCATTAGCAGAGCAGTTGCTCCAGCACAGTCCTGAGCACACCAGAGCCTGGACCTTCTGAGCTGTTTTGGGTAAAGCAGCTACTTCATGTCACAGCACATCATGTTCTCCCCAAACTCCATCAAAGCCCCTCTCATGCCCCACCTCCCCAAAATAAACACCCACCCCTGCCATGGTGAGGGAGCTTTGCTGGGGGGAGAGCTGATGTGGAGACACTGTGGCTCCCAGGCTGTTTGCTTTTCATGGAGCAGTTAAAAGGGCCCCATGGATCTGACTCTGGCAGGAGTGTGCCTTTTGAAAAGATCAACAGGGAAAATGTCAGACATCTATCCTTCAGCTTGGCAAGAGGGGAGGTGAAGCAGCTCTTGCTTCTCACCTTGGCAGCATTGGCCGTGTTATTTTTTTTAACATAAAGAATTCCAGCCAAGCATCTTACGAGTGCCAATTCTCTGTATTTTTGAGAAATGCCAGCAACAGTGGTCAGAGCATGGAATTAGGGCTGACTTGCACATGGTGGGGTCTTGCCAGGGAGCAGGCAGCCCTTACTGCACCAGGCTGTGTGTGTCTGTTCCAGGTTTCATTCAGCCTGATGCTTTTTAGCTTGCATTTGTGATGGATAAAACCTTCAAATATTGTGAATGTTCCAAAGTTTTAAAAAGGGGTGTACCTGGTGTTTTTTGTCATGCAAAATCATGGGTTTCCTTTCAGAGCATACATTTCCATAGATGTTAGGAGCATTTATATGGAGGGGGTTGTCTCTATAATAGGTAGAAAGCCTCCTGATTGTATAAAAAACCCCAAACAACCCAAACCAACAACAAAAAAAAACACCAGTCAAACAAAACCCCAGTTATTAAATTTCTTTAGTCATTGCTTTAATGCCTACAGTGTCCAACACAAAGGACCTGCCGAACTTTATTTTTGCTGTAAATAGCTATGATATGGTAAAATATACTAATCCTGTTTGAAATTGATGCCAAACTTTGGAACTCCGTGTTAGACACAGTAGTAAGAGAAGGGAGCAGTGTAAGGGAAGAGTAAGGGAAGAGCTGCAGGAGGGGTGGGAGTTGTAAAGTGTGACTGTGTCAGAAATCTGAGTGCTGTGCATGCGTGTCTTCAGCTAAAATTAACCACCCAAGCTTCACATGCCAGCATATATATAATCATTTAGCTGTGGACCCCTTGAGAAGGAAGAGCAAGCTGGACTCAAGCAGAAAATATTCACGTTAAATATGCCAATAAGTAGTATGACCTTCCAGGTCCCTGTTCGTGGGAGAAGTAAATTTTCCTGTGACCATTATAAAACAGTAAGCAGCTCTTGGCTCCTTGATCATGGCAGTGGTGCTGTTGAAGAGTAACTAACTTCAGCCTTAGAAATGTTGTTTCGTTTTTGGTTTTTTTCCTTTTCTTCTGCAGCTTTTTAGGATTTTCTGTGGTTTCTCTTCGGAGTAGATGTGTGTCACCTTTCCAGATAAGCCCTTTTCTGTCGCTGTTTGGGGATGGTAGTAGATGTAAATGGATATATTTTGTGTATGAGAACTGTGATATTTGAAAATAACTTGCTGTGCACTTCAGGCAACTTTTTAGGAAACACCGAAAAGAAATAGTGCATTTGCTGCTTTTGTTCTCTGAGGTGGATTATGCTTTGTTGGTGTGAGATCAGTTCAGGTGTTTCACTGCAGCCGAATGTGACATGGGATGGGCTTTGCCTATCAGCTCAGCAAACTGAACTCCATTTCACTTCGGGATATGTGAAGAAACTGGTGCAGGTGTGAATGCAATCTCATTTTATTCAGGACTTTGTAGGGTTTCTTGCAAGGGGGAATGAGAGGGCAGCCACCTGCTTGGCGTTGTGTGTGTGGCTCCAGCTTGACAGGGATTTGTGTATGGCAGACATGGATAATGGGAGCATTGAGAGCGCAGCGTGCCCGGATGCCAGCACAATCCCTGTCCTTGCTTCACCTTCCAGGCTGCTCTAGGGGAAGATGCTGCTCTGGTGGGAGATATCGAGCCCTCTGTGTAGGCAGCACCTGTCAGTAGTAGGGTTCAGAAACTTCACAACTGGGGGGATAAAAGGGCTTCTCTCTCTGCTCCTCTTTTGTATTAAATGTAGTAAAATATTCAGTGCAGTAAGAGTAGGAAAGGTGCCAGCTGGGCAATTGAAAGCACGATGCTTGTTTAGTATCCACCAAAGATTTGCTCTAAACACTCAGTGCCTGCTCTGAAGTGTGGACAGTCCAAGGCTCTATTCCTGGAAAGGTCGCAAGCCTACTAGAACTGACACATATGCTTGGCTCTGTGTGCTGTGAGTCAGCCCATTGCTTTTGAATAGTAGTCATATGCATGAGAAAAGCCCTCCTTAGTTGGAAATAAGGCTTTAAAGAGAGTGGTGGTCCCAGTGGTGTTTAAATTACTCATTTCTCTTTTTAACTTCTGAAGGCTAATTAATGTACACAAGTGTCCAGTAAAAGGTAATATTCAGAAGAATGTCCCCCACCAACTGGGAATTAATTCAAAGCAGTTGCAACAAACACTTGCACATCTGAGTAGAATAAATAATTTAGTTAAGTTGCCTTAAGAAATGAAAAAAAAAAAAAAAAAGAAGCAGTGTTACCTCTGTTTCCCTAGAAATGTGGGAACCAAGTGGGAATTGCAGATGGTTATAGCATCACTTTTGATGATAACTCGAAAGTTCCAGCACTTGAGGTGATTTGAGAGTACTGGCATCATATTAGATGCTAATTAGTAGGTGTATGTGCATATGTGCTTGACAGCTATTTTTAGGGGATTGCAAATCATAGAACCAGAGAGTGGCTTGGGTTGGAAGGGACCTTAAAGATCATTTCATTCCAACCCCCTGCCGTGGGCAGGGACCCCTTCCACTAGACCAGGTTGCTGAAAGCCCCATCCAACCTGGCCTGTTCTCCATACAGTGACATTACAGGAAGATAATTTTGCTGTCTCACCTGCCTGCTGGAAGGAATCCACCTGCAATTCAGCCCCTTGCCGCCTCAGGCTTGGAGTTTCTGGTAGTTTCCTCCCTTTATTAGTTCCATTTGGTGCCAAGGTGCTTGGTAGGATTGAGTCAACAAAGCTCCAGCCCTCTGTCCTGACTTTCCAGATGTTTCCAGTGTCTTGGAGCAGAGAGGAGAAGTGATTCACTGCTAGCCTCATGTATCCTTTCCTTCTGAGCTGGAGGTCACTGGGGACTCAAGGGCACCCTTAGGGGTGGATGGATGGATGGATGTTTGCTTTGAGTCCTGCTGTCCTCGTACCCTCAGCTGTATCCTTAAAGAAAAGGAGCAGACAGAACTCTTTGCTCAAAGCCCACTAACCACCTTTAAATTATCACAGAGAAATGGGGTCACACGTTGTCCATCCTGTGTCCTGCTTTTTAAGCCTTGGTTTTGTTTTGTTTTGCAAGAACTTATATTGGAGGGGAAAAACATGAAACAGTCTTTTTGGATAGCAGTGCCAAGCTTCATTTATTCTGGAAGAGTCAGCACTATGCTTTTAGTGGGATTTGTGTCTTGGTACAGATGTACAGAGAGAGAGAAACTTCTAACGGATTTAAGAAGCACGTAGGGGCAACTAAGGGCACAAATTGTAACAAATCTCTGAAAAAAAAGGTCTGTGACAAATGGTGTTAAACTTGATTTTTTTTTTTTTTTTAAATGGTGTGCTTCTTTGTTGTCCTTTTGCCAGTAACTCCGCAAAATATTATCAAGGTCATAATCTCTAAGCACTTTCAAAATACCCATTATCCTTCTTGTGCTCCCTTGGAGCCAGAGATACTTCAGAGGGATGGATTTTTCTGCTAAACCTGTTGGCTTTAGCTATTTAGCTCTGGGCTTTGCAGTGTGGTATCTGTTAATGAGATCACTGTGTTGGACTGTAGCATGGATCAGCATGAGACTGCAATTAGTGTTACCAGTCAAAAATTGGGATTTCGTGACTACACATGTGCAAACCCCGTGACACTGGGCAGCAATGAGTATCTCACTGCTTTCCTAAAACCCTGTAGTGTTGTAGGGACTGCAGGCATTCCCCTTCAGATCATCTCAGTGTGTTGTGGCTATTTTTAGGTTTTGGGGTGGTTTTTGTTTTCTCTGTGAACTTCAGCAGGCAGTGTGGTTTGGTTAGCAGCAGCACAGGCACTGCATTGTGGTAGCTGTTCTGGAATGGGAGTTCATTGGTGTGACTAACCCTGCTATTCAATCATGAAAAAAGCCTTGCTCTGCTCTAATTATGCTACATGATGTCAAAAAGATACTCTTCAATTGTTACCAAATTCATGAGAGCCTGATTCATGATAATTATTGGGAGAAAACAATCAGAGGCCGATTAGTTCAGAACTGACATGGCAGGGGAAGGAAAGAAAGATTTGAAAATTTACTTGGATGTTGATTATAATTAGATTTTTGTGTGTGGAAGTGAGTAACAAGGAAGAGATTCAGGCGTATTTTTTACTTACATAGAAGAGAGACATTCTTTTCAAGTAGTTTCCTGTGAATCCTCTCCGTTTCATGGGTGTATTTCAGAATATGACTCAGAGGCAAAAATATCAGGTAGTTTCCATTCAAAGGAGACCCTGGAGTACATGATAAGGCCTGACACGTTAACCTAATTGCAGCCCCATGGATATACTGGGTCTCTAAAGGATCTTCCTGGATTCATTGCTGCCATGACTTTATTTCCTGGTTTGTATGCTTTGTATCCTGGTTTTGCTGATCAGTTCTGCTCCTCAGCCTTCTCCAAGTGCATGGGGGTGGCTGCGTGGGCTTGAGGAAACAACCAGTTCTGCAAAAGGCACCTTTTGTACTGATTCAGTGTTCAGGTACAGGGCAGGCTCAGGTGTGCTGGGCTGTAGTGGATGTGCTCTCTCAGCACAGCCAGAAATGTTGCAGGAAGCTTGGAGTACCAGGGAATTTCAGCGGTCTCCTGGCTAGAAAGCAAGATTCCTCTCTCATCTGAAATGTGCTTTAAAGAAGCAGGTGTGAGGCTAAGGAAAGGGCAGAGTGGGAGAAACCCCATTAAATTTCAAAATTCTTCAATCTTATTGATGGAAGACAGTATTCAGGCCTTTTTCTTTACAGACAGATTTCAAAATCCTTAGAATTTGGAATTTTTTTTGCCCCAACCTCACTGTATTTTGCACTACATTTTAGTGTTTTAGCTATGACTCATAATGTACTGAATATTTCCAAAATTGATACGTAACTGTAATGCTCTTAGTTCAAATCTAGTGAATCAAAGGGGGAGAGAAAAAGAGAGAAGAAAAAAGTTTTTCACATACGTTTTTAATTTGTTCCTAGATAACTGGATTCCTGAGATCATACACTACAAGAAAAAAAGAAACTACCAAACAGCTGAGTCCACCTTTAACAAAACCTGGGACTTAGACCTGAGTTAAACATTAACCTGACTCGAACACAAAGACCTGCTTATGGTGATAATGCCCAAATCACCATGTTCACTTGATTTTTGTAACTAAGTAAGGAAGCTGGCTCCAGTGATTTTCATACTGTGTGAAGTCACTGAAAAGTTTTAAAAGCCCATACTGGTGTGTATAATAAGGCAATATCTCCTGGGTTGTAGTGGGTTGCATATTTCATATCACAAAATTTTTATATTTTTTAAATAGACAACTGTTCAAGTAACTTGCACATGAATATTCAAACGCGTGACTTCATACCCTTTGCTGAAAATACCTGAGAAACACTCATAATTGATGTGCAGAGGTAGGAGAATGGAAAGTTCCTCAGCAGTGTTTTCTTACTTCTTTTATTATTGTTTTTCCAATTATTTGCCTGGATTTGAACCTTTAAAAACACTATGTGCTTTGAAACTTATTTCATGTGTCTAGAAATAGCAGCCATTGTGCAGTTATATGTTTTTTCACTTGTTTGTGTGGAAGTGGAAACGAAACATTGGAAATCTATTTATGTAGTACATTACAAAGACTTGCAACAAACAGGTTTCAAAAACATCCTGGAAATTTTCAATGATTAGCTTAATATATGCCATAAAAATCAGTGGTGACCACGAGGAGCTACTACAGTAAGCCTGGGTAATACTGTATCCCTGAGAATGCTTCAGAGCTTGCAAATATATAGCCCAGGCAGTTAAAAAATAATAATTTGCATGTTATGCATATTGCAAAAGAATGTTGTGTGATAACGTTTTTAAGAGAAGCACAGCTTTATTATATCTATATTTTCCTGTGAAATGCTTTACTAATCAACTAGTGGAATGAAATATTCCACACCCTTAAATACCCCAGCAACAAATATTTTCCTTCATACTGGTTGCATTTCATAGTAAGCGTAAAAGCTCGACTTGTAGCAGGCTGACATCAGCACCCAGAGTGGGGTTTACAAGAATAATTTGCCATCAGAGGGAGTTTCTTTATGTGTCATCATAGGCAGTGAATCAGGCAGCAGGTATTTGGGGTTTTTCAGGTTGTCCCCTTTACCAAGAGGATTTAGGGGGGTTCAGGGATCTCTTTGATGCAGTTCCAGGGTATGAATATAAGGTCTGGTGTTCGTGGGTGCAACAGGAATTAGGACAGCAGGAGGCAGGTACAGGATAGCAGTTTGGCAGTGCCAGCCATGCATTCTCACGCTGTTATTTGACTTAAAAATCAATCCTATCTAGCTCTCAAGGTCTTGCTGTTGCTGTGATTTCAGGCTCTGCCAGGAGCGGTCTGCTCCTGTTTTAACTGTAGGGCTGATCCAAGGATTTGTCTTGGCTGCATGATGATCTGCATCATGGAGATGATCCAGGATGGAACCCGTGCATCAAAGTATAATCTTAGGTTTTCTGGAAATGCTTCAGTGATAAACTAGCACATTCATTGCAGCTCTCCCATTAAAGGAAACGTGGTTATTGTGTTAAATAAGTTCCTTGTCTGCTGAATTGCAGGGATGGGGTGGGGTGGGGAGGGGTGGACCCTTGCACTTGCAAAGTAAATGGTTTATAACCTGTTACCTCACAGGTCTTCACTCCTAGATAAGAAAGCTAAAATCGTGTGGCAGAAAAGTAGGTTAAGTGAATCCTAGTTCCTTGAAGTCACCAAATCTTTTAAAATGTTTTCCTGTTATGGAAAATGCTTTCTTGTAAAAGGAGCTAAGGAACACAATGCGTGGTTTTTGCAGCGTGGGTTTTTTGCCTCTTTTCTCGGTTAGTTGGGGAAATCACTCTGTGTACTCAGCCTTTATTTCATTGAGATGTTTTTCCAGCTCTGGGTTTGGTTTTTTTCACAGAGGTGTTCCAGTGTGTTTTTCTGTTCAAGCCCATGACGCTGTTGGCATAGGAAATGCACATCCTGCTGCTCTGAAGGGGAAAGTAAAGGATAGATAGTAGAAAATAGGGGCATATCTTTCAGATATTAAGTGATTTGTTCATGGCTGCTACCAGTTGCGTTTTACAGGTTCAAAAAAAAATACAAATGAAGACTTTGTAACAAAAAGAGCTCTAGTCAAAACCTCTGCTCTTAATTTTATCATATTAACATTGATTCAGCAAGTGCAAGAGGAGTGTGAAATTACAATCCTTGTATTACATCCAGGTTCCTCTTGTTTTGTGGCAAAACTAGATTTGGCAGCTGGCTTTTGATTCCTGTGGAGGATGACATCACCACCACATCGGAAATGCAAGGCTTGAGATGCTTCTGAAATGAGATGCTGTCTTGGTTTGGAAAGACAGGTGTCTGCCAGGGAAAGCTGGATCTTCCCTTGGAGTGGAGAATGTAAACCCCCTCCCTCTGAATTATTGTAATTTTGCGATTAAGGGGCTTTCGGGCAAAGATATGGGAATAGGACTAACAGTTCTTTACTAGGAATATTAACAATACAAATATAGTAGTACAAAAAAATCAAGCAAACAAAAAAAATCCTAGAAACACTGACAGAGTCAGAGCATGAGCTGACACCCTGTTGGTCAGGGTGTTGGGAGCAGTCCAATTACATCCTCCTGGAGTGACAGATGTGGTTCTGTTGGAGCAGAGATGATCCTGTAGAAGGGTCCAGTGATGGTGAGATGAGTCCTGTCTTCCTCTGGGAATCCAGTGGAAACAGGCTGTGCTGGTGGTCTGAATCTCAGGTTTTATCCAGGTAGGAATGCTGGACTCCTCCCCCTGGGTGGAGCATCTCCCAATGGGATGATGTAATTTTATCAGTCATGCAGTGAGCCTCCATGGCCCATGAACAGCAAATATCCCCTGGAGGGAGGATGGGTGGTGGAAGAGATAAGAACACTGCCCCACCTGGTTTTAACAGCTGGCCCATTAACAGAAGGCACCTGCCCCCTCCACCCTGGAGTTATGAGGAGTGGGGCATAGAAGAGATAAAGAAAACACTTCCCCAACCAGTTTCAGCAGATGGCAAATAGAACACATGCTTTTGGTTACGTATTGCAACCCAAGACAGTAGCTGTGGGTCAGTAATTTAGAGGATGTGCACTGCTCTGCCCTGGGGCCCAGCAGGATAAGAAGGGTGTGGTGCTACTGGAGTGTGAAGGAGGTTCCTGATGATGATCAGAGGGCTGCAGCACCTCTCCTAAAGCTGGAGTTGTTCAGCCTGGAGAGCCGCCCCTCTCCTCATACTCTTTGCTTTCCATCTGTCAGTGGCTGTGAAGGAAATCAGAATTTCCTGGGCAGTGCACAGAGAAGGCTTTCCCTGGGGTTTTGGGGACTGAATCCCGTTGTTTTCCTCTGGGTCAGTGGCTCACACCCTGTGTTGAGGCGTTTGTCATCCCCACGGAGGTTTGTAGGGTCTCTGAAGGTTGTGATGGCTCATGCTCTGGGAAGCACATTGAATCTACATCTGCTTAGTGATAGACTGGATTGGGATGAATGTGTTTCCACTGTTTTAGACACTTTTCAGAGTAGGGGTGAACATTAATATTTAGATTATTTAAAAGCTAAAATTCTGATATTTAATTGTTTTTATCCTGTTTCTTTGCAACATATTAGGTAATTTTACAAAATCCTAAATTGGAATATTGTCCTATGTAAATATTGTCCTATGTATTGTCCTGTATATGTCCTACTGTTATTTAATTCATAAGCAGAAATTCCTAATGAAGTAATTCAGCTTCTTTCTAGTAACCCAGCATGAAAAGTTTGTGTAAGTTCTCTGGTGATCTTGATGAAGTTGTGCTGGCAATGATGAGCAGTACCTAATGCAAATGAAAGAGAGATTTTGGTTCCTTGGTGTGTTTAGTTTTCAGGTAACATATTTTGAAATAAATTCCAACAGCTGGAATTTTGCATAACAGATCAAAAGCAATTTAATAAGCCTGTTTAACCTGTGAGATGAAATTTATTAGAATTGGTAGATATTTAGGACCTTTGAAGGTTTCTTTGGTAATACAGAAAAGGAGTTTCCTCAAGATGAAACTGCTGTATGGCTTTATATCCACCAGAAGCATTTTTGGGAAAAGGACCTTTAACGCTTTCTCAATAACAGCTGTGAAGAAAAAATGTCAAAGGGAAAATGCAAAAGAAAGAATACTTGAGTGGAAATTGAAATCTCTTGTACACACCCACTGCTGCTGTAGAATATTCCACTGACCTCCTGATGGTCCATTCAAGCTGTAACATATTTGGGAGCTTACTGTCATCTGCCCTGAGCTTTGATGTCAGGCTGCTGAATAGAAAAATCCATACTACAGTAAGCTGAACACTTGATCCACACAAGGCCTTGAATTTTAGTGCTGTTGACTTGTTTTGAAGAGGGGAAAAAAAAAAGGCAGTGATCTGAAATCAGCCTTTTGGATACTGGGAGAAACAAAGAATTATCGTTTTTCAGGTTGTGTTATGAGTAACAGTTTATTTTTGTTTGTCTGTCTCCTAACAGATTTATACGGATTGGGCTAATCACTATCTAGCAAAATCTGGTCACAAGAGATTGATAAAGGATCTGCAGCAAGATGTGACTGATGGAGTCCTGCTAGCTGAAATAATCCAAGTTGTAGGTGAGTGATTTTCTGTGTTTGTGGCAAGTGTCCACCAGCTTGCTCAGACAATCCCTGTTTTTATCTTCTACACCAACACAGAGTATGTGGGGGGTGTCTTGGGTTATGGAACCAAAACTGTGTATTCTATTTCATCTGTTGAAAGCAGCTGGGGAGATGTCTTTTCTTTATCTCTTGTAACTCTGGGGGGAGGGGGGCGGGTGCCTTCTGATAATGAGCCAACTGTTAAAACCAGGTGGGGCAGTGTTTCTTATCTCTTTCACCACCTGTCCTCCCTCGGGGGATATCTTCTGCTAATGGGCCATGAAGGCTCACCAAGGACAGGACACATTCCATCATCCCATTGTGAAATGCTCCACCCAGTGGGGAGGAGCCAACCATTCCTACCTGGATAAAAACTGAGACGTAGGAACACCAGGGATCTGGTTCCACTGGATTCTTGGAGGAAGACCGGACCCTTCTCACCATCACTGGACCCTTTTCTCTCAGGATCATCTCTGCTCCAACAGAACCACATCTGCCACTCCAGGAGGACTTAGTTTTGGACTGCTTCCAATACCCTGACCAACAGGGTGTCAGGCTGTATCTCTGACTCTGTCAGGGTTTCTAGGATTGCTGTTTGTTTGTTTGCTTTTGTTTTGGGTTTTTTTCTACTATATTTGTATTGTTAATATTCCTAGTAAAGAACTGTTTTTCCTATTCCCAAATCTTTGCCTGAAAGGCCTTAATTGCAAAATTATAATAATTTGGAGGGAGTGAGGGGTTTACATTCTCTATTCCAAGGGAAACTCCTTTCCCTGGTGGATACCTGTCTTTCCAAACCAAGACAGGGGGAATCCATCAAACTGCATGGAATTATGTAGATAATTTTCCTTCAGAGGCTTTGCTAATTAATTTGAAAAAGCCTTGTCTTATAGTGGAAAAATATTGGGTGTTGCTGGTAAGATCTCCTGACACAGCACTATTACTCTACATGGCTGAGTTAAAAAAAAACAAAACAAAACAACTCATGAGATTTTTTTTTTCTGCTACAATGCTGTTAGCCCTCACTGTTTCTAATATCACTGTGAATATAATTCACAGTGATATTGCCTCCTGTCTTGAACCTCCTGCCTCCAGTTGGATTTGGGAGATCCATATATACAGCTGCAAAAGGAGAAGGGGTGTAATTCTTGTGTGGCAGAAAAAGGAATCTTTCATAACGAGTTTTCAGATGAGGAGAATCACCATTAGGACAAATCTCAAGTGCAGGCTCAGTTATTTTATCCAAAGCCTTTAGTTCTCTTAAATTAGTGCACTAATGCTCATGGATAATGAAAGTTCCGAGCAATTTTCTCCATGTAGAGCTGCATATTGTCCCTCTTCCCTTGGGCCTGGATCCTTCATTAGTTCCTTCAGAGGCTCATCCATCTGGTGCTGAGGATGCCACAAAGCACATGCATGGGCCGATGGAGATGGATGGAATAGGAAAGCCTGCTAGTGGGAATTAGGACAACCATTGTTAGGAGCAAAATGACAGATTGAGATGCAAATTAAGAAGCCAGCAAGGAAGGAACAGGACATCAGAGCATGCATGTTTATTATGTGTGTTTGAGATGCTGTAAGGGAGCTAGTTCTGGGTTTAAGGTAGGGATCTGTAAGGCCCCTTCTGGGATGACACTGAAGCATCTATCAGTGATTCTACTGGGATATGTTTGAAAAGATTTTGTCTCTCTGCTTTAGAGCAACATTAAATCTCAGTAGCATTGTAGTCCTGCCGTGCAGTTAGAGAGGTGCAAAAACAGGCCATGAATTCATTGATGATTGTGTTGACAGGTATTCACTATGAACAATGCTCCTTCCTACATCCATTTCCCTTAACAGGAACGGTTTTTGGAAACCCAGGAGCAGTTAGGAGTTGATTCCTTTCATGCCTATCTAGCTACCCTGCCTTAACACAGTTGTGGGAAACTTCTGCCTGAGAATGCATGTGCAAGAATACCGCCATCAAAATGTAGACTTGGTTCCTTCTCCCAAATATTTAAATGTAGCTCTTTGAGTATTGACTTGTGAAAACTCGTATGAAATTCAAATTATTCCTTCTAAAATACATAACCAGTTATTGCTTTGATCACCTTTGCAGGTTGGGTGGGGTGTTTTTTTTTTTGGTCATTTTTATAGCTGCCTTTTGGCTAATATTTAAGATTAAGGTCTGCAAGGTTTCAAAAGTTGAAGTATGAGGGGAAGAATGTCTTTATCAAAGAACCTTTTTCATGTGAAAGAAAGGTCATATTTAAACATTCTGAGTTTAATCCTCCAAATTAATAGTGAAGAAAAGTAAATTGCATCTGCTGTGTATGGCTTTAGGCAGCTGCGTCTCACTGTCACAAGGATGAGGAGCACTTCCACACCTAGAAGCAGCTTTATCTGTAGCCTGCAAAATCCAAGCTTTTTTCCTAACTGCGTAGTAGGAAAGCTTTGATATGCAGTGCAGGAGAGGAGGTTTTTTATATTATGATGTGCTATGTGTAAAAGCAGCTGTTTGCAAGTCAATTAAAATGTATTCATGTCATTCTGGTTCATTTCAGTTCGAAATTTATGAGCCTGTAAAGGAATGTGTAAACACTATATGCCTTAGTAATGCCGTATAAACACAGTAGCTGTGTTTAAATCCATGAATGCAGATACATTGGGTGTGACCTGGGTTCTTGGAGGTGTCTCTGTACATGTGTCCCAAACAAGAGATAAGTTCACAAGTTCGTTAATTTCCTTTCCAGTAATTACAAGCGGTGCCAATTTATAGGAATACAGCTATCAATTTTTAAATGTGTTATAAATGTAGTTGATGGAGATATTGCATGGTACTAAAGTGAGAGATAGCAAATATTATGAGATGGGTGCACAGGACTTGGAAAATGGGATTTAATGAATTCGTCTTCGTTCCTGTATGACCAAAGCCAGGATGGCATTCCTGGAAGCAGTGTGTGCTCTTCATGGGGAGAGGCTGAGGGACCACTCTGGGGAACACACTGTGCATTTAGCTGCAGTCTCTTACAGATTAGCATCAATTTCTCATTGCATTGCTGTGGGATAAATGTGTCCTGTGGCATGGATGTGTAAAATGAGACCTATCAGGCAAGAGTGAAGTTGTGTTGCTGCTTTGTTTCTCCTGGCTATGACTCCTTCTGGAATATCGTGCCAAACGAGATCCACCTAACTGAGGGCAACCATGAGGTGGGATGGAGTTCTGACTGGTGTCCTGAGAACACGTGTGACTGCCAGAAAATACAGCTTTTAATGCATGAATCAAATGGGATGTGCGTGCCTGCCTCTATTACAGTGAAAAAACTGTGGGAAACTGAACTTTGGTTGTAACTGGTTCTTCAGAGTCAAACACAAAGTCATTTCAACATCCAAGGCTGAAAGGTGAAACTGAGCAAACTCAGACTCTAAGGCAAACATTATCCACCTCAGGAATTTCATTGTTTCACGTCTGACCTTAAAGGTGGAAATTACATTCTTCTGCAGGTTAGGGTAGCATATAAGCCATGGTCAAGAATCTTGAAGAGTTGTTTCATGATTTGTGCTTTAAAAAAAGAAAAAAAACTATTAGAGGAAAAAAATTAACAATAATTAATAATTATTATACCATTATAATAATTTTAATAATAATTTTAACAATAACATTATTATTAAAATTTAATTATTAAAATTATTAAATTTACCATGTTGATTTCAAACCTGTTTTCACTCTCCAAGCAGACCAGCTGCCATGCTAACATCTCTGTGTGTGGAGTGCTCACTTTTCCACCCAGCAGTGATTCAGCTTCCAGAGCTCACATCTTTCTCGTGGTTTAAAGGAATTCCCCATCACAAGAGGCTGTCAGAGCAGTTGGCTTCTGCCCCAGCTGTCTCAGGAGGCTCCAGAGAGCTCCAGCTGCTTTTTTTTCTTTTTGTGGCTCTCGGTGTTTCACACATTCACTTGGGCTGGACAGCTACAATCCAAAACTCCTTTACTGAGCTGGCAGCAGGTGCTCAGGAAATCCTTGGAACAAATAAATGCCCTTGCTTTAGTTTTTTTGCCTTATTGTCTCTTTTTCCTTTTTTTTTTCTTTACAGCAAATGAAAAGATTGAAGACATCAATGGCTGCCCAAAAAATAGGTCTCAAATGGTAAGTAGTAAAGTGGTCTGTTTGTGTGTGCATGGCTGAGTGACAGGGTGGGATTTCAGTGTATGAGACTTTTAATAACAATTTTTAATTTTTCACAGTAGTGAACTATACGTATAATCTTCAGAACATTAATATTAGAGTTCTTGCCCCACTGTACTCCACAGTAGTTGAATCAGGCTTTATAATTTATCATATATTTACAGCTGAGATTATTTTTACATTGCTACTTTATATTTCTGAAATATCACATAATTATACAGAAATATATAGAAATAAAGAATTAGATATTTGAAAGTATGATTAAGAGTTCCTGTATCTTTTGAAATGAAGCAAAGTAAATGAGCAATATGAAATGAAATGAAAAAAATTCATAAAATTCAAGATGCAATTTGTTGACAGAGAAGTTTGGTTTGTGTCTTGTTTGTATTTAATATTCAAACCTAGAGAACCAAAAATCAGTCCAGGAAAATTAAAAAGCATATAATACCTCAAGAGAATATTTACTGTGAGTATTGCTGAAGCTAAGGGCATTGCAGAATTTTATTAAGAACACAAATAATAAAAAATTATTTTTAAAATACATTTAAATGAAGAGCATTTAAAATTTATTATACTTCAAATGAGGTTACTTCCTTCTGTATCTTGAGAAAAAGTCATTTTACAACATAAATTCTGATATCTTCCTTTGGCATTACAAATGCTTGCTTTGACACACTTGGATATCCATTCTCTGTGTGAAGCTATTTTAATGTTTTTATTTTTATGAGTGTTCCTGACTGCCCCTACCTTCACTTCAATGTGAGCACAGCCACTCATGTAGTAAAGTGAAATAAAGATTTAAGGAGAGCTTGACAGCATAAGTCAAAACCCACACTCTGTTTTGCTCTCCTCCTTGGCTTTTTGTTGTTTCTTGGAAGTTATCAATCTTGTTGAAACCATGGAGCAAGCTCTCTGTAGAAAGCAAGCCATCAGGAAGATTTATCATTGCTCCTTCTTGCTGCTTTGAAGAGAGTGGTTGCTGTTCTTGCTGTAGCCACAGCAGCTGTCTGCAGTATAAATAATGAGGAAATTTTGACAATTACCATAATTTAATGTCCCACAAGTGTGTTTTAAGAACTGAATTTCATTCAGGCCTGGAGTCTGTAACCAGCTCCAGGATTTGCAGCTAAAAAAAGTCACTTCAAGTCATGATTCTCAATGCAGAGAAGGTGTTGCTCTGTTGGATACTGGGATGGATGTAGTGGGTTGCTTATGGAAGCCGGATCAGGTTATAACCAGTGGCATGCAGGGGCCATGTGCTGGGTCAGGAATGCTGGACAGGGCTGGAAGGACACATTTGCTGCCTCCTCTGATGTTATTCCACTTGCTCATTCAGGAGGGTGTGGTGAGTGGGACTGTCCCCCACACTCATGAGACCTGCAGTCACAGCTGGGCATCCCCAGCAGTTTTCCTCATGTGAGGAAAACAAGAATTATGCCTAGGGCTTGCTTTTATCAGGTGCACATGCTTACAGAGCTCTTTGTCATCTGACTATAAAGATACTGTGGTTGCCTAGGGAAGCTGTGGCTGCCCCATCCCTGGAAGTGTCCAAGACCAGGTTGGAGGGGGTTTGGAGCAATCTGGGATAGTGGAAGGTGAAACTACATGATCTTTAAGGATCCTTCCCACCCAAATCATTCCATGAGTCTTCTAAGGCAGAACACAGGAATCTTCATAAGGGTGGTGTTTGTGCAGTAGTTACTTGCAGTGTTTAGGGAGGTGCTGGAACCCTGGAAGCTAAGAATTTCAGGCTTTCTGTGCTGACAGGCACTGACCCTCAAGCAAGCACTCCATTTGACCTAAGTCCTTGGAACAGGCTTCCAAAATTGAGTGATAGCACTGGGATTGTGGGTGTGTAGTTTGAGTAGAATTGTGTGATATCACACAGGGTGGAAAACTTAGAGTTTAAGATTTTAATATAAAGTAATACATGTATATATAAAGCAATATGGAGGATTTAGGGCATAGGCTAAATTCTTCTTTCACCTTCTTCATGGGTTTGGGTGGTAGCTTGTAATTGGGTGAAATTATGTCCACATTGTGGACCACGGGTGGTTGGTTATTGGGTTAAAAGTAAAAATAATTTAGGTGTCATCTCGTTATTGGACAATTAGTGCTTAAAAGACCTTGGAAAGAGTTAGAGACAGCTCCGTTTTCTACCTTGTTAGCTAGAACTCACAACTTGTGAGACTGTACTATAAATAAGAATTAATAAACACTGAGTCCGAGCACGAAAACTGCGACTCCCATGCTTTAATCTCGGCTCTAACAGAAGAAAAAAAGATAAAAAAACAACAAGGAGACAACCCTTTGGCAAGTCCAGGATAAATGTGTTACGGTGCTTGTTTTAGGTACAGCAGTCTTCATCCTTTGCATTTCAGTGCACTGTGTTGATACAGCTTACAGGGTCCTGCAGAGTGTGGAGACTGGTGTTTGTGTCTGGTAACCCTGGCTCAGAGAGGTGGCAGAGGCAAGCCATCCTGATACTTAAGTAATGTCCACTCTGTTTTCAAATGAGTCTTTCAGTTAAAAGTGTCCATATCCATATTAGAGTGCTTGAAAGGTGAGCAGCACAAATGAGGAGATCCAGGGGGATTAAAAAAACAAAAAAAAACCCCACCAATAAATGGAGATTTAACTTTGCTCATTGTATAGAAACACAACAGATCTCAGAGGGAAGGAAGCCTTCCACCATCCTCTTTTCCCTTTATAGAGTCCCAATGCTTTGAGCAGACACATGTGAGCTGAGCTATGAAGAATCATCTCACTCCCAGCCAGGTGTATCAGCCTAGAAAGCTGGACCAACTTGGTATCTTCCCAAATCCATTAAAGGACATGGGGAGAAGAAGTGTCTTCACTTCTATGTGGCACAGTCCCAAGCTGGTGATGCCAAACCTGAGGAAGCTCTCTGCAGAGCCAGATATAGCCTCTCTGCCTTGTTGCCAGTGTTGGAGAGCATCAAGCAAATTGGCCCAAACTGAGCATTAGAGACAGCTTGGGTCTGTCAGGCTCAAAGCCAGTGCTAATAAGCCTTGTCAAATGAAGTTTAGTACTGCAGAACCATGTGGGACCTTCTATGCTTATCAACCTTGTCCCAGTGCCAAAAATGACATGACAAGGGCCTCACTGGCTCCGTGAAAAATCACTTAGGTGAAAACCTGTCCTCCCATCATCATCCTGTCTGGGTTGTTCTGCTGAGGGGAGGATCCCTGTCTTCCTTTGCTCCAGATAAGAGCTGGCTGGCTTTTATATAATCTGTTACAGACTATTCTATAGCTTGTCTTCTGCATAAAATGTTTCAGGGTTTCTTTTTCCCCAAACCTCTGTATTTTTATGCTGTAGATATTTGTCTAAACAAAAGCCTGTAATTCTGATGATTTGTTCCAGCTGGATGCAGAAAGTACTGTGGGTTAGAGAGGATGTACTTGTATGGAGCACGGGCTCTGGGACCAAGAACATTTGGAGAGCACTGAAGCATTTGGGGTTTTTTTTGAAAAAACCCAGAAAATGTTGGCATAGTTCTTGATAACTGGGTGAAGGACAATAAATCAAGGGTAGTTTTCTCTCCTACACACTTCTGAAAAGAAGACTTAGGGAAATAAACCTGAGTAGGGCTATCTCTTCTAATACTGTTTGTTTATAGAAAAACAGGTATTTTTTCCTTACTTTTTCTTATTTGCTTCTTGTTTAGGGCATCATTTTAGAGTTCAACACGTGGCATCTTGCAGATTATGGGAGGTTAGTACCTCCTAGGTACTCTAGATTTTTCTTATTGATGTGGGTGCCTTTGCAAGTGCTGAATGTTACTCTTGTAAAAGAGTTCCTACCGCTTACATTTGTAAAATGATAAACCCAAAGTGTGTGAGTTGTCTATGCTACATTATATATGTATGAATATAGCAAAGCTGAAACGTGCTGAAAGGAAGAGGATTGGGGAACCTGTGGGTAGATACACCAGACTTTCATCTTCCCATGTCTGGGGAAATTGTGGGACAGCCAGGACAAGAATTTGGAGCAACAGAAAGGCTTAACAAACACCACAGCACCTCCTATAAATAGGCCAGGAAATTACTGTGCATTGCTTGTGGGTTGGTGCTCTGGCTTTAGTATTTTTCAAGATCACTTTGTGTCTGTAAGTATCTGTTCTCAAATAGCAAAAGGGAGGTATTTATTTTTTTTTTTCATGTATTGGCAGGAAGTTTTTAAGAATCATCTCTTTCTGATGCAGATATTAAGCTGTAGTGGTAAGCTAATATCACTCAGTCTTCTTACTGCTGTTTGTCTTGCAAACAAAAGATCTTGTACTGACTGCGGTGTGGGTCAGAGCCAGCATTTCTTCCCAAGAACTGTATGGAAGTTGGGATGAAGGCCGTGTTTTCAGTACAATGAATGACTTAATTTGCAAGGAAACCTTACTTCCAGTGATGGGAATTTGACTCTTATTTTAGTGTTTGACTGGTTTCTTGTGTTCTGATAATGAGCTGTTTTGTAATGTGTGTGACACCTAAGGAACAGTTTGCATGGAAGTTTTCCACCATGGTGGGGACTTTGGTTTTGGCTTGAACAGTACTGATTCAGCTGTTGGAGAAAGGTATCCCGTCCCCTCCTCAGTGTGATCCTTGCCAGCTCCATGAATTTTTTTTTTTTTTTTTATTGTCAAAAGAGCGTAGATGTTGAAATCTCCATTACGAATTTGTGTGTATGGCATGTGTTATCCATATTTCTGTGTTCTTTTTCTCAAGAGCACTTTTAATGAATTGATGTAACAGATGTGAGTGCTGCCACGATGTGGCCCATACTTACAGGAAATCACTGGGCTCACACATTCATGACTTGGTTGGAAGGAATAACATCAGCTGAAACGTCTGCATGACCCGAGCAGCTCTCTGTGTGTCTGTAATACCACTAAGGCAGGGAGCTGCTGTGTTATGTACAAATAACTAAAAATAGCTGCTGTATAAAAACAAAAAACCGAAAAATTCTTAGTTGCTTGTTTCCTCACGGAAAATAATTCTGTCTCTGGTCTTCGGGAGCAGGCACCCACTTCAACTTGCTCCTCTAAATGTTTTGAGCAGTTTTATACAGCCAGCATTGTCCAAACGTTGCTATAGGAAGGTGCAATAAATCTGCCAGGCTGTTGATCCAGCCCCCCCTGAGTCCAAAGCCAAGGAGGGCTCTGCTGCTGGCACATGTGCTGCTAATTCAGGGGAGCAGCCCTGCTGGAAGATCAAAAGCATCACAAGTAGGTTTTTTTTCTCTGTGAATTCCTAGCACAGTATTTTTGGAAATGTATCCCAGGGGTTAAATATAGCCGTGTATTTTCAAGTAATCCAACTCCAATGCTGAGCAAATGTAGCAAAGGGAACTTTCCCATCACCTGAGCCTTCCCTGGCTCTGCCTGGGGAGCTTGTAACTTACCAGGAGCATATGTTTGGAAATTTAATCTGGTTTGATGTTACCATGGTAACAGATGGGTGTCTTCTGGCCCTAACCTGTGGTGCAGTTCCTCACAGCTGAAGGTCAGCTGAGGGGGAGGACATCCCCCAGTGCTGTGCCAGCCTGGCCAGTGACAGACACCAGCTTAGCTTCTGTGACTGCCTGTGCAGGGGCATGGCCAAAGAGCAAGTTCTGGAATGTTAAAAGAATTTTCTTTAAGCTCTCAGGGTTTCTGTTGGTCATGTATGAACCCATGTTGTGATGTAGACAGGAATGATGTACTACAGAGATGATCTACTGGGTTGCTTGTACTTATCTTGCCTTCAGCCTCTGTTTATATGACTCTTGCTCCAAGATAAGATTGATTTTAATGTCTCTTTTTTTCCAGATGCCCAGACTGTTGTTATGCTGCCATGCTTACCATTTGTGCATGGTAGTCAGTGAGACAGGCATGGTTGGATCAGAGCTTTCTGTGCTGCAGAACTTGTAGTCTAAATAAAACCACACTGTGCCCACCTCCCCCCCCCCCCATCATTCTACATAGAAAATAACAGGATAAATAGAGCTGGATCAGATCAGGAAAGACCAGTAGGTGCAAGTCCCTGCCATGAGACATGGCAGTGTCACTAAACAGAGATTTGTTTCATTTCTGGAGGGTTTGGCTTTCAGAACTCTTTCAGCATGCAGAGATGGGTGATGAGGCAGTGTGTGCCTCCTGCATTGGGTGGGTGTGTAGGGTGCCTTTGGAGACATTGCTGCTGACACTCTTATCTCAGTTCTATAATGGATCACCTTTGTGGTCACCAGTGGGCTGCTCTCAATTCCTCACCCTTTACAGTGATGGAAGAATTTGTACATCATCTGTCTTGGAAACAGGGTGAGGTTCAATAAAGAGCAACAAAGTAATTTTTATGGAAAAAAATGAAATATGTGAGCTTCTCTGTAAAGGCAGAGTTAGATTCTATTTGATCATTTGCATCACAGTTAAATGGAATTACTGCATTTTGAATACCTGTGGTTCTGCTCACCCTGTATGGACTAAATACATGAAACAGCAGATGGTTTGAGGGGCCAGGGTCATTCCACAAGTGTATATGAAGATGTCTGTAGCTTCCACTTATATATTTACCCCTACACCAAAGTCTGGAAGCACCATTAACAAAATTTTCTGCCATAATAATTACTGAATAAAATTATTACATAAATAGACCTTTTATGCTATACTTTGCAAACACACAGCTTCTTATTATGCTTGGCATAAGTGAGGAAAACTAGGAAATCTTGGATGAGAACCTTTTCTAACTAAGAAGAAAAAGGTTGATTTGAGGACAGGTGGAAGTAAAAATTCTTTTATTATTCTCCTTCAGCTTGTTACTACAAGAGTTAAGGCTGTTTGTATGGAAATTACTTCTCATGCCTGGGTGTTTCTTTTTTACAAGAGATGCAGTGATAAGCTCTTCACTGTGGAATATCTGCACAAGCAGATCATAGCTGTTACAAAGAATTAAACAGTCCAGAGAAATAAACTTTTTGTATGTTGTCACAGGTGTTTCATTTTCAGACATTGCTTATACACTGTAACTGTGTGATAATGGTTATTTGAATTAGCTATTCCTTTAAGGTAGTGCATATCTAGACCATTTCATTCTTCTGGGGTTTGTGCAGAGCTATTTTTACATATACAAGCAGTATTATTGCACTTGTTCTGAGCAGTTATGCAGGGGAATTTCAGTAGGAGATGTTATCCAGGATCCAGGTGCAAGGAAGGAGGGGGCACATGTGTGTTGGTGCCACTGGAGCAAATCCCATGGGAACAGGTGAAGCTGTGTGCCCCAGGCCTGCAGACACAAGAATGTCCTGTCAGCCCAGTGGGGAGGGAGCATTGCGCCTGGGAACGGGCCCTGCCTGCAGCTCCCTTCCCAGGGACCTTTTTTAGAAAGGAACAACTGTCAGTGGCTGCATTGCAGGAGGTTCTTTCTGAACAAATTTCATTAAATTCTGGACTCCTGCTGAAAAATCAAGTTAATGATACACAGAGCCTTCAGCATCTGAGCTGGTCTCTGAGGGCAGAGAGCAGCCAGTGCTCTCTTTCAAGGAAAGTTCTTCCTTTTAAGCGTTTGCACACTCTGAAAAATATTGGTTTATGTAAATTTCAAGGATGTTTTTAGCAAGGAGTCCACATTGGCTAGATACTGATGTTGTTTTAGATTGAATCATAAGTGATGAAATTATTTGGGTTGAAAGGGATTGTAAAGACCACCAGGTTCCAAACCCCCTGCCATGGGCAGGGACACCTTCCACTATCCCAGATTGCTCCAAGCCCTGTCCAACCTGGCCTTGGACAGTGGCAGGGGTGGGGCAGCCACAGCTGCTCTGGGCAACCTGTGCTTCCTTAGGAAGGCTGACCTGAAACAGAGACTGGACAGAGCTAGAGAATAAAGTAGGTATTGATTGAAAGGCCTTTAGGATACACCTTGGGGAGGACAGGGCCTGACCAGGGCCACACCCAGGGTGGACTAAGAATGGTCACAAAAATGTCTGACTGGTCCCGACATCTTACATTTTTGTAAGTTTTGATCCATTTGCATATTGGGGTTTAATTGTCCAATTACAGCTTCAGGTTGTGAGGTCCCATCCTTCTTGTTCCTCCCTTCAGCCCACCCTTGTTTGTGCTTTTGGGCCTGAAAGTTGTCCTTGGTCTTCAGCAGGAAAAGGATTTGTTTTGTCTCCCTACTCTGTGAAGAGAGCTGACTGGCATTTAATGTGAGGCTCAGAACTGCACCCCTGGGCAGCACAGAATCTGGAAAACATGAAAGCTGAAACTTAAGGCATCAGTGCCAGGGCCTCACCACCCTCACAGGGAAGAATTTCTTCCTAATGTCTAGTCTAAACCTGCTTCCTCTCACTTTAAAGCCATTTCCCCTTTCCCCAATTGCACAGCATGTAGCTTTCAGCCTGGGAGCCCCAAATAGAAAAGGGTCTTCCATGAGCAGCCAGGGAAGGTAGAAATAATGCATCTATGGGAGTCACTGCTGTCCTCATTATGGGTTTGCTGAGCACAGACATGGCTTGTCCCTGTCTTTTTCCCTTCCCCCCCTTTTCAGTTACACATGAACAGAGATTCAACACCAAGAAATACGGTTACTGTGGCATGTGCTAAAATATTGTCAAGAGAGTTTCATCTATATCCCAAATTAATGATTCTCCAGAGGCAGGATTCTTTGTTGGTACTTGCTTTGCAGAGTTGATCTTGTTGTTGCTTAATCATAATTTAGAACATCTCTGCATTTCAAATTATTCACCAATTATCCACCTTAACTTTTCAAAGGTCTGATTCTGAAGAGCTAATCCAAAAATAATATTTCCAGGGATATTTTTCAAAGAAATTGCTCTTTGTTTTTCCCCATGGGAAAGTTTTAGTTTTAAATAAATAAACCTGAAAAAAAAAAAAAAAACCAGCCTGAAAGAAACCTGAAAAGCTGAATAAAGTAGGAGCATTTCTACAACCCTCCATGTGTCTGTCCCTGAGCAGATCAGCTTTGGCAAACCTTGGGAATTGCCCTGGATGGCCTGATTCCATTCACAATACAAGCATGCCCTTTGGATGTTCTTTGTTGTCATTAGGAATTTTGGCCAGTGTGAAGCACAGTTTTCTCTTATGGGGTTTACTGCCCTCATTTCTATTCACACTGGGCATGTTGGGAGTGAATGTTGCATATTTGTCCCATTATTTCTGCAGGAAGAGCTGGAAACACAGGATAGCAAAGGTTTTAGCAGGGTCAGAGAGAAGAGGATACACAAGATGAGGCTTAGGCTGATTCTCCAGCCTTAGACTAGTGCCCAAACTCTCCTTGTCTTTAAAAACCCAAAGTAAGGCAATTTTAAGAGAAGAGTCAACTCTTCATGTATAATTGAGCAGATTTTTGTTTCTGTGGGTTTATCTGCAACAACATGGCTTCAGAATATGGACTAGCTTCATTATCCCCCTTCCGTTACATCTTTTAATTCTAAGGTGCCCACCAAGTTCTGTCAAAATCCTGAAACTTAATTTTGGGAGACATTTTTATCCAAGTAGTCAGGAGGAGCAGATGAACACTGGGAGCAATGTATTATTTTCTTTTTAAAAAGATACATTTTGAATGGGATAACTACTAATGAAGATTTATTTTAAACAGAGCAATAAGAGTTAGTATTTATATCCTTCTGGGACAAATGGAATTTGCAGTTCTGCTTTGAATTTTTTATATATAATTATGTTTAGGAGCAAATGAAATATTACTGGAATGGAGAGCCCTTCCTCCCCCAAAACTCCAGGATTCTAAGGACTGTCAATGTAATGACTTAAGATTTTAAGGCTCTTTCTAAACTTTAGGATATAAAAATTATGAGGGTAAAAGCCTTACTCAAAGATACAGAGAAGGAATAGATTTTGTCCTAAGAAACACCTTGTGTTAGGCCATTTCCTACAGTGCAGTTTCTGCACTGTATGTGAAGTCTGCTGGAATACTGCATAAAGGTTTGTGAGGCCTTAAAAACTTTCATATGAACTCAGTCTTTTTCTTATGAAAATTAATAAACTACACATAACATTGAGCCACAAGTTACATGGAAAGCACTGGTTTCAATATAATAAGTAGGTTTTCTGGATAAGCTCATCAAAACTCCCCGTTTATCACCGTGAAATTTGGGAGCAGAGGTCTTGCATCACAATGTGAGAAACTTTCCCTGGTTTGTATGTGAGGGAACCTACAACAAGTTTAATTCTGGTTTTGTTTGAAGAAAAACATCAGTGTCTGTGCCAAGGGCAGCACTGGTTATCCTTTACCTTGTGTATTTGACTTGGCAGAGTTGGACAGACAGCTTTGGCTGGAGGCAGTGTCCACACTCAGGTTTTTGTGGGATATAGTCAATGTTCAACATGTCAGTGCCCACCTGTGGGTCTCCATTTACAGGCTACAGAATGGGGATATTTTGGGTTTGTGTGTGGTGTTTTTTAGAGGTTTTTATATTATTTTATTTTATTTTATTTTATTTTATTTTATTTTATTTTATTTTATTTTATTTTATTTTATTTTATTTTATTTTATTTTTATTTCTGGCATATCCTGTTCTGCTCATACAGGCCAGGGCATGTTTTCTCTCTAGCACTGGCAAGAATAGAAATTGAAATTGCTGCTGTATGACAAGCACAGAGTCTTGTGTGATGATCTGGTCTTGAACAGTTCTTCATGTACAGCACTTAGCCACGATGCCTTCTGTTCCCACCTTGTCAGGTTATTGATGTTGAGGAAGTTTTCCAGTAGCTTTTCCTTCTTTGAATATGAGAGTGGGGGTGATGACACTTGGTATGTTATGTCTGAGCAGAAATTTAATTTTACAGGGTTGTTGGGTTTTTTTCTCATAATCTCCTAATTAAAAGAAAGGAGGAGGAGAAACCCCAGAGGCTGGCAGCCCCACTGGTGTGGGCTCAGCAGTCCTTGGTTGGAATTTAGGGATGTTTCAGAATAAATACCCATCATAAAAGGTTGTGGGACTGATAGCACACATTGATAGTTGATAACACCTAAAGAAGTTTAAATGTGGCAATCTAAAATTGCAAATTCATTTGATTATTTTGGCTGGGAAGTTTAATAAGGCTCAGTTTTGGATACCCCTGGTAATGTTTCTGAGTGAGATGATCACTATGGGTGGCTGTGCTTGGTTTTCCATCTTTTGCACAGTTTTCCCCTGTTTTGGGTGGGCAGGGAATGAGAGCATCCAGCTGCCATCTTTCCTACTTTGCTTCTACTGTGTTAAATGTTGCTGATAAAGCCAATGAAAAATCAGAATTGTCAGCCAAAAAACAATTGTAGCTCACAGTGAAACAGAAAATAGCCACTCCCCTTTGGCAAATCCAGTCCTTTCACATCTGCTTAAAGGGTTTAAGCAGTATGTGGACTTGGCAAAAAAGCGCCCATAGAATCTGGGTGATGATTTGCTGCTGAATGCTGTAATTACAAGGAGGCAACTGTACTTGGTGTTGGAAGTCACCAGGATGCAGTTGTTGGGGTTTTGCTTAGAATTATAGAATGGTTTGGGTTGGAAGGGACTGTAAAGACTATCCTGTTCCAGTTCCCTGCCATGGCCAGAGGCACCTTCCCCTATCCCAGGTTTCTCCAAGCCCTGTCCAATGTCGCCTTGGACACTTCCAGGGATGGGGCAGCCACAGCTCTGTGCCAGGGCCTCACCACCCTCACAGGGAAGAAATTTTTTCTTCTACCCAGCTGAGATCTATCCAGAAACCTCACTTCTATCCTACACACATCTAAATGGTCTAACTATCATAGCTTGCAATCTCCAGCCCTGTCTGCACTGGGGGCATCTTTCTCCATAAAACAATATTTTCATATTATTAATAGTTAATACAGCAGGGGTCAGAGGCAGAATCCTTCTTTGGAGCTTTTTTTATGAGTGAAATTCATGACATGTTGCATTTTTGGGAAGTCATCTATTCAGACAAGCAACATGATTTCTGATGTGTTAGACTGATTCAGCCAAGATCAGGGTTCTTGACTCAGGCTAGCCGTTGTTTTGTGGGAAGGACCTAGAATTCTTACCAGCATTAATTTTAATAATTTCAGCTATAGTCCTGTGTTCAGTGTTTCACTTTCTTCTTGGATTTTCTCTAATTTCCTCCTGTTTTCCTTTTCAAGCTCTATTTTTCCTTCAAAATCAGCCAATTCCTCACATTCCTGCCATGCTACCATGTAATGTTGTTAATATCACAGATGTTGTGTAAGTCTTGGCAGTCATTGATGCCTTTATATCTTTTGGTTTTATTCCTCTAGTGAATTCCTCGTATGTGCAGTGTTGCACATCCTCTCAGGATCTTTGTTCTCTGAATGTGAAGGGTGTACCTTTGCACATCCCTGTAACTCCCACTTTGTTTTGTCATGCATGATGAAATTAGGGTATTTTCCATACCAGCAGAGCACCAAGAGCCCCTGTTTCTCACAGCTT
Source organism: Phylloscopus whistleri (assembly GCA_017589585.1). Classification (NCBI taxonomy): domain Eukaryota; kingdom Metazoa; phylum Chordata; class Aves; order Passeriformes; family Phylloscopidae; genus Phylloscopus; species Phylloscopus whistleri. Next base: position 1,233,534 of record JADMLD010001241.1, on the reverse strand, counting down.
TTAGCCAGGCATTACCACTGGTGTGGCAAAGGCAGCCCATCTGACCTTTCGTATGGCAGTGAGGTTCCAGGTGGCTCAACCTGAGTTTCAGATACAGACCTGAGATGGAGAGCCATCCATCAGTCTGAGAGTGGGAGTGATTTATCTTAATTCGGTGGCTACAATGCTCAGAAAACCTGGGGGTTGTCCCAGAGGAGAAATGGAATTATTTTAAAGGGGACTCCCTGAATCTGAATAGGGTGAGATTAGGACGTCAGCAAAGACTGCTCAGTAGCACCAAGAACGAGGACATGGACGACGAACTTACGGCACAGCTGGAAATCTTAATCCTGTGCTCACTCTGCCCTAAAAGAGAGTTTATACAAGGATGAGGGGCATGGGAAGAGAAGCAAGTGGAGCAGGACTGAGAGAGGTTCTGCAGATCTGGAGTGGGGGGGAGATACTGCTTATCCTTAGTCACTAACCTGCTTATTTGGGGAGGAGACATCTACCCACAGCTGTGGAAGTCTGGAAATGCTCTTGGAATGATGCAGCTTGCTAAGTGCAGGCACTAGGAGTGGATTGATCCTTTCAGGTGGTGTTTATTCTTGAGAAGGTGAACTTTGGTTTTCTGGCTGAGTCCCAAATCACCTCAATGAAAGAGCCGTGTTGGAAACTTGAAAGGGTTGTTGAGCACTGAAGAAGGAAATGGGTCAATTGACTGTTGGATCATACTGAACTGTGAATAAATGAACCTTTGAACTGCACCCTGCCTCCAAGCCTCAAGGTCTGAGCAGTACAGGAAATGTATTCTTTGGTACCTCTCTGGGTTTTAGAGTATATAATTTACTCAAAGTGTACTATATACTTTGTGTACTTTATATTATATCTCAAAGTATAATGAGGTTGATAAAAGTATTTCTAATTGTTGAAATTATAGTTCAGCAATGCAAATAACTTACTGCCCTCCCCTTGATAGAAGAAAATGATTTTATTGTTATAGTTACAGACAATAAATTAATGTACTCTGAGGGAAATCCATGTGGGAGGTTTTTCTGGCAGCTTCCCTGGTATTTTTTATTACTTTGAGAAGGACAGGGAGCTCAGGTCGGGTGCTGGGAGCTCAGGGTCTAAAATGCTGCCTCAGCCCTCAGTTGTGTGGTTTTTTTGAGGGAGGCAGGAGCTGACAGGGCAGCTGGATTTTTCATGTTTCCTTTTCATGTCTCCACACTTTACAGAATAAAGGTAGTCATGTGAGACCAAGTGTGGTGCTTGGTGTCTGTCTCCTTCCTTATCCAGTGGATGCAGTGTTTGGTTGCAGTGTTTCAGGAATTAATAAATTAATGTTTGAGAGATGTTCAAACACAGAGACTCTATTTTGTCACTTGCTGATTACCATGGTTAAATAAAAAAGATTGCTCAACGGTATCATCCAACAGTTTTTTGTGTAACCACACACAAAACGTGGTATTTCCTAAAATGTTCCCTGCAGCCCCTCGAGGTGTCCAAGCGTAGACTTTTGCATGGAAGTACTTTGGTCTGGGGTGGGGGCTGGTATCTCTCTGCATCTTCTGGTTATGAGATCAGAGCTTCATTGGGAGCTTGGTGGGAAATCAGGTGTCAGGCTACTTCAAGATCCCTATTGTAATGCCGAGATAGAGCAGACAACATTCCTGACTCATCCAGCCTCTCTGGAGTTCACTTTCTTAGTTGTTGGAACCCTGGTCACTGAGAATTTTAGCCTTTTCTGCTGACAAGCACTGACCCCCAAGAAAACACTGCATTTGACCTGAGGCCTTGGAAAAGGCTTCCAAAATTGAATGATAGCACTGGGATTATGGGTGTGCAGTTTGAATAGAAGTGTATGATATCACATGGTGAAAAACTTAGGAGTTTAAGGTTTTAGAATACAGTAATATATATATAAAGCAAGAGGGAGGTTTTGGAGCAGAGGCTCAACCTTCTTTTTCACTTTCTTCTTCATGGGTCTGGATGGTGTTTTGCAATTGGATAGGAAAGTCCGCATTGTGGGCCGTGGGTGGTTGGTTATTGGGTTAAAAGTAAAAATAATTTAGTTGTCATTTCTTAATTGGACAGTTTGTGCTTAAAAGGCCTTGTAGAGAGAGAGATGGGGCCATTTTTTTAATTTGTTAGTTAGAAGTGCTGTAGAACTCACAGTTTGTGAGACTGTAATGTAGATAAGAATTAATAAACATCTGAGTCCAAACAAGAAACACCGTCCTGTGCATTTAATCCCAACCCTGGCAAAAAGGAGATAAAACATAACACTTAGGTAGGGTTTGAGTCCTGTCCGTGTATAGCAACCAGAGCTGCGCATAGCAGCTGACAGTCAGACCTGTTGTGCACAAGTCCCTACCTGGTGAAAACTGATTTTATCCCATGGAAGTTGTTGCCATTGTCCCATCTCTGTGAGGGGCAGGGCATGCCCCTCAGCGAGTGCCCAGAGCGGCCAGGCGTTCCTGGCACGCGTGGAATGCCGTCCGGGAACGCGCTTCATATTCCGGCTGGGGTTTCCAGTTACACCTTTTATACCCAACTCTTGGTGTGGCTGGAAACTTTTGCCAGCTGTCAGCTTCAGAGCAAGTGGCAATCTGCCTTGTCAAACAAATGGCCTCTGTGTTTATTTTCGGTTTCGTGTTTGTTACACTGGATGTAGGTTATGGATCCTGGCGCAGAACATCCTCGACGCTCTTGTAAGAAATGCAGCGATTGCCTGTTGTGGCTGAGGCTTGAGCTAACCTACTTCATGCAAATGCAAATCGCAGAAAGCCCTGACCCGTGGAATAATCAGTTTATAATCAATGGAATAATCCATTTAGGACCTCAGTAATTGAGAGGGTTTCATGCTGTGGTTTCCACATAACGAGCAAAGGGACTTTTATGGGATGCAGAGATTGGGTGCACTCAAGGGTGGTGGTGTATGGAAGTAAATAATTATTACAATGCGTTTTCTTTTTGTGTCTCCTTTTTTCTGTTTGTTTTGTTTGTTCTTGAACAGATTGAAAACATAGATGCGTGCCTGAGTTTCTTGGCTGCTAAGGGGATTAACATCCAGGGGCTGTCAGCAGAAGGTGAGTCCATTGGTTGTTTAAGATTTCATGTTAAATGAGGAACCTGAATTACTACCCGTGATTGCAACTGGAACATGGAGTGTAATGGAAGATTAATAAGGTCAATTTAAACTTCTAACAATCTTTACTTCTTTTTTTCCCCATCTCAGTGTTAAAGGTAGATAAAATACATATCTAATTTCTACACAGCTGACTTGTAAAAATAATCAGTGAAACCAAACTAGAATTCAGTCACTTCTCTACTACTTTCTGTTAAAACCCAGAAATTTCTTATCTCAGTTCTATAATTTGCACATTGATGGGTGTATATTTTACAGATATAAGTGAACTGCTGTCAGTTGTTTGCCTTTTCAGAGAAAAAATTATTTCCTTGTTCTTCAGTTATTCTCTTAGCTGAACAACCATCCCGTTTTCTTCTCATTTTAAAGATTTTTCTTGTTTCCAGGTGCACAAACCAATCAAATCCAAATATTTTGAGCCAAAAAAAAAAAAAAAAAGACAAAAAAGAAAAAAAAAGACATTTTGACCTCTAATTAATCACTCTGCTTTTGAAGAGCATCAGAATTTTTCTGAAACCAAGCTAGGTCTACTCTGTTCCTTTATGCCAGGATGTATAGTACCTGTTGGCTCAGAAGCTGTTTAGCTATTATCTTATTAAGAGATCAAACAGATCTCTGTCATCCTCAGCACCAGCTTTCACTTGTATTTTCATTTAAATAGGCTGAAAAAGCAGTTGGGTTCAGTAGCTGAATATATGATATGACATCTCCATCAGTGCTTTACAGAAGAAATAATTGAATGTGTGGCATCAGGTGAGACTTCAAAGTTAGGTTTGATGACTGAATCTCTTAATGAACTTAGTTTGGAGGAGGAGGCTGCAGCAAAGCAGCAGAAATTTAGTATGCATTGTTCTAACCTGAATGCACCCCAGCTAGCAGAAGAGGAGGCTGAATGTTAGATGTATTCTTAGGCTGGGTTAGAACAGCAATAAAAAATATTTTCCTCCAAAGAGAAGCTTTACTACCCTCCACCTGACTGCTGCCACGTTATATGTCTCAATTGCTCAGTTATAATCAGAAGGATTCTCCTGTCAAGAAAAGAAAGCGTGAGCTGAAACTTCAAACAGCAGAAAATTTGTTTGCCAGGAAATGATTAAAAAGAAAATGCAGCTGAGTCAGTTGTAAAAGCCAATTTTGACCTTAGCATGGAAATATTGTAAAAATACATTTCACATTATATACCTGTCTCGATAGAAGGTAAAATCTAAGTGAAGTAGCAGTTCAGTGGTGAGAAAACTGCCCGGGTGTACAAAGTTGGCAGCACGGTGTTGCTCACACTGGGGAAGGGACAGCATGATTAATGCTCATGGCTCTCCTGCCAAGTCACAAGTCAGGCCCAGCAGGATACATGTGCTTCCCATGGCTTCGCTGATTTGGGATTTCTGCCTTTCTTTTCCACTACCCAGGAATTAGTGTATTAAATCACACAGAAGCTAAGAAGGGACCAGTGATGTTTGCTGCCGGCATATAAATGAGAGCATTTACTGGCTCCACCACTAACACTGAAGGAAGAAAGTAACAACTAGAGAGGGGGAGGGAGTGAATGTATTTTTATAAAATAAGTTAAAAGACTTGAATGCAACAGTAAATTTCTCTTTCTAGTTGCTCCGGTACTGTGTTGAGGAACACAGAATCATTTAAAGTGAGGAATGTTGTTACCAAACAGTGTTTCTGTGCAAGTTGCCAAGACCTGCTAGGTCAGCTGCAAATAACTTTATTTACTTCACTGGCAGATCCTCATCTAGGAGAAAGGCAAAGGTTGTGATTGCTTCCAAATGGGAATAATCACTGAAGTCTCCTTCCTAGGTTTGTTAAGAGCATGTATTTTTCAATAGTGCAGGTTCAGTGTGGAGGGAAGTTAATGATTCAGAACTGAAATTTGGATGACTCCTAAATGTTGAAATAATTTGGGATTGCATGTGTCATATCCTTCTAGTGTGGAAAACTCCTGCTTTGATATGTGCATGCCACTCACACAGAGTCTATTCTGACAGGTTTATGCAGTGGAGATGCTGAGGATCTGCAATCACTGATGATAACTGTGCTGTGCCAGAGGCTTCCCTTCCACATAAATGTGGAGGCAAAGAGGCATCCCCTTATCAAAGATTCTTAAAAACCTACAATTTCCATTTGTAGTTACTAAAGAAACTACAGAGAGCTGGAGACCTCTTTTCACGTGCTGCAAATTTTTATTGTTCATTCTTTGAACTGTCTTTCCACACCCCTGCTCTTAGACTTGTTTTAGGAATTGCAGCTGCCCAGCGAAGCTTGCTCTGCTTCACACAGTGTCTCCTTGCTCTCAAGATATTGAAGATGTTGGAGGACATAAATGTGCAGTAGAAACTCAAACTGGTGTCACAGATAAGCAGCTGCACATCTTCTGGATAACAGATGAGCTGGATAATGATCAGCTGAACACATCATGGAACAGTGATGTAGGGGAGACAAGCACCAGCAGGGATATCCCAGGATGGAAATCTCCAAAGAGTGGATTTGAGGGATTTCCTGTGAAAACCAAATTCCAGTTTCCTCTCAGATGTCTGGAGTGTTTGTTTCCAGTATCCAGGACAGTAATTTTTGGCTCCACATTTAGAATGGGTGGGTGACCATCCTTGTCCTTATCTAAGTCAATATGATCCTAGAGCTGACCGTGGGCTGGAGAGGACTTGAAGCAGGAAGCATTTGAGACTCTGCCGATGTGCAGAGTGCAGGGAGGCTGAAGTACTCTTTGAAATACTCTTTTTGTATGAAGTGCAGGGTAGAACTGCCAGAATTACCTCAGTTTTTAAGATAAAAGAAACAGCGGTACCTCTGAAAGTCCGATTTTAAATGTTTTGTTTCAAATCCAGAGGGAAAGAGACTTCTTTAACTCATTTAAAGTGTTCTTCTTTAGATTATTTGGTCAAAAGCAGGTTTCTCTTCTGATAAATACAGCAGAAAACAGGCAGCCATAGAAAGCAACAGGTTGTATGTGGATTATTGTTACAATTGCCTCTCACTTCACATAGAGGTCAGTTTCCAGTTGCATATAGCTTTGCTACATTTAAAAAAGTAGGCCCATGGTAATTTCTTTAACTTCTGGCCTGTATTTGTGCAGTTAAGCTTCCCAGTGCCTCTGGATCTGTTTAGTTATACTTTAACCTGTGATTAAATGCTACTTTCCTTACAGTTCCCATGAGTCATTTGAGTTCTTTACTAGAGATAAGGAAATTCTTTCTGCTGTCTTCTGCTGTATTTTGTGTCTGTTCTGCTTCATCTCTGTCCTCCCACGCTAAACACAGATTATTGGAGAGAACCTGCAGATTAGAGAAGGAACCTGTCTGGTACAGTGAGAGAAGGCTGGGTTTCTGCATGGCACTGCATGGGAGCAGGAGTGGGCTGGGAAAAGGGGAAACAGGCAGGATTTTTTGGGACTTCCCTGATCAGGGAGAGACTAAAATTGGCCAAGAAAACAAAGGAAGACTGAAAATGGCTGCTGGAAGGTCTTGGGATTGATAATCCTTTAAACAAGGGAATGAGGGGTCGGTGGTGGGAGGGAGCACTGATGGAGGGGCCAGGCTGCAGGGAAGAAAAAATGGCTAGGGAAACTGAGTCAAGAAGTATGAGAGGACAGGAATATCCTGGATGATGACCAGGGGCACTTTGAGAGGGGCTAATATTCTCTGAAGACGTGGGCATGGGTTGAGACAAATTTCAGAAAGAAAGTAAATTATATTAGTGGCTGTGAAGGGGAAGTAGACTGAGGTGTAGGTAGACAAGGAGACCAAAGCTGGAAGCTGGTACAGAACGGGAAACAACAGTTGTAAACCTGGAGCCTCAGATCTGCTGGGTAAAGCGCTTAGGATTAGGAGCAGAAGCTTGTTTATACAGCAAAGATGGGCAATGTGAGCAGAAATGTGGCTGGGAGAGCGAGTATAGCATGGAGTGGGGCCCATCACAAACTCAGAGCAACCTTTCAGCTGGAACTGGAAACAAAGGAAAATTCTGGTTCTTGCCTTTGCGCTTGGCCACTGTTGCCACATGTCCTTTTCTTCTTTCTTTCTCACAGGCAACAGTCAACTTTTAATTCAAGTGATCTGTATGACACAGAGGCAAAAGTTCAGCTGTCTGATGTAGCTTTTTAAATTCACTTTTTAAATTTAGGAAATTAAACATGCTAAATAATTAAGTCACAGCACATTAAGATTGTCTGCAAGGAAGAATTTGCCCTCTTGCATATTAATTATGATACAGTGGTTAAGTGCATGGTCTGATACACCTCTTCATCTTTGTATTTCTGTTTGCTTTTACATTTTTGCATTTGATACTGCATAGAAAAGCAGGATGACATTCAGGAATTGAAAAGATTATACACTGACTGTCAAGCTATCTCTAGGTACCTTGGGTGCCCATCCCTTATCAGCTTGTGATAGTATCAAAGCTCGTAACTATCTGTTTGAATACAGCTATGTCACCCAATAACCATATTTTCTAGTGCAAAATTGCATCAAATTTTCTTAGTGGAAACAATTATTCTGATATTCCAGAAATATGTGTGAGAACTGAGTAGTTTCCTCCTTGTGCAAGTTTAGGCCTGAGAAGCCATTTACAGTGTGCTGTCCTTAACATAACTGTTGTTGTGGGGGTTCTGTTTTGGGGTTTTTAGCTGTGTTCGTTTAAAGGAAAGATTTAAAGGGACTTGCTTTTTAAGCACACTGGTATTAACACAGACTGCAGTGGAAATGTGAGATACTGCTCAGTCACCACAGGGCAGAGATTAGTTATTTATTTGTCATTGGTGCTCACTGGCAATCAACTGTAATGCCAATTAGATGTGCAGAAAGAAACTTACCCTAAAGGATATCCCAAAGGAGCTCAGTTCAGACAGTGTTCTGGGGATGCAGCAGCTGACCTGCTGCACTGTTGGAGAGAAAACACCCGCTGATGGCTGACGAGTGACTTCTCAACTTTGCCTTACAGAAATCAGGAATGGGAATCTAAAGGCCATCCTGGGCCTCTTCTTCAGCCTGTCTCGGTACAAGCAGCAGCAGCAGCAGCCCCAGCACCATCCGTCCCAGCAAGCAGGGCCCCCATCCCAGGGCCAGCTGGGGGTCCCTCAGCAGCAGGTGCCAGCTCCGCCCCAGACCCCGTGCCAACAGCCCCCACAAGCTCTGCAGAATCAGTTCAAAGCACAACCAGAAATGCAGTCCAGGTGGGGAAATCTCCTGAAAGTTGGGGGTTTTTTATTAATTATTTGTCTCTTTTTTTTTTTTTTTTTTTTTTTTTTTTTTCTTCTCATTGCAGGTCTTAAAAAGCCAAAGAAACTCCTTTCTTTAGTTCTGCTCTAAAATAAAAGTGTGTTGGGAACAGAGTGCTGGGTAGGAATTGACTTCAAGCCTTTGGAAATCAAAACACATGTGTTTAAATACGTTCTCAGTGCTGGAAATCTGCAGCCCAATGGGTGTAACATCCTTGCTGGACCAAGTAACCACAGGATTGTAAAAGGATGTTTTTCTCACTATTCTTTTTACTTCTCTCTACTCACAAAACATGCACATTGTTTCCCTTAGAAAACATACATTTTAGGCATACGAAAACCAACTTCAGTTCTCAGATTACAAGAGTTTCTGTCCTCACTAAGAAGTGGAAGGGGTTACCTTCCACCGTGGGGAAGGGTTACTCTGACAGTGGTAAAAGAAATAGAGCTCATAATAGCCTGGTGGCAATCAAAATCAAATCTAGACTTTTTGGTCAAAAATAATATGCTGCTGGCTTTACATGAAAAATAATTTTCATAGTAAGTGTTTGTTGGCGCTCCTAAATCAGAGTACAGATGAATAGAAAGGGGTTTTGTTCCTTGAATGTCTTTAACACTAGGAGTGCTCTGCCCAATTTGGAATAGAAGCAGTTTTCGGAGGCAGTACCACAGTGAATGCATGTGCAGCCTTCTCCTGGTCTGACCCTTGCACTGCTGAAACAGGGCAGGTTGAGTGGGGATAAGAAGCAGAATTAAAACCAGAAATAATATTTGCACAATTGCTAAAGTATGAAGGTTTTTTGTTTTTATATATCTCATACTGGGGCTTGTTTGTATTAACACACCTTGAGGTGAACACTGGCTTAAGTGCTGCCTTATGAGGGATATAAACAGTTTAACTGAAGCCTTCCAAGTGAGACTACTCAGAGGTTATTTGGGTTTGGCTTTTATGTCTTTCTTCAAAAATTATGCTCATTCGTGTGTAAACAATGGTTTTGTATAATTGGAAAACACAGTGTTCCTACAGCATGTATATACAGGAAATAATTACTGTAAAATAAAGATGTGCTTGAAGAGATTTCTGCAGCTTTTCTGTCAACACGCAGAGATGCTGAACATGATTTTGCTTTTTTCAGTCCATGGTGTAGATTGGGCTGGGTTTCAAATAATTGAAAAATATGTGTATCCTGAAGATCTTCGATGTCATGTTTTCTTAGTATGTACTAAAGTCAAATTGCACAGATTCTACAGAAAATATGTATAATAAGGGAGTGAGGAAAAGAGCAATAGGGTTGGGGGTTGCACGCAGGTCTGCATGTTCATTACTCTGTAAAAATTAATTAATTTCAGACTGTAGTGGTTTTGACCTGAGGTCATACATGGGCAAGAAACTTTCTATTCCTGTGAAATTCATAAAAAACCCCTTTTCTCCTTAAAACCAGTTAAGTTCAGTGGCTTTAAAAAAAAAAAAGTTTCTTTGTTCAATGTTCTCTTCCGCTTTTTCTTTCCTGTCACAGTGCATCTCCCAGGGACTCATCTCAAAGCAAAATCATCCGATTCACTCTTGGTCAGAAAAGGTCTTCTAGGTTAGCATTTCTTCATCTTCTGCAAAGCATGAATAATCCTTTTGCAATATTTCTGGATGCATGTTTAGGATTCCTGTTGAAAACAGTTTGGCCTTTACAAACAGCTGAAATGGGAAAGATTTAGAAGGATTTAATTTTTTTCTGCTTTTTTTTTGAGGTGTGGAATGCATTTTGTCCCTTAAGGAAATAATTTGATTTTCTTGTTCTTAGGAGCTTTTGCTTTTGAGAACAAAACATGGTTCTGGGAGTTCTTGCCCCACTGCATTAATTACATTTTGGTCTGCATTATTGAAATCATAGAATCATAGAATGTTTTGGGTTGGAAGTGACCTTAAAGATCATCCAGTGTGGCTCTTGCTCATCAGAGCCCCTGCTCTCCCCAGTGCTCCCACACTCAGCACCTGTAATGTCCCTGAAAGTAAATCATAGATATTGCAGTCTTTCTTCCCTGGATCCCAGCATGACTTGCATGCCAGCCTATCTGTCCATCTCATCTCAGTGATCTTAAGGGTTGCTGTGGTTATTAATCTGGTTAATAACCTTGTTATTTTACTATTACATTTAAATGCTTGACTAGAATATAGTTCTACATGGGTAAATTATACCATACCATTTTTGCCAAGCTTGCGAACTATAGCTTATTACCTTGATTCGGTTTTCATAGATTTGTTTTTTCTGCTGTATAATTTAGATTTATTTCTTATATGCTAACAGTGAATCTCTGCAGAATAATCCCTGTTAAAAAGTTCCACATTTCCTTTTCATGTTCTTCCTTGATCATAATTATGGCTTGACAGCTCATATTTGCTAAACAGAGGTGCTGAGGAGTAGTAAAAGAGAGTGTTCTCCAAGCTCAGTACCTTCTCTCTAAGCAGCCAGAAGCCAGAACCCTCCCTGAACCTGATTTTTTCCTAAGATTTTACAGGCACTGTTGTGAAGTATCTTGACCTGATACCAAAATCAGGAGCTTCAAACCAGTTAGTTGAACTACAGCGGGGGGGGGTGGAAAGTCTTATGAGAAAGGATATCTTCAAGAGTGCATTTAGCATGTAGGTTTTTTATTCTTGAAGTGTTTTCATTGGCAGTGACAATACTGACTCAGATGGAAAACTTGTCACTTCTTAAGTGGTCACGTGGTTTGAGGAGCATTGCTTACTTTAAGATGTGAGAGCTTTGCAAAACCTGTGTGGGTGTGTGTGGAGAGCCTTTCCTTGTCCATCAGTATAGAAAGATTGTCCCTTCCCTACTGCTGGAAAACTCCCCTCCCATACTTGTAGCCATCCTGGGGTGGGTGCTCCGTACTCAGTGTTTCAAAACTGAGAGGTAACTTTGGGCTGAGGTACCTGGGAGAAAACCTAGCTCCATTTCCTGTCAAACAAAATGGACTTTCCATGAACTTCCTTGCCTTGGTGACTTTCTCAAAAAGTTTTATTTGTCACTGGTTGCCCTCAGCTTCTTTCCCTGTGGTCTCCTCTACAGTGGATGAAGCCTCTCTGGGGTTTTCTCATGGGCCCTTTGCTGCAATGATGACTATGGACAACTTTTTAACACTCCCCAGTGCTGGAAAAAAGCTTGATAATTTGAGAGACTGGTCTAAAAGTCAACCTCAGAACCATGATGTGCTATGCTGAATCTGTGGTGGTTTGAGCTTTTAAATTAATTTTTGGGTTTGTATTTGAATGATGCCCTCATGTCTTATACTCCTTCGAGCTTTGAAAGCATGTGCATGCAGCTGCTGACATTTTGGCTTTTTCTTCATGTTTCTTTTCATATTTTCTATTTCTTCACTAGTTTTGGATAGATCAGTTTATTTAGGAAGCCCTGCCAGGTTCCTTCCTGGCTTCTCTTCCTTCTCTCAGAGGCACAATGTTGATTCGGTCAGTTGTATCCCCACTCTCTCTGATGACTGGGACTTCTTCCTTTTACCTTATTACTGAAATGGGCTATTATAAATAGATTTTTGTATTTTATATAAAGAAACTCTAAAAAGATTCTGTGTGTGAATGTTGGCTTTGAAGTGTTCTGAGATGTGGTGCCAGTGGCTTTCCTGATTCTATCAGGCTTTTTAGAGAAGTCTTCCACCTTCCTTTTGCCTGAAAAGCATAAAAGGTTGTCTACTTACTCCAGAATAACTACATCTTTTTTTTTCCTAGTTAATCAGATAAATCTGGTAAATACAGGCTATGGTAAGAAAATGCTGGAAGAGACAGATGCCCAGTTTCAACCAGAGGCTTATACCAGCTCACTGATAATGTGGTTACTCTAGGAGAGGTTACTGAAGCTTTGAGTGATTTATATAGCCTCAAATAATTAAACCAAGTTGAAGTTTTGCTAGGCTTGGCTGCTGAGCTTTGTAGCTGTCATGGCAGAGATGTGATGTGCTTCTCTACAAGGGAAAAGGCAGCCAAGTTCCATCTCATTGTTATTTCTGAAATGAGGCTAGCCCTTATGTGGCCAGCATGTGATGAAGTGTCCAGCAATCTTGTTTAAGAATAGTGGTGCCCACTTTCGTGGGTGGTATTTCTCCATTGAATTTACCTGCAACTATTTCTGATTCACTTATGCAGGTGACTGTTAATTTTGTCTCAGGGCTTTTTTCTGGTGCAAAACAATTCAGACCGTAGCTTGCTTGACGTACACTTCTCATCTAAGATGATTCTTTGATTCATTCTTACAGAAGTAGAAAGACCCTCATGAGCCTATACTTGTGCTGTTGATCCTTTTGATTTTCAGCTTATGCATGGTATCCCATAGTTTCTTGCCCCAGAGTGCTTTTTTACCTATGTTGAAGCATGCTGTAAATTCTTCCACCAGACTTCCAGGTCCCACCACGAGGGTGTCCGCTGCGGGCAGCGAGGCCAAAGCTCGTGGTTCCATCAGTGCCAACAACCGACGCAGCCAGAGCTTTAACAACTACGACAAATCTAAGCCTGGGCTTCTCCCTCCAACCCCAACAAGCACCAATGACAAAGGTAAGCACTCGATAATTCGCGTCTTTCTCAAACTAGTGCCCTCCTTTGGAGGAAATGGGATTTTCTGGTAATCTCTGGAAGTTGTAAGGCTGTCTCGAAGTTGTGTGTTGTAAACATGAAATCTACAATCCAAAATCCAGCTGTCTCTTCTTGAGAAAAGTGTGCTCCTCCTTTAATATATCTGAAGTTGCGACTTGCTGGCCTGAAGGTACATCCAGAAAAATAACTTTAAAAGGCCCTGGCACTGGTGAACCATGTTTTTTCATTTTGCCTCCAGCACAGGTAAGGAGGAATGAATTAATCATAAAAGAAGGCATTTTGATGAGTAGTTTGACAAGAATGAAGAACAACCACTAAAGATTTCTGCAAAGTTTTTATACGATAAATCGTACCATTTGCTTTCATTTCCATCACTATTGTGGAAGATCCCATAAGATACAAAATTATTCAATTTCAGTCTAATTTCAGGAACCATCTAGTGTTGTGTTTGAAGGCAGGAGCATGTTATGCTTTACCAACATTGTGGTGATGTCTGTGGCAGTGCATCAGGAACACTCAGAGCTGTGCTGTGTGTGAAGTGGAGCTTTTTTGAATGACATTTACTGACTTTGTGTCCATTCACCAGTTTAGCAATCTGACAGCTTTCATTAGCTTGAGTTTGTAGCTCTGAGTGGGGCTGGGGGGCTGTGGCTGGTGAGAACTGAGTGCATCTCTCCAGCCCAGCACGGTCAAATTGTCGGTGTGGGCTGGCGGCAGATTCCACATTCCTAAAGTCATTATGCTGCCAAGGAGGGGCCAGCACTGCACTTCAGCACAGGCTCCTTGCAGTGCCTTGACAGGCACAGCCTTCAGGCTCAAGTCTCCTCGCTGGCTGTGCAGAAGTTCTGATAACTGTAATGAGCATTTTGCTCCAGGGAGAAGCACTGGTCTGGGTCAGCTTCTCCATGGTTCTCATTCTTTCCAGGAAACTCTGGTCTTCCTTCTCTAGAAATCATTGTCCTAGGACTGCATGTCAGCAGGTTTTGGAATGTTACCCCCAAAAAAGTTATGGTGGCAGTGGAGGATCCTCAGCATCCTCCAGGGACATTCTGATCAGATTTTGTATAACAGAAAAGTAAAATTCTCCTCTGTATAATATAATCATTATAATTATATTATGGATTAATGTAGTAGCATAATAACCTAATAATTTGGCAATATTCTACCTTGGTAAATCCCTGCATGTTCTTTTAGAAGATACAGTGTGTAAACAGTAATGATTTAACTGTAACATCAGCATGTAATAGTTGTCTCTAAATCTGAATTAGGTCTGGCTTTCCATTCAAAGAGCAAGCCAACAGGTTTCAGTGTGAGCAGTAGAAACCTTGTTTTCCTGTGTAATATCTCCCCAGTCTCCTTCTTTGTCCTTCTTGTGAATGTTCTTCTGCTCATGTCCCATAGGCATTGGACTGGGGAGAGGTGGGGTGGGATTTGTCTTGTCCTGCAGCATGGGTTGGTTGGCTGGATGGTCACTACTCCATATGGGATGTGTGATATTGTGGATCACATAGAGGAGAGGACTGCATGAAGGAGAGGACTTCTATCTATTTTAGCTTTTACTCAGTTTACAAGATTACTAAATAAGGAAAGTAAAGTACTGGTTTTAGTCTTGAAAAAAGAAAAAGAGTCCTTATGCATACAGAGGAATAACAATAATTTGTCAACTAACTTAAATATCAAGTGATTTTAGACAGTTCTGGGAACCCTCATTCCTCACTAATTCATCTCCTGAGAAAGATAAACTGGTTGCTGAAGAAGCACATGAGATGAACTGCTTCCTACAAATATTACAAATGACTAAAGGAAGCAAGGCTGATTCTTAGGCTGACAATCTACATAAGTTGCATTAACTACTCAGAATTTTGCTCTGGTCAAAATTTCCAGTCATAAATTATGGCCTAAGGAAAAAAAAAAGGCTTATGTAAAGCTGGACTTGAACTTTTCTTAAAAGTATAATCATGACACAAAGTTGGTCTGCATCCATGAGAAACAAAAGCAATTGGTCTGACAAATTTTTGGCTTATTTTGAAGTTCATTGTAACATTGCCAGGCAAAGTTTATTGTCAGAGTGCTAAGACAATTCTGGTTTTCTGACCCACATCCTGTGTTTTGCCTAAGAAAATGAGACTTACATGACTGTGCTGTGTGCCAGGCTTGGTAAGTTTTTATCTCTTTACCCAGTACCTGCTCCGTTGTGTGTTTTTGAGGAAGGAAATGAGAGAAATAAAAATCAGCCTCTTTTGGCATGATTGGTCACTTTGTGATAGAAGGTGGCCTTCAGCGTTTGAATGTTTGAATAATTTCTTACAAAAGATAACTTGTAATTTTTAGCTTTTATTAATCTGTGGCCTTTCCCTCCGAATGCAAATTGTCTTGTTAGTCACTCATCTGTGTCTTGTGGCGATGAAAGTGCATTAATTGAAACAGAATGCATCAGAAAGGAAAAGGACAGCAAATGGAGCATGGAAGAGCAGCCAGCTACTGGGAAATAAATAACCTAGATTTTTTGAAAGATTCTATAAATCAGTAACTGATGAGACCACTGATTTTCTAGAAAACTTGGGGAAAGGATTTGTGTAATATCAAAAACAATTGCAGCACTGCAGAAAAATAAGAGGTTCTTGGATGGATGGATGTGTTTGGTGTGAGGTGCACACGTGCCCTTAGCCAAGGAACAGGTAAAGAGATGCAAATCTTCTCTTCCCCACAACTGACCTTGTGTCCTCAGTATTTTTTTTTCTCTCAGTCTTCACATGCTGGCTGATGCCACTTTCAATATACAGAGAAGAGAGAAGTATTCTCTAGTAAGGATCACTCAGACACCTGGTTCAGTCCTGTGGGCATCTTCTTTGAGATTAGGGCCTGATAGCTTTAACTAGCTTTTTGGAGTTAAAGCCTCAGTTTATCTGCAAAATTCTCCTTTTACAGGGAATTCACCCAAACTCACAGGAATTTCAGGACCGTCATTCCTCACATCATAAAATGGTAACATGCAGTAGTATGGGGTTTTTTTTATTTATTGTCGCAGTGATTAGCCATTTATAATTGCAGTTACATTCCAGAAAGGGTATTTTTATGTGTGTGATTGGTGTTGCAGGCTTTTTTAAAAGAAAAAAAAGTCTTAATTGTGTTTTTGTTTTGTGGGGAAATAAGCACTTAGGCTTGTGGATTTGGGGGTTTTTTATGGCATCTTAATCCCTTCATACAACTGGAGCCTTGTAGTTCCCTTCTGAATTGTCAGAATTACTTAGCCCATGCTTTTGTAGGAAGAGCTTTGGTTTAGTTCCTTGTCCTTAATATCCTTGAACAACACAGGTCTACTATGGCATGGAAGGCATCAGACACTTCCCACGGTCACTACTGAACTCACCTGAATTATCAAAACTTTCCTAAGGAATGTAGAGAGGCAAATGAACATTGCATTTCTATGCCTATGTGCAGTTAGCAGTTACCTTGAGGCTCCACATTACCATGTCCTTCTAATTGTCTAACAGGATCACCAGATAAAATACAGCCAAAATTTGATTTGCACATGCAATTTAGAATACATAGATCTAATTTTTATCCGTAGCAAGGAGGAGCAGAACTGCATCCTAGGTAGTACCAAGAATGAAACTTAAATATATTGAAACATACAACTGCAGTAAAGACTGTGATACAGTAGGTTTTCTCGTGAGTTAATGTCAGTTTTGCTTGCACACAGTGGAGAGTCTCTCGGGACATGCTCTGAAAGCAGCCTGCAGTTCTGCAAAATGGAGGGAATCTTGGACTAGCTCTGAACACCCCCATGTAGCTTCACTGTCTTCACTGTTCTTCAGGCACTCAGTTTGCATTTTGCAGTCTCAAAAGTCTGATAGCGTTGTCTGGGAATATTCTGTTTATTACTTGTGTCAAGTCTATGAAACCAATGATGTTATGAAGCTGTAAGAGGCATCAACTTAATAAGCCACCTCCACCATTTTGATGATGTGATATAGCACTGTGACAGGCGTACATGCTTTCTTTTTATTTTTTTCTTCTACTTGGTCCCTAATATTTTATTTAAAATAATCCTACAGAGGGCAGTAGACATCTGTGGGAAAAATTACACTTTTCCTTTGGATTGGATGTTAGGTAAAATATCAGTAGGAAAAAAAAGTATTACCAGACTTTTTCCATTTTTGCTTGAGATCAAAGGAAATGTTCATTACTCAGATTTATAAAGAAGGCAGGCTGTTGTTAGGTTTCTCAGAAAAAGAAAAGAACCCAAGAATACATTCGTACAGATTCAGACAGTGAGGTGAAATAAAAGACTTTTTAATAGTGGTGTCCATAGGGGCAGGAGAATAAGGAAAGTGTGTTCCTCTCCTGCTCCTTTTATTTCTTCCAAATTTTTCAGTAAACCCTTTTAACTTGAAACACTGTGTGTATTTAATAACTGTATTTAAAACACTGTGTTTTAATAAAGATTGTATTAAAAAACCTGTGTCTTAACACTGAGTCACTGTGTTTGCAAAGACGTGTGATGACAGTTTAAGGGGCACACATTCCTTTAGGAGAATCCTAAAGTCTGGAAGCAGGAATAAAATTCTTCACTACGATAAGAATAAAACGTTGGAGAAGTTTGTCCAGAGAAGAGGTCAGGTTTCACTTGCTTGGAGGTATTTAGGACTTGCCTTGACAGGGCCCTGAATAACCTCATCTCAGGTTATCCAGGCTATCCCCATCTCCTGCTTTCAGGTGAAGGTTGGGAGGAATATCTCTAGAGGGTTCTTGTGACCTAGACTGTTACCACAATTTGATACCTATAAATATTATTTCCTTTTAAATTTTTTCTTAAGTGTGAAATACTTAGTATTAAGGCGTTTTGAAGGACAGTTAAGGAATTTCTTTCCTCTTAACTTCTGAACTTTGTGTTAATCAAAATAGGACTGACTACCATCAGTAGAACGTTAGCAAGGAAATGTCACCCCCACTCCAGTGAGCAAACTGGTGTATGGTTACACATGCCACATGAGTGCCAAAAATGTGTGCACTATATATGTAGGCAGTTATATTTATCAGGTTCAAGAGGGCAGGGCATCAAGTTCAAGGGCACAGTTCAAGAGGCCATGGCAGATCTTGTCAGAGCTTTAGCAGGAAAGACTCTTCAGAGTTAAATCACTGTCTTCATGTCAGCTTTTCTAGGAAATCCATATTTATTTCTCTAAATGCCCTCTTGCAAAAGAGTAGAAAATCCTAAATCTGGAAATGAGCCATTGGAATTTCTACTCTTGATAGAAATGCTTCATATTCAATCCTGTATTGATATAAAAATGCATGACAGTTCACTCTATCACTTGGTTCTGTGTGATACTGAGCTTGTCTTGAACTCAGCATTGCTTAAGGTCATTTAAAAATGGCAGATTTGGATTATGTCAAACCCTCAGATTCAATTTTAAAAGGCTACTTTAGCAACTGAGGAAAAATTCTCATCTTCGTGTGGAGCAAGGCAAGAAATGTGCATAAGGAGATCAAAACTCAGAGTTCTTGTGGGTAATATCTTGAAGGCTAAGATATTCAGTAGTATTCAAATGGGCTTTGAAACAGAGGGATGTTGATGAAACAGAGTTACATAAACAGAGTTTTGGAAAATCTCCTTTGCAATTTGGTACTTAGAGGGTTCATTTATATTCTTTGTCTAAAAGAAAGTTTATAACCTTCCCTTATTACCTACAAGATACCTTTTGTGACATTTATAGTAATAACAATTTTTCCTTATCTCAGTAGATAGTGTGTGGGTATCCATTTCTCAGGAATTTGATATTAGCCCAATTAAGACCACAGATTGGATAGAAATGTTAAGAATGAGGGTGTTTAGCCATTGGAAGAGATTAAATCAGACATAATGAGTCAAAATTTAATATTTACCCAGAGCTGGTGTTCATACAGAGGTTCCAATTTTGGCTCAGAAATTACTGAGCCCTTTTGTCTTTAAGATCAACATAGATGATCTGGAAAGTTTTCCTGAATGAAAAATCTTTCATTATAGCATATTAAAATGGAGGACAAATCTCCTTTTGTAGCTTTATGTAAAATGAGATGAAATATTTGACGTTCTGAATGATTGCATTTGGCTCCTGTACCAAGTAAAGGATAACCAAGTGGCATCACAAACTTCCTTGCTGGAAACATTGTGTTTAACCTCATGCAGTTTTTCCACTCCAAATAAATTAATAATTATAAAGAGAGACAAAACCCAGGCTTTTGCCTTTGTGCCTAGTGATAGTGTAAGAACTACAAAACCCAGAAGTGGTGAAAAAAGAGCTCTGAGACTTACAAAGCACAACAGAAATTTGTCTTAGAGCATGTAAAATTTCTTTCTACCCATTTATAGACGCATTCAGCCTGAATGGGAAAGAGAAGGCTTTTTATGGCTTCAGGTGCAGGGGTAGTTGCAGCAGGGAGCTGGGATGTTGGATGCAATTCCTGTGGCATGGAGCCAGCTGACCTAGTGCTGGCAGAAGGTCACTGGGATGGCTGAACAGACTCTTTTCACAATGGGCTGTTTGACAAGGGCAGCTTGTGACAGGACGTGGGGGAAATGACTTTAAACTGACAGAGGGTAGGTTTAGATTAGATTTTAGGAAGAAATTTTTTACTGCGGGGGTGGTGAGGGCACTGGCACAGGTTTTCCTGTGGCTGCCCCATCCCTGGAAGTGTTCAAGGCCAGGCTGGATGGGGCTTGGAGCAACCTGGGCTAGTGGAAGGTGTCCCTGCCCATGGCAGGGAGGTTGGAACTGGATGAGTTTTCAGGTCCCTTCCAACCCAAACCAGCCACTGTCCTGTGATTCTGTTGTTACATAACAGTTGTTACAATAAGTCTTATATTTTGAATTACATCTTTTACTCATCAAAGACTGGCTAGTCCTGAAGTGTTCAGGTGCTTGAACACTTCAGGTTCAGTGTCCAGTTCATACAAACCCCCGAAGTTAGTGTTTTCCAGTGCTCCCTGCTGAGCGAGTCACTGCAGCATCCAGTGGCACACGGGTAGGACATAAATGTGAAATTTTAAGCCTTGTGTCTCAACCCATGTTCTCTGTAGGCTGAGGACTTCCAGCTGAGGACTCTCTTTCACTGAAGTTGATACTGGAATGGCATTGACCCTTTTGGTACCAACTGCTAGGTCATCTGAACCTGTTTTCAGCTGTTTTCAGCTGTGCCAGTGGATTGGTGCTGGGCCTAGCAAGGCTGCTGGGAAGGCTGGGGGAGAGGTGGAGTGAGGAAAGTTTTGGAAACTGGGACCAGCAGAAAGATCTCAACAATTCACTTGAGACTAGCAAAAATAAGTGGAGTTCCTGAGTTTGAAAGATCCCTGTGCTTATGGATGAGCAGTATGTGGATGTCAGAAAGATGGGAAGTGATTTTACAGAATGAAATGGTTGGCTCATGCAGCAGGTAACAGTAAGTTAAATTTTATTCATTTATTCGTTCATTTATTCATTTAAATTTTTTAGGTAGCTCTAACTTTCTTCATGACTGAAAATTGTGTTCTTATAGGCTTAGAAAAATTTCCTTTCTTTGGCTTTTTGAAACAGTTACTTTCACTTCTGTTCTATGTCCATCTTGGGGGTAGTATTATTATTAGGTTTCTCTTTCTTTAGAAATGAATGTAATAATTTCTTAAGAAATTAATCTATTGTTGAATGAATCTAACATTTACTTTTGAAATTATTCTTGATAAGACTGTGCTAAATTCACTAAGATTAAAAGGTTTGCAAAAGTGGAAAAGATTTTATATTTTTAAAGAGGCATAAAATATGACCCCAGTTTGCCCACACTTTCAGATTTTCACTGGGAAATAAATGTGATTGTCTGAACAGTGTGAAAATATGATATTATTTAAATTTCAGTCATCCCACCCTGTAAAAATGTACCAATGCTTCATTAGGTCAGACATGAAGCAAACATTATATTCTGCTTAGTATTTAGGGTGCTGCCTCTGTGCTCCTCTGTGCTGGCATTCAAGAGATGCTCTGGTTTTATTGACCAAGAGTTTTCCCTGTAAGTCTGACAGATGTAAAATAAAAGTACAGAATTTGTCTCAATAAGTCCATTACCAGAGTAGTGGGTATTTTCTGTTTTTCTGCTGTGTGCACTACCAAAAGCAGAAGCTGGAGTAACCCTATCCAGTTTTCTAAATATAATATACATTAAAAGTATTCACCAAATGCTCAGAGTGATTTATTTTGCCTTGAATATAGTACAGTGATCACGAATTTGATCATTCAAGAGTAAAAACGAAAACACAGAGAGAAAGAAAGGACCGTGAGGCAATCTGAAAGATGTGCTGAGGAACCTGGTACTTTCTTTTGTTGAGTCATCACTTTGAAGTGCAGATATGGCTCCTGGCTTTAACTCTGTTTAAAGAACTGTGCTTAAAATTTTAACAAGTTTGCAGCTTACACTATGTATTTGTAGAATTGCATTTGTAAAGAACATGGGGAGTCTGTGCTCCCTCTGAAGGAAAATCAACTGTGCCTATGTAGAAAACACCTACACCTGACAGGTGTTCACAAGCCTGTTCTGATATGTCTCAGGGACTTGACCATCTCTTAAACTGTGTCTCTTCCAGTGTCCATTTGGTCTTAAAAATAGCTATTAAAAATACACATATAAAGCCATTCAGTGTGGCTAAAAATAAGGCATATTTTTGCTCTTCCTTGAACTCTGTCCTGTTTATAACAGTCTTCATGTATTTGAAAGTTTAAAATGTCTCCTTCAGCCTTTTCTCTTCTAGACTAAGCAATCTTTACTGCTCCATCCTTTTTCTTAGCAGTTCCTTGAGATAAACCTCTTTAATGTGATAAATCTCTGTAATGTCTTGATGGTCTCTGCTGGCTCCTTTCCAGTCTGAGAGTCTCTTTTAGAGGGGTGCTGGTGCTGGACACAGCACTCCACCTGATGCCTTATTTTGCTGCTGAACAGCATGGAGTAGTTAAGTTCTTTGTCTTCTGTCCTGTGATTCTCCAAACCTCTGACTCCATATGTGATACTCCTAAAGCATTTCTGAATGGCATTGGTTTTCCCTTGGTGCCACATTTTGGAGTGTGCAGCTGCATTCTGCTGCCACGCCTTTTGCTGCCGTGCAGTTGCACAGCTGATGGCTTGACCTTTTAAGTTTAGGCATTCAGTTTCTTCTTCCTCAGCACACACCTCTTCAGTCCACCTCAATGAATGAAATCTTACTGACTCCCCCCAGTTTATTTCTCCAATTTACCAAAGGTGTTGATGCCGAGAAATTCCCCAGACATAATAAGGCTCCTGCCTTGTGTCAGAAGGTGACACTTGTAAGAGTCATCAGTGTCAAACAAAATACTCATCTTTGGCCAGCTGAGATGTATGTATATCCTGGGGTATTGTTTGCACCCTTTCACTTTGCTAATCAAATGTGCTTTTGAAAGATTGGCTCATTTTAGTAAATCCTCAGTGACATATTTATGTTGGGTGTGTGCCCATCAAACAGCTTAAAGACTGTCAGGAAATAGCAAGCAGCATGGCATGTTTATAGGACAAGATATGAGTATGCAGTGAAATCATATTTGTGCTTAATTTTACAACCGTCCAACTGGCTGAATCTGGCATTTAAAAATATGTCCTCTTCTACCTAGACAAAGCCTGCCTGAAGGCTTAATTGTGGCTGAAGTAGAGCTTTACAAGACCACAAGACTTTGAACATAGTTGGTATAAGCTTTAGGAATACATAAAACAAGCCAAAAGTGTATTTAAAGAAAGTTTCAGGGAAAAAATACCCTAAAAAATTAGCAAGTGACATATTCTTAAGAGTACAGTTCATGAGGATAAAAATCCTGAGCTTTGAAGTAAAATTTAACCTTGAGAAGCAGCTTCTTGCCCAGTGTACATCTGCATAGCTGCCTTGGAGCTGGTGGAACTACGTTAATTTATACCAGCTGAAGAGCTGGCCCAGCATTTCATGGCCTTTGCAGTGCCTACATGTTTCCTTTTAAAAGAAATATTTACAATTTCTCATAAATTTATTGCTGGATGCAGTGTGCCAGAAAAACAGCCATGGAAAGAAAGGTTCACTATTAAATCATGGGAAAGCAAAGAGCAGTGGTGCTACATCCCAGACTTCCCCAAGTGCCAGCAGGTTTTTACCACATCTGCAGAAGCCCCTTCTCCTTGGGTAGGAGCATCATTCAGCCTCCCTGGGCCTTTCCATTTGTGGCTTCTCTGCTGAGCCTTTTGCCTGCTCCTCGTCCATAACCAAATACTCCTGAAGAATCTGTGACTGGCACCAGAGAACTGAAAGGAGGAAGACCCCCCCATAAGTTGCAGTCTGTGTCTGTCAGTTGGTTTGGATATAAATGGACAATATTTCCTGACTGCAGTTCTCAGAGCAGTGATTTTCATAGTGCTTGTTTCGTACAACCTGCAGGAGAGATGTGTCAGAGCAAGGCTGCTAACTGTACATATTGTCCACTCCAGCTAAGTGTAAAATCTAATGAAAGATTCCATAACAGCTTCCTGCCTGGAATTCATTAATGCTTTTGAATAAGTCTGTTGTGAAAAGTCTTGGGGGATTAGATTGTACAAACAGTGAGAAGGAAATGGAGAAGAATGAACAAGAATGGTATTTGTCTAGCATAAAATGGAGAGTATAACTTGTTTTGAATGGGACAGTAAACTTGGTTTCATTATTTTTATGATCGTCTGACTGGTATGTGGTCAATAGAGGTCCCTCCAAGCTTTCTTAGGCATTCATGTCAACAGCATTTTGAATTTTACAGTAAATAAACAAAAACAACAAGGAATTGAAATGTCTTAGTTGGTTATGGCAAGACAATGAGAAAAGGGGCTGCCTGTGCTCCAGTTTTATTTCCCCTCACCTCAGCAAAAATGCTGGGTCTTGGCTAAGTGAACTAGCCAACAGCAGAACTGTTGTTCCATGTGCTGGAGCTCTGTGTGAATGGAGGCAGCTTTACAGAAACAAGTGGAAGTTGAGTTTTTGACATGTCCACAGGCTTTGGTGAGGGTTTTCAGAGCTAGAACACATTTCTGTGAATGCATGGAACTGCTGATGAAGTTACAGAGTTTATAACACTGGGATTGAAGAAGCAGATACGATGGAAGGGAAGAAAAATATCACGGAATGAAGGTAATTTTAATGTTGTGGTAAAGTAATTTTAATCACTGATAAAAGGAAAATCAGTGGGCAGAAGTTGAAGGAAACAATTCTGCTCAGTTAGAAAGGGTCCTGAGCAACCTGGTCTAGCAGAAGGTGCTCCTGCCCATGGCAGGGAGATGATCTTTAAGGTCTCTTCCAGCTACGGTTCCGGCTGTGATTCTAAGGTTTTATCCTCAGCAAAGCAAAAATGTTCCCTATTCAGGCTTTTTTCAGGTTATACAGAACTTCCCTATCTGTCAATCTCCGCTTTAAAAAAAAAAATCGGTTGGTTTGTTGTTGTTGTTGTTGTTGGTTGTTTGTTTTTGTGTGGTTTTTGTTTTGGTGTGGGTTTTTTTTTTTTGTGGTGGTTTGTTTTTTTTTGATTTTTTTTTTTTTTTTTTTTTTTTTTGTGGTCCAGAATAGAAGAGAGAACAGAAGGTTTCAGCCATCCTGTGGTGGAGGCCATGCCCACCCCAAGCTGGTAGCTCAGCCAGTGTCTTCCTGCCAGCTGCAGTTCTCCCAGTGTTACAATTGAAATGGGAAATTTCTGTGGGCCACGAGAGTTGTGCTTATTTTGAGGAGGGGCTGTGTGCTAGGTCACTCTTGGTGGGAATGTTCTGCTCTACCTGCTTGTGGTTTGGATTACGGAAAGATTGGGATTTTTATAGTCGGCTCCTGGGAGGAATGCGGACATTTCCATACTTACAGGGTTTGATAAATGATCATTGAGGAAGAGAACGGCTCAGCTAAAAAGTTCTTCTCTGTAGGACTTTATGTACAGTGCTTTGAAGGAGAATCTTCTGCTGGATGGGAAGTGTCAAGATTCACCATTTATTCTTCTAGATGGGGACTGGTGAAAGTGCTGCAGTGGTTTCTGCAGTTTTGACACTGTAATGTCATAGAGCAGAGCTACTTTTATTTCCTAAATTAGAGTCTGACTGTGGATTTGCTTTTAAATCTGTTATCTAATCTATAGGCCGGACTAAAAGATATTTCTCTTCATAAGAACTTACTTTTCCCATAGTTGTGAAATAAAAAAAAGTTTGTTCATTCAAAAATGGGTAAAAATGCTGTTAAGTTCTTGACCCTCTTAAGGAGAGTAACTATGAGAACATCCTTTGTCTGAGTGTTGCCTTTCATGCTTACAATGATGGCTTTTGAAAGTTTTCAGTTATAGCAAATCAAAACTTAGAGTGAACATGACAAATGATGGGAAATTGCATATATTTTCTCCTGGCCTTATTATAACATAAGCTCTCAAAGACTTCTTTGGAAGAATTAAATCATAAGCCTTCTGATTATTTTTTTTCTTCTTCACAAACGGGTGGGTTTGCAGATGCATTTCAATCTTTGCAGGAGCAGCTGAAATCAGATTTACCCATGCTACAGTGTGTATTGGCATTGGAACTGGACCACCAACATCTTCTTTAACAGGAACACTAGGAGCAAAATAGATTTCAGGGCCAAGATTTGACTTTGAAAAGAGGAAAGTGATCATTATGTATTGTAGACTGTAACTTGGGTCTGAAAACATTTCTTTTATAGTCAGTTTTAGTTAATGCAGGTTGCTGAAGAAAGAAAATACCTCCCTCACAAAGGAACACATGGGAAATAATAAGCTTATTAAATGAATGCATGAAACCTGCTCCCCTTTTCATGAAAGAAGGGTCTATGCTATGCTGAATAAAACTTTCCCCTTTGCATGCCAATGTGTTCTCCACGAATTGATGTTGCTGCTTCATTAGGAAACCCAGCATTTGAACCTGCATTCTGGCAGAACTCCTTTTGCTTACCGAACTTGGTCAGAGGAGTAAAAGAGCCAGCACTTATTTTTAAGGAAGAAACAGAGAATCTGAAAAACTGAAGCTTTCTTAAGCTGGAGCAATTTTTCATGAGAGTGTTTTAGGGTGAACCTTTATTTCTTGCAGTAACTGTGCGTGGTACAATGTAGTAGTAAATCATTCAAGGGTGTTCAGTTTCCAGTTTCACTGTATTCGACCCAAGTACAAATCAAAATCCACCATAGTTATGTAAGAAAGTACCTTCTTTTATTTCCCAAAGTGCTGCTTAACTATAGACTTTGTGAATATTTTTCATTCATTTCAGGTGTGTAGCATCCAGTATTCACAGAATTCACTTTGTGGAAAATGTTAAGTAGACACTCAGAAAGTTACAGTACTGTTGCAGTATATTCTATTTTTTTTAACGTTACAGTCATAGTATTGTCCTAATTTTGGTTTCTCTGACATGTCTGTAAGGGGAACTGCACAATGCTCCTCCTACGCCACTGGCAACAGAAGCAAAATTCACTTCCAGACAGGAGGGTGCATGTGGGGGCGTTGGGACAAAGAGAGCGTTGTGTTTATAAACAAATAAACTGGGAAAAACATACTTTAGTCAGTGACCAAACATAAATAAATAAATAAATAAATAGAGATATTTCCTGAAAATGTTTAAAAAAAAAAAAAAGAGAGAAATTAAAAAGTTCTAGATTTTGCTGGGAAATAAATTCTAAGCAATGCTTTGGGATTTGGAAAACAAGCCTTTTCACTTGATCCAAGTGAAAAAAGGCAAGCATCTTTTCCCAGAGGTCTGTGAACTGGAGCACTCATCTGTGCTGTTAGGATGTAGTTGAGGTCCCAGATCAGCCAACCCCTTCCACTCACTTCCAGAAGAATGTTGTGGAGCTGGTCAGAGCCCTGTTTTGATGTGGTGGCCTCTGCTGCCTTGCAGTGACCTAACAGCCAGCTCAGTGTCTGAGACAGGGCTATACTTCTCAGCCAGGTCATGGACCTGGCACTCAGGTCCCTCTTGTCTCAGGTGAGTGACTCTGTGTAGGCTCTGAGTGCTGGGGAATGCAGGCTGGCTTTGTTCACCCCGTGCACATGTTCCCTGTATTGTTCTCAAACTGTTGTGAAGCATGTGTTTGAGAGTGCGGATTTCTTTTCTAAGAAATCTGCTCAGTTGTCTGCATGCTCCGACCCCGAGCCAAGTTCTTGTGCCTGCATACATTGTACTAACAGAGTGTACAACCAACTCTTCTACTTTATAGATACAAACCTTACTGGTTATTTTCATTTTGTCACCCTTCTATTGCGCCAGTCCCGTTTTTTCTGAGCAAGTGAAGGCCCATGTTGATCAGTGCATTGGGTCCCTTCCTGATTGTAAATCCATCCTAGGCATGTTCAAGAATCCAGATAACTGATGATTTCTGGGCATGGCTGTTCTTTGTGCTGAGATTTGTTTAGCATGATGAGGCCAGAAGACATGTGGACTAGGAACTTGGTGTTGAAAGTGCTGTCAATCACCAGTTCCTATAGCAATATCTCAATATTGAGATGGGCTATTACTATTTTTAAAAATAATCTATACAAATCAACTGTACAGGATGCACAGTTGGTATTTTCACTTCATTCCTAGACATCTTCTGTGGAAGGCAAGCTGAGACAAAGGCTTTCTTGTTCTAAGTGTGCAAAAGGAGCCTGGTGTGGTTTGGGGATGCGAAGTGGACTGTGATGAGCCGGAGAACTTCAGGAAATGAAAACAAAAACAAAGCAGCAGTGTACGGTAAAAGGCATGAAGGAAAGAGCAGTGGTGCAGCTTTTGAAAGCAGAGTGAGGAATTTTGCTGGCAGCTTGTGAAGAGGTTGTCACCTTCCTTTCCCCTCTGTGTCTGTGTCAGGGCACTGTGTCAGGTCACTGCTCCTGTTTCCACTGGGAGTCACTGGGACTCCTGACACAGTGGAGGAATCCCTGGAAGTGCTCAAAGAAAGGTGCAGGTGTGGTGCTTCGGGGTGTGGTTAAGTGGGGGGCTTGGCAGTCCGATGTTAATTGTTTGACTTGGTCTTGGCTGTCTTTTCCAACCTTAATGATTCCCTGATTCCTATGCCATTATTACCTTGGTCCTCCTTAACATGCTGGGTTGAATTCAGCAGGCTTGAGCAGAGCAGTGAGAGGAGTTTATTGTTAAGCAGTCTCTAATACTCTTAGAAACCTGATACTGTGCTAAGTCAGGAAGATGTATGTGACTTAATTTCTCTGTTTCCTATGCCATTATCTCTTTGGTCCTCCTTAACACATTGGGTTGAATTCAGCAGGCTTGAACAGAGCAGTGAGAGGCCAGATGGCATCACTGTTTGGGATATTTGGTGGCTTGATTTTCCTTCTGTACTAGAGTAAAATAGGAGTGATACCCTGGGAGTCAGCAGGCTCTGGCACAAGCTTAAAAGCAGCGTAATTCCTGTCTGTGTCTGTAATCCAGCTCCTGATTCCTTCCAGCTCCATGCACTTAGGATGGTACTTTGCCATAGGAAAAGGACTAGCAAAACTGGCCAGTATCATAGTTACTGGTTAAGAGTCCTGGAAACCTTCTGACTTAAGTAATATTTTTAAAACTACCATTAGTACCTGCTATTCCACTTTGTACATAACCACGTGAAATGGCTGAGTTTATTGTTAAGGAGTCTCTAATACTCTTAGAAACCTGATTCTGTGCTAAGTCAGGAAGATGCATGTGACTTACATCTTCAGTAGATCTGGTTTGGATCAGAGGAGGGAGATTAACAGAGCCGTATCTTCACTGAGCAACTGAAAGTGAAGTAAAACAGCCCCTGTGTGGCTGCAGCAGCTCGTGATTTACAGGGCTGGATTCACAGGGCTGTTCCTGCTGCCGAGAACGCACGCTCTCCACTGCTGTTGATTTTTGAATTAAAAAAATGCAGCTCTGTACACAGTTTACTTTTGTGCTAGAGGGCAGGGAAATATAGGTAAGAGCCGTTAATCCCCAGCAGGCTGCTGGGCAGGCGAACAGACACAGATGACAAAATTTAATTGGAAACATGAGCAGTTTAACAGAAAACATATTTGTGATAATTGAGAGAGTAACATCTCCAAAAGGGAAACTCTGCAAAGAGAAACTGATTCAGAGGAGAAGTGGCCACTGGTAGGTGAGTGTGATTTTTCAAGCTCTCTTTGGGCTAGGAATTAATTTCTTAATAAGAACAAATAACATTAGGAGGAACTAACTAAATAAAAGATGTTTTTTTCTGTGGGGGAGGGCTGTGCAGTTACTGCCACAAGTTTTTCTTACAGCTGTATTGGGATATGTGGTAATACTTAATTTAGGTTCTTTACAAAAGGGGACAATTGGTTTTATTTTTGTACATGGAATTTTCTTCTACCTTTGCATTATCAAGATATTACCACCCCCACCCCCAATAACTGAAAGGGCTTGAGTTTTACTTTTTTCCTTACTACTGCATTTTTTAATGTTTGAGGTTTTTCTAAGAATTGAACTTGGAGAGCAAGTATTTTGCCAAAAGCAGAGGGAACCCTTAGTTACAAAATAGTGCTGTGTTTTTGCTAATGAAAAAGTATTGTGGACTTAATAAGGGAGAGCACATTGCAGAACACACTTTGGTTTGAATTGGAAGAGATTCTTCCTTCTTTTTCCTGAAACAGCAAGTAAATGTAAATTATACAGTTGGAGCTCATTGCTGTTCTGCTGGGTAGGAAAAGAAAACCGGCTTTTATTTTCTCGGAATTTCACTGATGTTGAAAATACTGATGTGTCTTTTTAATGTTATCAGTGTGAAATTCTTGATGTTTCATTACAGAAAGATCTCACAGTAACTCTAATACCAGGTCCTACTGTGTTGTTTTTTTGGGTTGTTTTCTGTGGTTTTTTTCCAGAGCCTGCAGACAGCACGGCCTCCCAGCCCACAGGAATGAATGAAAATGTCTCATCCTCAGTTCAAAGCTGCGGCAGTGCTGTTCCTTGCAATAACTCCTCAGCCATCCCTCAGCCCAGCTCTGCTATTAAACCTTGGCGCAGCAAGTCCCTCAGTGCCAAGCACACAGCGACGTCTTCCATGTTATCCGTGAAGCAGCCAGCAGTGGAGCCTCCAAAGCTGCCCTCGGAAATCACCAAAACAGCTCCCAATGGTCAGAAATCCATGCTGGAAAAACTAAAACTCTTCAACAGCAAAGGGGGTTCCAAAGCAGGAGGGACAACGCTAGAGTGTCCGGGCTCTCGGGACAACAGCTGTGAAAAGCTGGAGGCGCTTCTCAGCTTTGAGGAGAGTGAAGAGATCGATGCCACCATTCAGAATGTGAACAACCCGGGATCCATGTCCAGCAGCCCCAAAATTGCACTCAAGGGAATTGCACAAAGGACTTTCAGCCGCGCACTGACTAATAAGAAAAGTTCTCCAAAGGGTAACGAGAAGGAGAAAGAGAAACAAAAAGAGAAAGAAAAAGATAAAAATAAAGACATTACAAAGAGGACATCCATCACCGAGAAGCTGGACCTGAAGGAGGAACCTAAAGAAGAACAGACAGCACTAACAACAACAACAGAGATGCCAAAAAAGTCCTCCAAGATCGCAAGCTTTATCCCTAAAGGAGGGAAGCTGAACAGTGCCAAGAAGGAGGCCTCTGCCCCTTTGCACAGTGGAATACCAAAACCAGGAATGAAAAACACCACAGGGAAATCCTCAAGTGCCCCTGTTCCTGCAAAGGAAGGCGAGAGGAGCCGTGGTGGCAAAACCAGCTCGGGGCTCTCGCATCAGAAGTCCCAGCTGGACAGCCGTCATTCCAGCTCCTCCTCCAGCCTGGCTTCCTCCGAGGGGAAGGGCGCCGGGGCCCTCCACAGCAGCAGCAGCAGCCAGGCCATGAACGGGCCCGCGGTGACCACCCACACCACGGGCAGCAACACCGTCAGCGTGCAGCTACCTCACCCCCAGCAGCAGTACAGCCACCCCAACACCGCCACCGTCGCGCCCTTCATGTACAGGTACGGCACACGCTTCAGGGGCTGCCCAGAGGGGTCGTTCTGGGCACTTTCAGGGGTGGGGGGTGAAGCAGCTAGGTAAATGCTACATCATGGAGAAGTTTGTTGCTTCAAGAGTGTAGGCAATCGATGCAATTTCACAAAAACTGATGGTGAAGGCTGTGTGAGAAGTTATGATAGACAGGTGTGGCAGTTCTGGCTTCTTTTTTTCCTTGCCAAGGTCAGGATGAATAATACGCGGGAAACTTAGGTTTCGAGTTCGGACTTGGATGTTTATTAATTTTTATCTATTTACAGACTCACGAGCCATGAGCTCTAACTAGCAAGTTAGAGAAATGAGGTAAAGTGGAGTACCTCCAACTCTTTCCAAGGTTATTGAAGTGATAATTACCCAATAAAAAAGTGACAATTATATTATTTATACTTTTGACCCAATAATGACCACCCAAGGCCCACAATGCGGATGTTTTCCACCCAATTACAGAAAACCACCTAAACCCATGAAGAAGACGGAAGTATAAGGTGAAGAAGGAGGACTTAGACAGCGCCCAAAATCCTCCATCTTGACTCACATGTATTACTGTATACTAAAATCCCCAAATCCAAGTTTCCAGAATTCCAACAGACAGGAGTGGGAATAATGGTTGTATCCAACCCTACTAGCAGGAAACTTGACAATCTCCTTGACCAGGTGCTGCTCTTCCAAAGGGTACAAGAAGGTGTATCAGGTTTGTTTTGTGCACCATAGCTTTCAAAGTTGTAACAATGCCAAGATACACTCGGGGTCTTCATTGTGGCTGACAGCGGTGGAGCTGCCTCACTATAAGCAGGAATTGGAAATTAAAAAAAAAACAACATTAAAATAAAAATTATTTTGTTTAAGTAAGGCCAGACAAGAAGTCTGTGGTGCTGTATGCATTAACCCTGAGATAAGGAAAAGAGCAAAATGAAAGGAAAATGAAGTCACAGCTAACCTCTATCTGGTCCATTTTCTGTTTGAAGCACCTTCTGTTTGACAGTGGCAATAGAGGATACATAGGGAAGTATCCTAGGGATAGTAGGGAAATTAGTAGCAGAGATTCTTAAGGATATAGCATGACTGGGACACAAGAAGTTTCTCAGTCAGGGGATGGGATTATTGGTTTGGACAGCCATCTCATGGGGGTTTTTTGACACTGCTTAGCTCTTTCATAGGGAAAGGATGCAAGTATTTGCTCTGTCTTCATCATCTTGCTGCTCTTGATCTGAAAGACCTTTCTCACCTCCTCCTCCTTAAGATGTGTCCTTTCTAGGCTAAGGTATCCTAGCCTCTTTAGTTTTCACTTGTCAAGACTCTGTTCATAATCTTTGGTCATTTTTGTTGCCATGGTTTTTTCAGCTCTACTGTACACATTTTTGCCTTGGATCTCTTGGCAGATGTAGCATAAAAAATGGTCGGTCACATTTTGTAAACAAGAGTGAATGTCAGTTGAGAGGGATGCCAAAGGCCTGTGTAGGAATGCAGAATGGGAAGGGCAATCCTTGAGTCTTCTGGCCCCTTTGAGAATTCTCCCTGTGTGTATGGAATTAAATGCCAGGGCAGCTGGGAACTTTTGGAGAAGGGTTGTTAAGTTTATCACTACAGTGTCCCCTCATTGTTGGTATTGATCTTGGTCTGAACACAGATATCATCTAAAATGTAAAAGCAGATGCAATCCATACATTTTCTGTAATCTAAACATACTGATAAACTCCACACAGCATTTGCTTGATCTTTTACCAAAACCAGGAATGAAACTACCTGTTGGCAGCTGGAAAATTGAAAAATAGTGTCTGCTTTTCAGCATTGGAGGAAAAAAGGCCAAACTGCTGTAATCATGTTAGCTTTAAAAGGAAAGAGAAAAATCAGATCATATTGGTTTGCAAGACAAACATAATACGTTATTGTATTTACTATCCAGACATTATTTCAGTCTGCAAAATGCACTTGTTAATGCAATGCAGTAGAAGGCTCAGGTATTTTCTGACATAATTTAAGGTTACTTTAATCTGTACTTTTCAGCTGCCTGTAGACTTTTTGTTTGGGTTTGATGGGGTTTTTTAAAGCAAAAGACATAAGAAATTGTCTGCATTTTGTATAGGGTTGTCATGGGCAGAAAGGGAGCTTCAGACAAAGTTTATTAGAGAAGCCCTCCTGTTGAGTCAGGAGTGCAGAAAGGGCTCCCTTGCTTTCTAAATTCCTTCTCAGAGAGAAGTTCTTCATGCAGCAGGATCAAGACTTAAGCACCAGACTGTGTCAACTTTGTTCATGTATAAAGGATTATATAGCTGTAATTGAACTTCATTTAACACAACTGTCCTGTAGGATTAAGGGTGTCAAACCAGATATATTTGTATGAAAATAAGTGATTTATTTTGATAGTGATTAGACTAAT
Source organism: Phylloscopus whistleri (assembly GCA_017589585.1). NCBI lineage: Eukaryota > Metazoa > Chordata > Aves > Passeriformes > Phylloscopidae > Phylloscopus > Phylloscopus whistleri. The sequence goes on along the minus strand of JADMLD010001241.1, from coordinate 1,200,222 downwards.
AGTTCTCAATCAGAATTATTTACTACATGGTGAAGGCAGCTGTGATTACTAGTATGGTATAATTCACTATTTTTGAAACAATATCAAAGGAATTATGTTAAAGTCATATTAAAAGCTAAAGTTATATAAAATATTATATCATATCATATCATATTCTTCAGTAGAGATTGATGTTGCTCACTCATACCAATGACTGTGGGCATATCTCTTTTGCTCTCCCTCCAGGATGTCCCCACTGAAGGGAGGACTCTGCACACACTCCAAGGAGGGGTGTGTTAGAAGGCCTTGCCATTAAAGAGCAGATGGGGCTTTTATAGGACAAAGTGACTGTCAGTCATGTGTGTCCTGGCCAGCTGTGTCAGCCCAGCATCTCTAGTTACCAGTGGTATCACTGTTGGTTCCTTTATCAGGTCCTTTACCAGATCTACTGCATCTTCACCTCCCAGTCAGGAGGTTGAACTTCGGGGTTGATGAGTCAGGCTGGTTTCAGCATCATTCAACACCAAAAGCATCAGGAGGCCCCTTCTCCTTCTGCCACAGACACCTCTGTAAATAGAGCATTGCTCCAGTTGTTCTTCCCCCACTTCAGGCAGAGCATCCTGCTACAAGAGTCAGGTGAAATTAAGAGTATTGCAATACTAATTCCCCACTGTAATGCACATTTTTAATAGCACTTACCCTTGGGGCAGGAGAACTTGCAGCTGCCTGTTGGTGTGGCTCTATGAGCAGAACACAACACAATTAGTAAAGTGAAATGAGTCACAATATCTTACTGAAATCTGACAATAGATCCTTACATCACCTTTGATTACCTGGCAGCCATAATATCAGACAATAAATTGGAGTTTGAAGTTGGTTTTTCCCAGTCAGTTCTTTTAAAATGGAAGTGATGTTGAAGAGAACCTAGCAGGAGTGTAACATGCCATCACATGCTCTCTGCTTTATCTTCATGCAGTACAGACTTTATTGAGAGGATCAGATTAGCCACAACAACTGATGTTATTGATAATTAAAATATATCTGGAAATCCAAGTGTTTTAAGACCCCATCTGATGAGCTGTGAAGCCTATCTTCGACTATGAATTTTTTATTTTTTACAGCTGAGTGCTTGTTTCCATTTCTAGGACATAATTCAACATGGGACTAATGAATTATGTAAAATCAGTCTGCTGGTCTGTTCTGGAGAGTGGGACAGACTGGCTGATGGCAGGTGCACTCGTCTCGTTATACTGGAGATACTTTGGACGGAGAGTGGCTGCACATCCCTGTTTTGTTTTGCTTTCCAGATCCCAGACAGACAATGAAGGGAATGTGACAGCCGAGGCCAGCACAGGAGGGGTCATCATGGATTCTGCTCTTTATGTCAAAACTGCCCAGCCTGCCCTCGAGGACCTCTCAGGTAAGTCTTGCAGCATGACCCATTACTGACTCTGGTCTGGTTAAATAAGAATGGGCTAGAGCAAGTTAATTTTATTCCTAATGCTTTAGTTCTTAATAACTACATTTCTTTCAGCTCTTCAGCAGTGAAAAACCGTGTGTCGATAATTTGAACACTGGATGTTTAAGTTCAGCACAACTGTGCTCTCCACATTTCTTGAAATCACCAGGAATTCTGCCTGCTTAATGTTATTCTTGGAGATGTGCAGCCTTTTTTAGGATTAAACTACTATAAGGATCCTAAGTATTCCCAAGCATTTCATATGCATTGTTTAGTTTCAAAAACTTCATTTTGGAGCTTACAGAAGAGACTGTGTTCATTCCTTGATGTTTTGGTTTGGAGGAATCTCGGTATCACTCACATGAATCTGATCAATTTGAGAAATAGCCTTTGCAGCAATGGGGCACCAGAAGCAACCACACTCTTGTGTCCAGCATACAGAAGCTGAAACTGGTTGTGGCTAGAAAATGAGCAGTCTAAATTAGAAAGTACCTGGTATATTTATCTAGAATTCCTGCTACTGTTAGAAGTATAAAATAGTTAGCAAAAAAATTTAAGCTTATCAGTATAACAAAGTGATTTTCAGCAACCATATTCTGCTAGAATCTACTAGATTCTACTAATGTGTTCTAAAATGTGTTTTTAAAGTCACAGTCTGATCTCCTGTCCCCCTTTCAGCAATACCTACGACTTTGCTTACTTTCTGCTACTGCCAGATATCTCATCTGTAGAATATCTCCATTTTTTTCCATCTGCTTAGTCCTGATGTCTCCCAGTTTAATGTGGGATTTGAAACCAAATGCCCTCCTTGGAGAAGTGATGTGACTAAAAGTTTCACGTGAGATTAATCTCATACTGCATTGCATATTCTGTCAGTGCTGCCTTTGTACCTGTGTGCTGATGGCAAAGGTGAGAGGCAGAGTCACTGGTGAGGAAAAGGGCTGCAGGAATGCCTAAGTGAGGATATCTGTGTGTACAATTTATACATAGGTGGATTAAGTACTTAAAAGGTAGATAAAAGGCACAAGGGATAAATAAAATCCTTGAGAACATTTTTGGGTTCATATTTAAATATGAGAGTTGCAAGTAAGAAACAGAGTGTCCAGCTGCCTAAACTTTTTCAGCATTACCTCTTAATCATCATATTGGCTGGACTGGATGTATTTCAGCCTGCAGACTGAGAAATGTTTCTATATCACAAAAAGTCTTCTGTCTTTAATGACAGATGTTATGTAAGTACAGACTATTACTCAACTAGAATTTGTAAGTTTTGGGATCCAGAGGCAGAAGACAGCTGACAGCCTCAAACAAGGGAGATGCAAACCCCAGCTGTGCACAGCCAGACCAGACAGCAGCATCCATGAAGGGGCCTTGGAGGAAACAGAGCAAACTAAACAAAATAGCCCCTCAGCCCAAATACGTTAGGAGAAATAAGGCACAGTTATCTTCTCTCCCTGCATAGCAGCTATCGATGCTGTTAATTTAAAAGCACATATAAAACAAAAGAGAGTATAGTTAGGGAAAAATGGAAGCAGAATTGTTTAAGGATGCTGCCTGCTCATGAGGAGTTAAATCATTTCAGAATTAAGCTCTGGGGCCAACTATCCAATATCTGTTTTTTAAGTATAGTTACAATTTAAGCAATGGAATGTAATTTAAGTGAAAATTTGGTATCAATTTAGGCATAAGAGTGATCTCAGAAGAAATTGGTTTAGTTTGTCTCCTGTGTGTTTTCCTAAGAAGCTTCCTACCATTTGCCTTCACATCTATGAGAGAAATGATCTGTAAAAGAGCGCTGTGACCTTTGTTAAGCTAAAGGCCTATAAATATTTTATGTTTTTTACTACAAAAATTTGTAGATCCATGAGTATAGAAAATGTTTTCTGTCCCAGAGACCCACTGGCTAAAGTAATCAGTCTTGTTAGGTGGATGTTTCCAGTCCAGCCAGACCGTAATTGTTTGACCCTCTGGCTTAAGTGAATTGTAACTCAGGGAGATGATTTCCCAGAGAGCAGAGACTGATTAAGAGAAAAATGCTCACATGGGCACTAAGCACTTTGGTCAGTAGTTTGTAGCACTGCTGCTTTATAGGCAACAGTGGGTTTTTCTGTGCCACCAACCTCGCATCTTGTAGAAACATGAAATTTAAAGCAGAGAATGTATAAAGTTCTAACAACAGCTTTTTTTATCTGGTTCTTCTCACTTCTGATGTGGGTAATATATAGGTATCCATCTAAAATAGCAATTGTGTGAGTGCCCAGCCTCCTGGCAGCTCAGAAATGCATCACTTGTATAGAGAAGGCTGATATAAAATGTAAAATGTTTTACATTTACTGTAGTATTTTCTTTAGTCATGAGTTGTAAACCCTTTAGAATGAAATAATTTCCTTTTGTGCCCCACAGAAGCTTTGTGACAGTTTTTTGGAGGTTTTCTGTTCCAGCTTTCAGCTTATAAAGTATACGCTGGCACTACTAGAAATTCACTTCTCTTCAGCCTCTTAGAGGATTTAACTCTATAAAGCTCAGCTGAGGTAGCCACCAAAGCATTTCTGAAATGAGAGCTGAGAGCATGTAAATAAATTATACTGAAGGACTAATTAAATTATTAATTTGATAAAATCATGCTGAGGCAGTAGGAAGACTTTTTTTTGTGTACATAAACTCTACTTTTAAAGAGCAGGACATGAATGTGTTTTAGAACAAAGTATTTAAAGAACAGAATTTCTAAGTGCCATGAGAACTAAGTCATCCTGCAACTTGTGTCATGTAGCACATTTTAGGGACAGTAACTGTGTTGTGACGTTGACAAGCAAAACCTTTTATTTTCTCTGAAACACCACTCAGCATGGAGCACCCACTCAATCACCAGAGTTTCATTTATGGAAAGTTGTTATTGTAGGACAAAGAAGATCTAGTGAAAACACAGCACTGGAGAAATTGCCTGTGTCAGGTTAATGTTAATTGTGTCAATATATGAGATGGAAAGGGTGGTATTGATGGAGTATATATTCTAATGAGGTTGAAAGGTAACCAGAATTTAAACTGGGCCATATGGGAAATGACAGTACAGCAACATCTCAAAGGCAGCCTGTGCATTGAGGGTAACCCTGCAGAGCTCATTTCAGTCAGGATGTGATGATGGCAGGTGCCTGCTGAGGGGAGTGGAATCTCAATCCTAACCAGCTTAGAAAGTCAGAAAAAGATGCATTTGAGTCAGATTCAGGCACAGGTAGCAGCTCAGTTCCCTGCCTGGGCCTTACTCATGGCTTGTTTTCCCTGCAGGAGAGGATCCGGAGACCCGGCGGTTGCGAACTGTGAAGAACATCGCTGACCTTCGGCAGAACCTGGAGGAAACCATGTCCAGTCTGCGGGGAACCCAGGTCACCCACAGGTAAGGGCACCACTGTGGCTGTAAGAAAGTGGAAACCACTCCACTCATGCTTTACATCTGGTTGGGTTGCATCCTTGAAAAATTACTAACACTGACAATGGGAGATACTGATCTTGTAATTTTTTGTTTTTAATGCACAGAATTAGAATAATGTTGGCTGGTTATTGAGAGGACATGATGAGGAACTGATGGGATGGGGTTTTTACTGATACAAAGGTCAAGGATAATCACTCCTTGTTAAATGTGTGATGTGGTGTTTGAATAGAAGTTACAGTTCAAAATGTTTCTCTTACTGTTGTAACTTCAGTGCATTACACCTCTCTCCCCCTATGTGTAATATTTTGTTTAAATAAGAAGTGAACTGTGCTTGACCCACATTATCAAGTGCATAACTTAAATTCCTGACCAAACTTTGGACAAACAAATTTTTCTAATATTGTTAGTCATCGCCTGAATGTAACTGCTTTTTCTTTGTAAAGCAGCATTTGGAAATCTTCAGCAATATTTAAAATATGCTGTAAATAGGCAAAGATTGCTATTGCATTTAAACATTATGTGAGTTAGATCTTTTCAGTGTTGAACAGGACATTTGGGAGAATAAGCTGTTTTGGCCTCTAATGAGGTTGGAGTACTACCTAATGCTTGGGGCCTTATGTACCGCAGCCCTAAATGAGTTTATTGGGGCAATGCTTTATGTTTTTTGGCTTTGTATCTAAAACTGAAGCAGAGCTTGCAAAGATTAACTCCTAAAGCTATTTTTCTTTGCAAATTTCAATTAATGTGACATCCCTTCATGGTTTAATCACTATAACCAGAGAATACAGAGGTTTTTGCTTATGTGTAACATTGGGAATGGTACAATGCTGTTTATTTTTACTAATATCCACAATAAATTTTAAAAAATGGCACTTAGCTGAGCAGGAAAGGAAAGGAGGAGTTTGTGTGGGTAAGAGAAATTGCACCTATGGATTAGCTGAAAATAAATTAGCTGCAACTCAGCTATGAGTATTCAGGGTGTAGTCTTGCAATCTGTGCACATCACCTGAAAACTCGTGGTGTAGTCCCATTTTTCAGGTTCCATATAAAAATATTACCAATATTTTTAAAGATATACATAACTCAAGAATATATGAGTAATTTATTATTTTTTCTAATTTGGGTTTGAACATCTTCAAAGCAATTCATAGTTCATTATTGGTTTGTTAATATGCAAAATACATTTTGAAAAAAAAATGGTCCTTCTTCTTACTTTTTTTCATTTAATTCTCTCCATGGTGTAAAAATAGCTTCCATCTTGGTGCTGGGCACATCTCCAGAGTTAGAATTTTCATGAATGCAGACAATAGAAGGGAATACATCAGAAAAATAGTACTTCAGCAGGTTTTCCTTTAGTCAGTGTATTATCCCAATCCCTTGCTGTTAGATGTGTTTGAAGATGAGAAGGTTACATTTTGATACTGTGGATAATCCATTAAAAATTTCCTGCTTAAGTCTTCTCACATGTATGTAGAGCACCTGGTGGCCTGGGTGCAAGAGTCACTTTGGGAACATGGGGGAAAGACCTGAAAAGTGAAAAGAAAGGATCTCCCCAGGTGTTGCAGCAGTAAATTGTTAGAGCTGTTAGGCACAGTCAGTAACTTGGTGAGTGTTCAGGGCCTTGGAAGCACCTGAAATCTCACAGCATTCCGTGTAAGAGCCACATTTGATCCGATGCATCTGATGCCTTGGAGTGGCTACCTGAAACAAAGGCTAGACAAGATTAAGAGAATAAAGTGGGTATTTATTAAAGGCCTTCAAACAGGTACCCTGACAGGTACAGCTTCTGACTTGGGCAGTCAGAAGCCTTCCAGAGGCTACACCCAAGATGGATGATGGTCATGAGTTTTTCAGACAATTTTAAGTTTGGTCCATTTACATATCAGGGGCTAATTCTCCAATTACAGTTTCAGGTAATGAAGTCATATTCCCCCAGTTTTCTCCCCCCCGCCCCCAAATCACTTTTGTTTATACTTTTCGGGGCCTAAGGCTGTAGGGTGTCCTTGATTTTCAGAACCAGAGGGATTGTTATGTCTGACCAAAATGTGAAGGCAGTTAACTAACACCTCATGCGGAATTTAGAGTTATGCACAAATGCAGTACAGGATTTGAAACATATAAAAGCTAAATATATGGACATTAATAAAAATTCTGTCTTTTTCCCACCACATTAAGAAAATACAGCTTGTATTAGAGCCTTGTTAAATCATGATAGAATTCTGTTTTGACAGTGATTCATTAACGATGATTTTCTGATTATGAATTTGGAGTAATTTTGCCTCCGCCTGAGGCCGAAGAATATCCTAAGGCATTCTCATCTCTCCTTTCAAGCACGCTGGAGACCACGTTCGACACCAACGTCACCACCGAGATCAGCGGCCGCAGCATCCTCAGCCTGACGGGGCGGCCCACGCCGCTGTCCTGGCGGCTGGGCCAGTCCAGCCCGCGGCTGCAGGCGGGCGACGCGCCATCCCTGGGCAATGGGTACCCGCCGCGGGGCAACGCCAGCCGCTTTGTCAGCGCCGAGCCGGGCACCGGCCGCTACCTGTACCCGGCGCCGTTGCGGCGACAGCTGGCCGCGCGCGGCAGCGGCGTCTGCCACGTGGACATCACTGACAAGGCCGGCGATGACATTGACCTCGAGGGCATCACCATGGACGCCACTGGCTACATGAGCGACGGCGACGTGCTGGGGAAGAACATCCGGGCCGACGACATCACCAGTGGGTGAGTTAGCACCTCGCTTCGCGTGATTCTTCTGTTCTCTTTGTAGCCACCTGTTTCCATGATTACTGCGAGAAATAAAAGCCAACACCAAAGGCATTCTATTCATTTTGATGCCTTGGGAAGGCAGACCTGAAACAGACTTAGAATGGTCACAAAATGGCTCTTGACAAAGACCAGTCACAAGGTCTCAGACTTTTATAAGTTTTGGTCCATTTGCATATTGGGGTTTAATTGTCCAATCACAGCTTCAGGTTGTGAGGTCCCATCCTTCTTGTTCCTCCCCTCAGCCCACCCTTGTTTGTGCTTTTGGGCCTGAAAGTTGTCCTTGGTCTTCAGCAGGAAAAGGATTTGTTTTGTCTCCCTACTCTGGGAAGAGAGCTGACTGGCACTTGATATGAGGCTCAGAACTGCATCCCTAGGCAGCACAGAATCTGAAAAACATGAAAGGCATCAATTTTAAAAAGCCTTTGGAGAGACAGCTTTCCAAACAGAATTCGAATTCTTAAGTGCACCTTAAGAAAATTTCTCTAGATATGAAGATACTCTTGGATGTGATTGAACATTTTCCTGAGTCGAGTCATCATGGTTGCAGCTTTCATTCATGCCCACCAGATGGAGGACGTGAGGCATGTTTTGTACTTAGCTGAACTCTCTTGCTGCCTGAACTTCGAGGGGCCAGTTCAATGGAAGGAAATGAGTTTGCATCTCTGTATTAGGTAAAATAGTGGTAAGTGCTAAAAAACGTCTAAAGAACATGTCAGCGTGCAGAAATATTAAGTGATAGACAATTATTAACAAGGTTTTACATCAGCATTTTATCTCGGCCTTGAGTGGGAGAAGCATTTGTTCTTTGCTCCAAAGTCAGTATTCAATTTGTCTGCTCTCAGTTCCTACTACAAAAGTCATTTTTTCTTAGCTCAAGTATATTAGCATTGGATTGATGTTAAAAATGATCTTTGAGATTTAAATGGTTTGGTGGTGGGGGTTTTTGTTTGGTTTTGGTTTGGTTTGTTTTTTTTTTTTGTTTTTGTTTGTTTGTTGGTTTGCTTGTTCATTTGTGTTGGGGGTTTTTTTGTGGCAGTCCTGTCTGGCCATCTTTCATCCTTTGCTTTTTTGTAATTTTTTTGTTATTAGTGACATTTCAAGTGTCATTGGCTTTTTTGAAAGATATAATGTCTCTTACTGGAATCCACGTGCTGCTTTGTCATTAACTAACCAGTTCAGTTACACCATCTGGGAGCCTCCATTAATTCTGTCCCTTATGAATATTTGGATATTTTCACACTTTCTGAAAAGTCAGACACCTTCTTTTTAATGCTTCATTAGGGAAGCATATGGTAAAGTTAAGGTAGCTGATGCAAAAATCAGTGTAAAATTCTGTTTCAGATAAAACACCAATAGCTGTTGCTGCATTGATAATGCATCAAATCACTAAAACACCTTGTGTTTTCCTCATACAAATCAACTTACACCTGGATTTTGTAATGTTTATTGTAGTAACAGTTACTGCTTTTCCTCTGGACTATGAATTCCGTTTAAATTTGTGGCTGTAGTTTTGATCTGGAAGTGAGGAAAGTAAATTCTAAGAAGCACCGTGGTTTCCATAAAACACCTTGAGTAGTAGTTGAGAATTACCCCTGGCAGAACTGTGTCAGCTCAGTCTTCTGCTGCTTACAGAGGAGCCCCAGTCTTTCCAGACCTTTACTTAGGGTATAAAATTCAGATTCCAGGTTGAGGAAAAGGAAAGGATAGAAAAACTGTCAAATTTATGAATGATATAGCCAGAGAAATCCATACCTTTGTTCATCTCTGTGTATGATTTCTTTTTCCGTGTCTGGTCATTCTGTAGGGTAAAAATTGGGAGTCTCCACAGTCTGAAAGTACAAGAGTGGTCTTCATATTCTGGGTAAGAAAATGGTTTTGCCAGTTGGTCACCAAAGCAGTGAGTTATATATCAACAATGATTAATACAGCAGAAGAGTCATATACTCCACCCCACCTCACTTTTGGCCTTGAGCGTTGGGACATCTTTAACTGAGTATCTGACTCTTTTTTCCCCACTTGTTTTTAAAGGAGATACTTTTCACTTTTTACTTGTGTAGTAGCCACATACTGATAAATGAGATCTCAAGGCTCTTAGGAAAAGAGGTGTGTACAAATATATTCTTCTTTTCCACATCTTTTGCCTTTAGCTACAGAAGTCAGTTTTGCTAAATAGTGTGAGTGGGTTTATCAATTCATATAGCACTGTTGGAGTCATTGACTAAGTTCCAAAGACAGAATTGGTATTGTAGGTCAATCCATTGTTGGAAAGATGCAGCTCTGTTTCCAGGCTTTGGACAGGGTTTGGATATGGGCAGTTTGGGGGTCCTCTCTTTGCTGCACTCGTGGGCATTTGGAGGCAGCAATGCTGCAAGCAGCCCCACAAGCCTGGGGCTGCAGTCTGTGCAGGGTAATCATGTGAGTGGGTTCCTTGAGAAGGGAATATTGCAGTATTAAATTGCAATAACAGTGTTCCAATATTAATGGAGAAGGATAAAAAAAATAAGGTTGTTACCTTTGGTGACCCCTAATGACACTGGGTTGCCATCTCCAGTGTGAACAGATTGTTTGGTAACCTGTTCTGTACGTTATGTTCCCCAATGTCTGTTTAATTCAAACAGTAAGAAAAACTAGGATGGCAATGTGTTTTTGTGGGAAAGGAATAATAAACTGCTTAGAAATCAGAGAGGTTGCTTGTAAAGAAAGCATCTGTATGACTTGCTGCTGAACAAATCACCAAGATCGGTGTTAGGGCAAACAGGCTTAACATTTCCAGAAGCTGAGCTACACTATGTGCAGAGCAGTACAAGAGAGTATTTAGAGCATGAATAGCTCTTTATTAGCTGGTATGTGTTTCACTTTGTCATTTTTCAGAATTGCTACAATCCTGGAGCCTGAAAACCTTGGATCTGTGTTTTCATTGGCAAACTGATAGGGAAGGAAGCCAAAATATTTGTTATAGCCAAAATAAATCCAATAGCCAAGAAAAGCTAGTTTAGCCCTGTGATCCTGGTGCTTTTTCTGAAATGTACTGGGTCATGGGAAGTTTCATTTGGCCTCCCTTAATGAGTCTGCTCAAGCAGAGCTCTGGCAGACACCGGGAGTGCTTTCTTAGGGTTAAGGAAGAGTATCTTTGCCAAAGGGACAGAGAACAGCTCTTGAAGTAAGCAGGTCTCCAGGGGGTGGATCAAAGGTAAGAAGTTGCCTTTTTGCAGGGTCTAAAACAAACCCAGTGATGAAGCAACAGGAGTAGGACTTGTGTGAGTTGGGGAGTCAGCCCCTAGCCCACTCCTTTTGGTGGCTGGCTGAGCTGGAGGCTCAGAGGCTCATTGAAAGGTGGCATCTCAGAGCCCAGAATTATCTCACCTCTCTACCCCAAAGATTGTCCCAGGTGGGGATGTTAGCTCTCATGGATTTTTTGCATTTGTTCATAAGGTTTTTGTCCACTTCAGTCTCCCTCTGCCTACTAACCACACATTCCTACTTTTTTTTTTGTCTCCTTACCCCTAGTTTTCTCTAATGAGATGTAGAGTTAATTTCCTTTTTATTTCTTATCAGAATGCAGCAACAGGGTTGTTGGTCCAAAAAAAGAGCCTTTTATAATTATTTTCTTGTCATTTAATTAATCCTCGGTCCCTGTTTTCATTGCCTTAAGTGTGCAGCTTTCTATGCAGAATTAACAGCATGGATATACTGATTAGTGCTGGTCACAAGTTTTCTCAGAAAATGGCTTTGGGTCTGCAAAAACACCTTTGTCAAAATCATTTTTTGCAGAAGCATGGCTGTTCCCGCTGTGTTCCAACAATGGTTGGGGCATCTGTGCTAAAATTCTCCTTGCAGCCACCTGTTGAGGGTGCAGTGGTTGTTGTGGGGAGGATACATTTTACCATTTTATTAATCTCCCCATATTTGATGACTTAGTGGTGATATATATTCATGTCCCATGTCTCTGTTTCCACAACCTCTTAATGTGTTTGCATGCACTATCCCAATGGGGTTATGATTTCTCCTTGTTTATTCAAACCTTTGTGCTCCCTGGTGATTGATTGTTCTACAAGCACTGGAAGCAGTTGAATTTGGAACGTGCATGAAAGATGCTAAAAGGGAGAACTGGTCACTTAGGACTGAAGAATCAGACTTTTTCCCTGCTTCTGCTCAGGTCTGAAACTCACCCAGAAGCATGGTGCCCTTCAGGGGCTAAAACCATCATAGAAGTAGAGTTCTGAACTAGGCTCACATTTAGGAGTTACATCTGTTGGGAGGCAAAAAAGAGCTGCAATTGAGGACTGATTTCACTGAATTAGTTCAGGTGTAGTTGGTAGTTGTAGGATCCTTGCAGCTGTTTCTTTGTTTTGTGCTGTTTACCAGTCAGACAGTGGTGTATTTTCTTCAGATGTCAGGGTCACAGGTGGTATAACAGACCTCCCCTAGGGCTGAGGTTTCGCAGGAGGAGGAGGAGGATTCTGCAGTCTGCTGCTAATGAGAATTTGTTATTGGTAACAGTAAGTGAGAGAAACCCTTTCCTTCTAAGCTGTCTGCAGCAGGAGTGGTTGCTCTTCCAGGTAACTCGTGGCTGGCTGGAAATCAGGAGTGCTTGAGCTAATCCTGGGCTGAGGGAGAACATGGGTGCCCTGTGCCTTGATTCAATGCTCTGTCTATAGGTTTTTCTGACTTATTTCTTTCCATGGTTATTACAGCTGTATTTTTTCTGTACACTTTGGGTTACAGTGTATTAGTCATTTACTGGATACTGCTCTTTAAATGATACATTTTTAGTGATAAGGTTTCAGCTAAATACAGTGGATAGGTGAAACTGCGTTCCTTTTATGGCTCTAGCACTTCAACATGACAGACTCATTAGGAGGTTTATTTTATTTTTCTTCTGTGTTTGAGCAGAGTGTTTATTTGAACTGCCTTTCATCTTGCTAGGGCTGACTATTTCTACACTGTGATCTCTTCAACATTGCAGAATAGTATCTATATATGGTAAATGGATAATTAACACAAATAATGAAGGGGTCAGGCAAGCAAACTCAAAGGTTTGACTTTCATGAAAAGGGATAAGGAAACATTAACTTCTGACTTTATAGCAAACAACGTTGCAACTGAGTTTGGATTTAAAGTCAGAGATGACTTGGTGCTGTAAAAATGAAAAGAAAAAATTATGGCAGTGTTTAAATAAAGATAGTATTCTTATTCCAAGAACTGTACTTGCAGTTCTTTGCAGGAGACATGAGTAGGATATTGCACAAGCATATTCAGTATTATTAATTTTGTATATTGTTTTAAGTATTTTTAAATATTCCACTCACTTCAGGAATAGTTCTTGTGTCAGCTTCATCAATAAGACAGTGTTTATGATTTATCTCAAGTGATTTCAGATCGCATGATCTCATAGAACCTTTCTTGCAGTGTGATTCAGCATAGGAAGACAACGTAGGCCTATGAGTTATAACCTTATACATCAGCTTTTTTTCAGTATAATGGTAAAATACCCATGTTAGGTCATATGTAGTGTTAATCAATAAAATGAATGCAGTAGTTGTGGTGTTTTGTGATTTTGCTTACTTCTACACACTGACCTAATGTTAACAATTACCAAAATACCATTTAATAGCAGTTATCCCATTTTGGGCTTCTTTCTGTAATAAACACCTCAGCAGTGTTTGAACTGCTGCATCAGTGCCAAATTACTGTTGTAATTTGGGTGAAGGGACAAATTCCAAAGGACAAAATAGGGTCCCAGTCCAGGGCTAGCCAGTAGGGGGGGATGCAGTCATTCACCCTGTCGATGTGGATCATCTGCAGGAAAAGAGTGAGCACAAAGGAATAACCCAAAGTCACTGTGGAGTTACTCTTGCTCTGCTGTTGCGAACCTCTGGAGAAGCTGCACCCCCTCCTTAATCCTGTTTGGTGACAGGTCATTCCTCTTCTGAACAGAATTGGAGAGGATCATGAAAAATGGATCGCTTCTCCTGTAGCTTAGTTCTGTGATTTTCCATTGAAATGAACTCTGAGAAAGAATTTAGGCATTGAAATCAAAATTGGCATGTGCAAAGCCCTGTTGAACAGCTACCTGATTGTGGTGGCCTTCAGCTGGCTTCAGGCCAGCAGCCTGGTGGTGGTGGTGGTGCTTGGTGAGTTTGAGCATTGTCCTCTTTTCAGTAATGAGTTTCCACTGGTGTTTCTCTGGGGTCCAGAGTGACATTTGCACACCTGAAAGGACTGACCTCTTGAGTGTTTTCCAGTCTGACTCCAACCCAGTCTGTCTGGGCCGACTAGATTTTAAAGAGAGTTTTAAAAGCAGTGGTGGAGCAGGCCTCCTCCTTGAGGTGAAGGTGAATTTGAGTTAAGGTGCCCTTGGCTGACAGATGGAGTGAGTGTTGGAAAGAGGAGAACCTCTCCTCTGGAACAGGAATGGCTGCAGCCATGTGAGAGACTCTTTCACTCTAGTATTCTTTTAAGTATTGACAGCTTCTCCTTGACTAGGTTTATCTAAGACTGCTCATTCCACAGGAAACTGATTTCTTCAAAAGCTCTGTCAGAAGCTGTTCTGGATGTGGGGATGTGTAGGAGCAGCTGCCACTCAACTCCCTTACAGGCTGCACTGTCCTGGGAATTCCTTGCCTGCAGGTTGCTTGAAGCTGAGAAGACGGAGAAAAAAAAAGTAGCCTTGAACAGCAGTGCCCAAAAATTGTTATTTGATGGCTACTGAAGGACTTATGTGCCAGGCAGCTTTAATACTTTAATAAGCTTTAATAATCTCCAGGCAGAAGAATATTGATTTCGCAGAAGCCACTTATTTCTGCAGATTTCTTTTCTCTTTTTTTTTTCTTTTTTTTTTAAATGTAAAAAGGACTGAGCATTAAGTAGTTAATGGGATGAACTTGTTTTGCTTCTAGACTGGTTTGAACAATGTGAATAAGCAGCAGCATTCATGCTATTAGTCATTTACATGTGAGAGGTTTCTCTAAATAAACTATGAAACTAATATATACTTACTAAATTTTGCATAATCTCATTTTTCCTGTCTTACCTGTTAGTAGAACAGGTATCTCCTCCTTTCCAGCGGTGATTAGGATTTTTGAGTCTGCAAGTAATTTGTTCAGGTCTTACTCCATGTTTGGGTTAAGCATCTGCAAAACAATTCATAGTTCATTCATTAGTTTGTTAATCATAAATAGTTACTAATTATTAGTAAAAGTCTTATTAATTTAGAAATTATAGACTACCTTAAATATAAATTAAATTTTATTAATTGAGTAATAGGCTTGCCTTTCTATGAACCTGAACTGTAATATTTGGTCTAATAATAGGGATTTGGGCGTTGTATTAGGAGTCGCTACCTGCAAGTTTGGGACCTAATCCTGTTCTTGAGTATTCTTGTTGAAATTCACAGGGATCAGTAATGGAATTTACAACCACAGGCTTGTAGACAACAGGATCTGTGTCCAACTCTCTGGCTGGAGAAATCAAGTACTCATCAAGTACTGATTCAAATCAGGCAAGAATAGTAATTGGAAAGACTTTGGGGGATATAAACACGGGAAAAGCCCATATGGTCTAGTGCCAGTGTTACGATGAAAAATGCAGATCAAATTGATACTAAACTGAGAAATTTGCAGTTGTCATCATCCAGCTGTTAGGGTAGCATTTCTTTTTGAGTCAGATTTAGAATGTGTTCATAGTTGCAATAACAGGATGGTTTTGATCCCATTCAGCACATTTCAGAAACAACACCAGGGAATTCTCTGCTGGGGGTTTTTAGCGACTGGCAAAGTTAGAGTTGTTTGTTCTTTGATACTCAAGGCTCGTTAAGCCTCTTGATCTTGTTGAACTGACTGTAATGATGAGACAGATGAAGCCTGGTGAAAATAGAGATTTAAAGGAAAGCATTAAGGATAACAGTGTTACTGCTACATTAATAAGAGAACATTTCCTCATGTCAAAGCAGATGCTGATATGTGAAATAATTCCCTCAAGCTTTTTGTTTCTTAAAGTTTCCAGCTCTTGGGTTGCTGGGCAAGTCCTCTGCCCAGGAGACACCTGGGCAGCTGTTTTCCACACCAGCCTGCAATCCAAAACACCAAGAGGAAGGCAGGAGCACCTGAGCTGCCAGAGTTAGGTCCCATTTGAGGCATGTTGCGGTTCTCCTGCTTGTGGGATTGGGATTATGGAGCTACAGGTTCCTGAGCAGGTCAGGGTAGGCTTGCCCAGTCTGTTGTGTGTTGCTGATTTACCTGCTGCTCCTTCTCTTCCTAATCCTTAGGTAAAGAATGCTTCTCCCTTGGCTATCTATTTTGAAACTTGGAAAATTCATATTCATGCATTAAGGAGTGAAATGAATATATATGAAGTGGTAGAGTTGTCAGACCATAAAAGTAAGTGTGCTGTTGGCTGGCTGTATCTGTCAGTAAGTAGGGAGTGCAGACAGAAGTCAAGTGATCCAGACCACTGGATTTTGCTGATCCCTGGCATGACCCATTCCTGTTTCCTCAGTGTGCCTTTCAGGAAAGGGGAATAAATCACTTCAGCATCAGAAATACCCTAAAAATATTACACTTGGAAGGGCTTGTTATGGCACTCAAAATTTCAGAGGCACGGAAAAGGTGTATTTGGCCAAAGAAAAGAGAAGCTTAAAGGTCTGGGTTGTCCAAAGCAAATTACTTTATGCCTGTAATGCAGGGAAGGGAGCCGCTTTCTAATAGGAAAAAAGTGTCACCTAGAAAGTGGGCTAGAAATCCTAATTGTGTGTTAGAAATGCATAATACTGCTCTTGTTTAACCTGAGTCTTTTTATATCAACAGGAATTTGTTTTGTTTTTTTCCTTGCTGATGTAGAGTGAAGCTATAGCGATGAGTATTTGTACATTAATTCCTGGAAAGATCAGGAACTCCTTTTAACCAACCTCATCACTGTTTCACTGTCCACTCATTAAATATTATTATATTCAGCTTCATTAAAAGCAGTCATTAAAGGCACGTAGTGTTCTGCTCAGTCCCTTTTGTGGCAGAGAAAAATGATGAAAGAAATGGGACAACCCACATCATTAATAAGTGGTTTAAGGGTTGGTGTCATCGGCAAAAATTCGGATTCTTTGATCATGAGGAAACTTTTACAGCACCTGCTCTGTTGGAACCAGATGGGATACATCTCTCTGTTAAGGGCAGAAGGTTTTTAGCTCATGAACTGGCAGAACTCGTTGAGAGGGCTTTAAACTAGGTTTGGAGGGGGAAGGGGATGCAGCTTGGGCTGTCTGGAAGCAGACCCAAGGGTGGTAAGCCTGATTTAGGGGTGAAGTCAGTAACCCAGCTGAGGTGCATGTATACCAATACATGCAGAATGGGGAACAAACAAGAAGAGCTGGAGGCCATGGTACAACAACAAAGCTGTGATGTGGTTGCCTTCACAGAAACGTGGTGGGATGACTCACATGGCTGGAGCACTGCGCTGGATGGCTACAGGCTCTTCAGGAGAGACAGGAAAGGAAGAAGAGGTGGAGGGGTGGCCCTTTATATTAGGGAGGCTTTTGACACTGTAGGTATTGAAACTAAGGTAGATGGAGTTCAGTGCCTGTGGGTGAGAATTAAGGGGAAGGCCAATGAGGCTGACATCCTCCTGGGAGTCTGTTACCATCCACCCAACCAGCAAGAAGAGGTGGGCAGCTTAGTCTATAAGCAGCTGGAGAATGTTTCAGGATCATCAGCCCTTGTTCTTGTGGGTGACTTCAACCTGCCAGACATCTACTGGGAATTTAATACAGCAGAAAAGAGGCAGTCCAGGAAATTTTTAGAGTGTATGGAGGACAATTTTTTGTTGCAGCTGGTGGGTGAGCCCACCAGGGGAGGGACTATGTTAGATCTGCTGTTTGCAAATAGGGAAGGATTGGTGGGAGATGTGGTGGTTGGAGGCTGCTTGGGGCAGAGCGATCATGAAATTATACAGTTTTTGATATTTGGTGAAATCAGGAGGAGCACCAGTAAGACTCTTGCGTTGGACTTCTGGAGGGCAGACTTTGGCCTGTGGTGATACAAAGAGATGCTGCAGAAGGCAGTCTCCCCTCTAACAGGTTACAGCTGTGTTAATTATCTCAGAGTAGAAACACCTTGCCCTCACAGCCTTGGGCATGATAAAGAGTAAGTTAACTCAGAGTTAGTTGAAGTCAGTTGGAGTCTGCTTGTCGTGCTGTGAAGACCCAGGGACACGAGGTTGTGGCAAGGGCCAGAGAAGGTAAGATACTGTAAGATTTTGTACTTAGGATAGACAGGGTTAGGCGGCCGTGCTAGGGACAGGATGGAGCTGGACTCGAGACAGAAGAAGAGAGACAATGCCAGAGCTGTGTGGAGCTGCCTGTAGAAGCAACAAAGAAGAAAGATATAGGAGACTGTTGGAATAACAGGATATAGATATGTGAAGCCTTCTGATGATTTTGGTAAAGCACCTTGAGTGCAGTGTCAATGTCGACTGCCACACATAGCAGCGACTGAGACATTGGCCTATTTAGGAGACTTATTCAGAGGGTTCCTTGGAAAGCAGCCCTTAAAAACAAAGGATTTCAGGAAACGTGGGCGTGCCTCAAAGCAAAGATCTTGAGGGCAGAGGAACAGACTGTCCCTGTGTGCCGTAAGATAAGTCAACGAGGCAAACGTCCAGCCTGGATGGGCAATGAGGTTTTGGAGGAACTTAGGAATAAAAAGAGGATGTATCATCTTTGGAAGGACGGTCAGGTCTCTCAAGAAGTATTTAAGGGGGCTGCTAGAGCACGTAGGAAAAAAAACTAGGGAGGCCAAAGCTCAGTTTGAACTTAGAATGGCATCTTCTGTAAAGGATAATAAAAATGTTTTTACAAATGTATTAGTGGTAAAAGGAAGGGTAAGACCAACCTTTATTCTTTATTGGACGAGGGAGGGAACTTAGTATCTGCAGATGAGGAGAAGGCAGAAGTGCTTAACACCTGCTTTGCCTCAGTTTTTCTTGGGAAGACGACTTACCTTCAAGATAACTATCCTCTTGGCTTGGTTGAAGATGTCAGAGAACAGAATGGTCCGCCCATTATCCAAGAGGAGGCAGTCAGAGAACTGCTGAGATGCTTGGATATCTATAAATCTCTGGGCCCAGATGGGATCCATCCCGGGGTGATGAGGGAGCTGCTGGCAGATGAGCTTGCAAAGCCGCTCTCCATCATTTACCAACAGCCCTAGCTCACAGGTGAGGCTCCAGGTGGCTGGAAACTGGCCAATATCACACCCATTCACAAAAAGGGTGGGAAGGAGGATCCTGGTAATCATTGGCCAGTCAGCCTGACCTCGGTACCCAGTAAGGTCATGGAGCAGTTTCTGTTGAGTGTCATCACACAGCACTTACAGGATGGCCAGGGTATCAGAGCCAGCCAGCATGGGTTTAGGAGGGGTATGTCATGTTTGACCAACCTGGTCTCCTTTTATGACCAGGTGACCTGCCTGGTGGATGCAGGGAATGCTGTGGATGTTGTCTGTTTGGACTTCAGCAAGGCCTTTGGCAGTGTCTCCCACAGCACACTCCTGGAAAAGCTGGCAGCCCGTGGCTTGGACAGGAGCACTCTCTGCTGGGTTAGGAACGGGCTGCATGGCCGGGCCCAGAGGGTGGTGGTGAATGGTGCTGCATCCAGCTGGTGGCCAGTCACCAGTGGTGTCCCTGAGGGGTCTGTGCTGGGGCCAGTTCAGTTCAATATTTTTTATTGAGGACATGGATGAGGGTATGGAGTCTTTCATTAGCAAATTTGCAGAGGACACTAAGCTGGGAGTGTGTGTCAATCTGTTGGAAGGTAGAAGCGCTCTGCAGAGAGACCTGGAATGGTTGGATGGATGGTCAGAGTCCAATAGGATGAAGTTTAATAAGTCCAAGTGCCCAGTCCTGCACTTTGGCCACAAGAACCCCGTACAGTGTTACAGGCTGGGGACGGTGTGGCTGGACAGTGCTTAGGCAGAAAGGGACCTGGGGGTTCTGGTGACAGCACCTGAACATGAGCCAGCAGTGTGCCCAGGTGGCCAGGAAGGCCAATGGCACCTGGCCTGTATCAGGAATGGTGTGGCCAGCAGGAACAGGGAGGTCATTCTTCCCCTTTACTCAGCTCTGGTGAGGCCTCACTTGGAGTGCAGTGTCCAGCTCTGGCCCCTCAGTTTAGAAGGGACATTGAGTGCTATGTCCAGATCTGGGTGTCTCAGTTCAGGAAGGACATTGAGTGCTGTGTCCAGCTCTGGCCCCTCAGTTCAGGAAGGACATTGAGACTCTTGAGCGTGTCCAGAGGAGGTAACGAGGCTGGTGAGGGGCTTGGAACACAAACCCTGTGAGGAACGACTGAGGGAGCTGGGGTTGTTTAGCCTGGAGAAAAGGAGGCTCAGAGGTGACTTCATCACTCTCTACAACTTCCTGAAGGGTGTTTTTATCAGGTGGGGGTCAGTCTCTTTCTCCAGGCAGCAACTGACAGAACCAGAGGACACAGCCTCAAGCTCTGCCAAGGGAAATATAGGTTGGATATTAGGGAAAGGTTTTTCATGGTAAGAGTGATAAAGTACTGGAATGGTCTGCCTGGGGAGGTGGTGGAGTCACCATCCCTGGATGTGTTTAAAAGAAAACAGGATGTGCACTTGGTGTCATGGTTGAGTTGAGGTGTTAGGGCATGGGTTGGACTTGATGATCTTGGAGGTCTCTTCCAACCTAGAAATTCTGCAATTCTGTGATTCTGTCATTGCCCTCTGGCTGTTGGTACCATTCATAAAGCATCTGTGAAATTAAACTTTTTGTACGTTTTACCTATCTCTATAAAAGTCAGAGTCTGGATACTGTGCTTTTCCCCAGGTCATATATTTAAACTTTTTCTTATTTTGGGGCAGGTAAAAGAATACTTCTAAGTCCTGTTTGTTTTGCACTGAATGTGCTTGCAGAATTCTTAGCAGTCACAAAGCTAGCAAGGCTTTTAGTACAAATTTGTCATGATTTTTGCTATGAAAAGTCAGATAAATTACACTTAGGCCTAGTACAGTTGTTTGGACTGCAATGTGTCATTGTAGAGGAGAGGTCAATACTTTAAGGTTCCACATTGTGTGGATGTGATAGGACAATCCATCTGAGTAACTCTGAGTACTGTTACAGTTATATACAGGATAATATTTCCTTGGTTTTGTTTCCCCCTGAGTAAAACATTGGAAGGTTTTCTTTAGAAAAATGTGCCCTATTCTATTCTATTCTATTCTATTCTATTCTATTCTATTCTATTCTCCTTTCCCATAAAGCAAAAATCTGCAGCAATAATAATTTATTCACAAGGACAAGGTAGTTTCTTAAAGCCAAGACCATTGAAGTTTGAAGGGATGGAGAGGAAGGAAAAGAAAGCAATGGCTGGAGGTCTGTGGCACCAGTGGCTTTGAATCTCCTCTGTACTATCAAATGGATAGTAAAGAGGGTTTTTTTTTTCATTTATTTTAAAGTGTATTTATTTTAAATGTGTTTTTCTCTGTAGACTTTAGAAGCTAGTGCCTTTCCTTCTTCCGCCACCTTGCTGTTGCATGCAGGACTTCAGGCATCATTGGTTTTGGCATCTTTTCTGAATTAAACATTTCTGGGTAGAGAATATTGTGTGAAATAAAAATAGGATATAAAGCTTTCAAACTGTGATGGCACAAACCTGTTTCATAATGCAAAAGTCTGTCCTGTTGTTCTGCCTTGTAGGAAACTTGTCTTACTGTTATGGGAGGTAAAAGTCATCGTTTATGACTGCTTTTTCACATGGACTTGTTTAGAAAAGTGTCATGATCTAGTTGTCAGAGGTGCCGAAGCCATCCCGTTTCCATTGGCTCATGTAAGATTTGTCAGTGCTTGAAACCAATTTTCAGTTTGAGCTACTGCAGTGTTATTCTAATCTTTTAGCTTTCTGGGCTTCTGTAGAAGATTAAATACGCTGATGCTGGTGAAAAGGCATTGATTTCAGCATGGCTGACTCTTAAGAGTACTGTATTTATTTCCACATATTCTGAGTGATAGGTATGAAAAACAATCTATTTCAGCTATAACAGATCTTTTTTATCATA
This sequence comes from Phylloscopus whistleri, assembly GCA_017589585.1. Lineage (NCBI taxonomy): Eukaryota > Metazoa > Chordata > Aves > Passeriformes > Phylloscopidae > Phylloscopus > Phylloscopus whistleri. The sequence goes on along the minus strand of JADMLD010001241.1, from coordinate 1,178,522 downwards.
GGACCAGTATGCCAGGAATCTGACAGCAAGGCCAGAAGCTGCATTTTCCAGCACACATGCAAAGAGTATTCATACAGAAACTTGTTTCATGTGCAAACAAGTAGCTGCAGTAAACCAATTAGTGTATGTACGTTAGATGTTTTTGCAAAATACTCTTTGCATGTTTGTATAACACTATGCTCTGAAGCTCCACTTTTCTCTTCTTCCCCTTTATTTTAGTAGCTTAAGGAAAAAACATATTCTTCCGTGATAAAATATTTATAAACTGTCAAAACCAAGTTAAAATGCCAAACCTAAGGCGAATTCTATATGCTACAGCGCAACTGCTCCTCGTGCTCTTTACAGTCTTTGTTTGTGGGTTGGGAGAATCCCCACAGATTTGCTGAATACTCCTGTGTCTGACTTGACGGGCTTGGCAACCTCTTTGTTAGACTCCACAGAGACTCCTGGGTTGCTGCTGAGATGGCCCTGTAGATTTATACATTGAACTGCAGTGCTAATCAGCAGATTGGGCAAGGTTTCCCAAGTGCTCACCATCCCGTTTTTACAAATGTAGTAATCAAATTTGAGTTGGGTAAAGAACGTGTGCACAGTGAGATCTCACCAGCAGAGACACCGTGGCCTATAGCTCAGAGCATTGGGGCATCTCTCCTTTCCTGCACTGGGTGAGAGCGTCTCACTGCCAGGGAGAAATTTGTGTGCTTTCTCAATCCAGAGGAAAATGTCCTGAGTATCTGGGTGTTATTCTGTGGTCTGCTGTTGATTTGCTAAGAGTGGCTAAAGGATTGAGGAGATACAGTCCTGTCGGCTCCTATCTCAGCAGGGTATGGTGCTTGTCCAGCAGGGTGCTGGAGACAGCCACCGTAGTGTGGGGTTGTTGAGTTATTTCAGTCTCAGGTGGGTGGAAATCTTCATGGTGTGTTCACTCGGCTGTCAGTGCTGCTCACATAGACCTGCATCCACTGATGAACTGATGGTGGTAACACAGGGCTCGCTCCATGCCATTGCCCACCACGTATTATCTCTGTTCAATTTAAGATTAATTTTTCATCTATCTGAGCCAGAAAGTAAGAAATGTGCTATCTTAGAAACTTTATGAAGTGTCATGTGTACCCTTGGCAGTTCCTAATGCTTAAATACGGTAATAGTAATTTTTAAATGCAGGTGTCTCTAGGTCACAGTTGCAGCCAGAGTAGAACGTAGGAACCAAAAGAAGGTTGCAAAAAGCTTTTTCATCCATGATGATTTCTATAAGTTGTGGAATATTTTAAGTTTATTAAGTTTAACTTCAAGTTTAAATCTAGGGATTAAGTCAGCGTAATTTTTTGTGTTTAACTTGTAAAAGATTTGAAAATTTTGATTGTATTTTAGCCCATGAAGAAAAATTCAGGGTGGTATAAACCATGTGTTTTTGGGGGAAGAAGGAATCATTAATTATAGCATTCACAAATATTAAATTACTTCCATGTAGGTATCCTTAATGAAAGTTAAGTTTTCTTTAAGTATCCTTTATCACATTTGTGTTGAAATTAGAGTCTTGTTGATGAGGGACCGTGCTAGGTACTGGAGAATGATGAGAGGCGGAGGATGCCTCCCATCTAACCAAGAACGACATTTTCCTCGCTCCTAATTTCGAGTAACATCCTCGACTTAAAAACGGGCACACTGCAACCTCGGTGCTGCGATAACATGTGAATTTTTTACTGAACGTGGCATTTTGTTGCCAGGTACCTGACGGACGGCGGGCTGGGGCTGTACACGCGGCGGCTGAACCGGCTGCCCGACAGCATGGCCACGGTGCGGGAGACCCTGCAGCGCAGCACGGCCCTGGGGCTCGGTGACGCCGACAGGTAGGGGGCTGAACACCCTTGGCCACCCAGGCCAATATTCGTATGACTTCATATCAGTGCATGGATATGAATTTCCCCAGAGTGTTTTAGGTTCTGTGTTGTCTTGGTTTGGAAAGACAGGTATCTGCCAGGGAAACTGGGGTTTCCCTTAGAATAGAGAATGCAAACCCCTCACCTCCCGCCAAATTATAATTTTGCAATTAAGGGCTCTCAGGCAAAGATTTGGGAATAGGAATAACAGTTCTTTACTAGGAATATCAATAATACAAATGTGGTAGAAAAACAAAACCACCCCACCAAACCAGCAAACAAACAAACAACAATTTTGGAAAGCCCTGACAGAGTCAGCTACAACCTGATGCCCTGCTGGTCAGGACGTTGGTAGCAGTCCAAAAGTCCTCCTGGGGTGGCAGATGTGATTCTGTTGAGTGGAGATGATCCTGTAGCCAAAAGGGTCCAGAGGTGGTGAGAGGGAGTCTGGTGATGGTGAGAAGGGTCCTGTCTTCCTCCGGTAATCGGGTGAAGCAAGAGGGGTTCCTCTTCCAGAGTCCCAGTTTTTTATCCAGGTAGGAACGGTTGTCTCCCCCCACTGGGTGGAGCATCTCAAAATAGGATGATGGAAAGTGGGTATATTTTGGGAGATGATGGAATGTGGGTATATTTTGGGAAGGGGTACAGCTTGAGGAAGAAAACAGCCTGGGGAGTCTTAATGGCCCATCGTGAAGAGAGATAAGAAACAATGCCCTACCTGGTTTTAACAGTTGGGCCATTATCAAAAGGCACCCGCCCCCCTCCTTTCAGAGTAAACAAGAGATAAAGATCAATTTTTCAACTGCTCTCAGCAGATGAAAATAGAATACACAGTTTAAGGTTCCACAACCCAAGACATGTGTTCACGGAAGTGCCGGGTGAAACGGCGGTTTTGTGTCTCCCGAGTGCTTTGCTGCAATCTCCCCTGTGCTTTTGTGGATGGGAGGCAACACAAGGAAGTGTTAAACTGTTGGAATTCTGGAAACTGAGGATTTCAGGCTTTCTGTGCTGACAGGCACTGACCCTCAAGCAAGCACTGCATTTGACCTGAGGCCATGGAACAGGCTTCCAAAATTGAGTGATAGCACTGGGATTGTGGGTGTATAGTTTGAGTAGAGGTGTGTGATCTCACAGGGTGAAAAACTTAGAATTTGGGGGTTTAGTATATAGTAATATATATGGGGCAATATGGAGGATTTATGGCATTGTCTGGGTCCTTCTTCACCTTCTTCTTCTTGGTTTTGGGTGTTTTTTTCTAATTGAGTGAAAAAGATCTGCATTGTGAGCCTTGGGTGGTCAATTATTGGGTTAAAAGTATAAATAATATAGGTGTCATCTCGTTATTGGGTAATTAATGCTTAAAGGACCTTGGAAGGAGGTAGAGGCACTCCATTTTCTACCTTGCTGTTAGGGCTCACGGCCCGAGAGGCTGTACTGTAGATAAGAATTAATAAACATTGAGTCCAAAACGAAAATTGCAACTCTCATGTATTAATCCCAGCTCTAACATGAAGAAAAGAAGATAAAATCCTCACAAAACTCCTGTTTTAGGAGTGTTTGAAATAGAAAGGACTGAATTCTCTCCTCGTGTCCATTGATTCTCCACCAATTCCAGTGATTCAATGTGAACGGTCAAGGCCAAATGTCAAGAATTAGGGGACTGAAAATCCATAATTTATGGGAATGCAGTCACAAAGGAACCCAGTGAAATACTCTGTTAATGTTGATATAAATGGGTTAAATACTGTTGCTTTTAATGAGGTCACACATAGTGGTGCTTCTTTCCCTTCCAAAGCCTGATCAGTGTTACTGCTGATGTAGTAAGTGACCCGAATCCTTTTTCTTTCATGATGGGCCTGTAAGTATAAACCATGATTTTTGAGGTACACATTCAAACCAATTTTTGAACCAAAAGTTTTTTCTCTTTTTTTTTTTTTTCTTCTCATATAGAAGTCATTCTCAGGACACAATGCACTTGACTGAGCTTGATATTATTGATACTTTTTTCATAGTGATGCATATATTACTAGTGGTGGATAACCTAGCCGTGTTTTCTAAGCAAACTAAATCTAAATCTGCCAAGATGTAGAAATAAATCTTCTTTGGCATCCTCGTGATATTAGTAAAGTACAGGATGTCAAATCTAAACAAAAGAATCAAAATCTTTCAGAGAATCCCAGCTCAGTTTGAATTACAGGTCAACATATGCTTGCCAGTTGTAAAATATGCCTGGATTTTTCCAGGAGCTCATATCTCTTTCTGAAATTTGCAACTCGAAACCCAAGCAGCACTTGCTGCTGGTCCTATGGGTTATGGTGTTCCCACCTTGTGATGCAAGGGGAGAATCAAGTGTCATCCTCTTCTGCTGCTGTGGCATTGCCACAGTAGCAAAAGCATCTGTTTAAAATTCAGCATTTGTCTAAGATAAAGTATATTGTTGTTTATAAACAAAGTGTATTATGTTGTTTAAGTAACAGCTTTCTGGAGAGCCAGTGATACATTTCTGTCATTGGTTCCTTCCCCCATCCAATATTTTCTGTGCTTGCAACACTTTTTGTTTGCTGAGCTCTTTTCCTGAAGACACCACACATCAAGCACCAATTAGGAACATTTGACAAGAGGGATTATTTGTGTGTTTAAATGTAGTCCACCTATAATGGGGCTGTGACCCACTGAAATGCAATCCCTAGATTGTTGTTTGTTTCAGCTTTGAAAATCATCCTTTCAGTTTACTTGGAGGGGGACAGACTTTACACACAATAAAGACTCTGCATGGCAGAAGAATTACCCTTGGTCGCAGAGCTGGTGATATTGTGATGTGTTGCTTTGATTTAGTGTTTTCTCTTTAGAATAATACCTTGTGCAGGAGATGAGGGGTTTCTTACAGTAGGGCAGCAATTTAAAAATAGCTCCACTTTGCTTGCTGCGTGACTATGATACGCAGTTTAAACAAAAAATTCATCTTAGTTCGAGGAGTTCTCTGGGGTAAAAATGGGCATAAGGAAAAGGAGTTGAATAAAACTGTGCAGTAATCATCTGTTTTCTTCATTCTGTGAGGCAGTGAGCAGGGGTGTTGGGTTGCCTTACTGGTACATGCAGAAAACATGTTAAGATTCTATCTAACTTGTTCAAAGCAGATGTTAATTGAATGCATGGGAGAACAAGTGTGAAGGGCTGTGAACCTGTGAGCATGAGGTTAATCATTAAAAAATTATCAGAGGAATTTTTGCAGTATACTAACTTGTTTAGCTTCTTATGCTATTAATTGTAAAAGTTTAGTTGTGAGGCTCTGGTAAGGTAAAGTACAGACCTTATAAGGTACATTTTCCCCTGCAGCAGGGAAATCCAAACAAGGGCATTGAATTTAAAGCTTGATTGCAAGGTTAATGGAATCATTGCACAACTCAGCTGAGCTTACTTTTTGACTTCAAGATAATTTCAGTTTGCCTAAAACAAAGGCATTTTAAATGAAAAAAGGCATTAAAATACCTTTTTATTTAGTTTGTGTTTGTTTTTCTTTATTTAGTTTGGGATTATTTTTTTTCAAGGTTGGAAATAAATATCCTACCGTTTTGTCTTTTCTATATATATGGACTTGGTGTGTGCTAACTGGTTATTTAAATTGATTTCACATTGTCAGACACAGCTGCTTGATCTGAGACCAAATCTGGCCCTTGCCTTCATATATATAACTGGTATTTGTAATATGTGTAGGTAAGTTAGATCTGAATAAATCTTTTCTGTAGTTGCTTATCTGTGTAAGCTGTTATTTAGAGGAGATAATTCAGACCTGTGCTGATTTATCACATCCTTGTGACTCGGACAGGAGACTGGGAGCTTGTCAAGAGTAACTTTAATGCTATTAGGGAAGTATCTATATGACCTTTTAAAAAATCATCAATGTTGAAGTGCTTAAAAAACTACTGCTGGGCATGATTAACTTCAATTGTTTCCCTTTTACAGTTCTATCTGAGGTTGCATAAATCACCTGGCTTTGCATAAAGGCATAGAAAGGTCTTCCCAGCTCCTGACTGTAATGACTTGTCTTGTCAGAGTGGATTGTGTTGTCTTGGTGCTTCCAGCAGCTACAGCATTGGTGGACTATAGGTAAAACAATAAAAACAGTGCTGAGCTTGCTCTTGAAGAGTGTGTCTATATCCTGATCACATCTGATGACTACAGTACCAGTCTTGTCACGTGCTTGGTTAAAAACAAATCCACATTCAGAATAACTCTTAGGCAGATTTGTGACTGAGGCTGCTTCTTGGCAGTCAGCATTTTAGAAGCATTTCCTGCTTTTGGAAAGATATTTGAACAATCCCAGAGGAGACTGTGGAGCCTGGACAGGAGATGGACAGGAAAGAAGAATTGGAAGTGAAGAAGAAACGGAGCAGAAAGCCAGAGGACATTCCATTTGAGCACACATACTTTGCTGTTAACGGGGATGTCATTGAGTGCAGTACAAATGGTAAAAATGATGGCTTTCAAAAATAGCTGAAGAGTAGTATTTTGCTGCTAATTTGCATTTTATAAAAATATTTATATGTCTTTTGGCTCAGATAGTAGACAGTATTTCACATTTGTGGAGTAAACCCCTTTGTCTGGAGTATGTTTAAATTCACTAACTGCAATGTAATTTCTTGAATCCTGCTACAGTGATGAGATTACTACAGAGATGGCCTAGTACTTAGGTGGTGGAGGGAGATTGTTGGATTGCCTTCATAACCGGGGAACTTGGATCACACTTCAGAAGGGCTGAAAAGCAAGCTGAAGCAAGTCATCATGTTGGGGGAAATATTGGCCTGTTTTGAAAAGGGGGGAGAGAAGATGTCACTGCTTTTGGGAGGAGGCACATTCCACTGAAAGCAGAATTAGTCATGGTGCTGATGGGTATTGCTTAAGAAGCTGCACCAATTTTTTTTAAGTTTTTTTTTAGGTTTTGTTTGTTTTTTTTTTTGTCAGGTGCTGATTTATGTAGACAATGGAAAATTTTATAAGGAAAAGGAAATTTTTGTTAAGATATTCTTTATGTAGTTTTATGGTAGGATAAGCCAGTTTAAAGTCGTGGCTGTAGTTTCAATTTTTCTTTTTAATTGAGACAGTAAAGCTGAAGTTAAATGAAGGTGTAGTAGAACTACTCCATCACTCCCCCTCTCATCATTGCTGGAGTTTTACTTCTCTAGCAGTGGTAGCACAATACATAAGAAAAGGGGCAAAACAGAGAAAATGGTTCTGGAATAGATATCTATTGGCACATAGACTGGATAGTCCTTGTCTTAAATTGTTAAAACACAACTGGGTTGTATCTTGAACTTCAGGTGGACCCAATTGATGTGATAATATGTAGAAATAAATATTCCTATTAATGGCCGTGGAATTCCCATCATCTCCTTCCCCCACAGCATCTCACTGTCCTGTAGTGCTCCCTCAGGAGTGTTGACAGAAGTGTTTGTGGAGTTTCACTGTAAAGGAACTTGCAGGGAGATTCCTCTGGTGTTTTGTGTGAATGAGTTTGCAGAGGGAGGATGTCTCTTCTGTCAGGAGAAGGAATAACTACATCCATTGAAGTCATCTACAGACCTCAGGAGGTCTCAGCTGAGGAAGTTGCTGCCACACTATTTCCACTCTCCCTGGAGGATTACATGCCATCAGTTCACAGTTCCTTCACTTCCAGAACATCCTGGCAGCTGCACTTGCATTAAGTTACTATGAATAAGATAACTTATAAGCTTCACTTTTCCCATTTCTTTTCCTTGCTGGGACAGTGGAATACCCCTGTATAAGGATCCTGTATACTAAATAAGCATAATTTTCTAGAAAATAACTTAAACTCTCTAAGTTTGTTTGTTTGTTTTTAGGAGAATATAGATAAAAAGTGGTTTTGAGCATTCATTGTTCGCTGTATCTTGACTCGCTGTGAGTCACTGCAATTTGTCTATATATGCCCATCTAGAGTTGCTTAACAGCAAAGTCACAGGACTGGTGAAATGATTCATGCCTAGTAGATCATCTGCCCTGTATGACCATCTGTTTGGATTTTATCACTAAATTAGAAAAAGAAAGTGCTACTGCTTCTAAATATGCAGGTTGTACATCAGTACCTGTAGATATCCATCTCTGTCTTTGAAAGATCTCACATTTATCTTGAAAACTGACTCTCAGAAGCAGGGGAAATTCACATTGCAAAGATTCTTTGAAGTTTATGGCCCTGGGATCTGCTGATTAGAATCACAATACCATATACTTCTATTTTCCAAGGACTCTTTTCACAAGCTGCAATCCGAAGTGGTTTTAGATTACATAAAGTCATTGCAAAGTTAAGCAACAAATAGTAGTTCAAAACAAAGGTACAGTAGCTATACCTAGGGGCTGAAGTGAGCATTACCAAAAGGAAGAAAAGGACACTCTACATACAAACATGGCAAGGTTAGTCAAGGGAAGCAGTGTCTTTTGACAGATCTGTTTCAGTGGTCTAAAAGATGACAAACTTCTTGTAAAGTTTTCTTCAGGTGTAGACGCAAAAATTTTCATTTTGTGTGAATTTGTTCAGTAGACACAGTAATAATGTTTCCCCCTTTTTTTTCTTTTTACCCTTTTTGGCGGGGGGGGTGTACATGTGGTATACTGGATGAAGTATTCTGGGCAGTACTTCTGTAGGATTTGGTAACGTTAATTCTGTTTAGAGAGGCATAATGGAATGGAGATAGATTTGAAAGTTTTGTTTGTTTCTCAGGCTTGGTCTAATTTTACTCGTTGCATGATGGCAGCTAAGAGTGTGATTCCAACAACCAACTTAGCGAGGTTGGGAGCTGTTGGAAGGCTAGAAAGAGTTTTGAGGAGGGGATGACTTAAGGAAGTAGATAATTTTTCAGCTGAGATTGTGCTTGTGTCAAAAATTCTATCCAGGCTCCAAAATACCACAGCATGTAGCAATAGCAGATGTATGATTGACCTGTGGGGGCTGGCTGTTGAAGCAGTTTTATGCCTGTTAGTTAACTGACTTTTTGTAAAATTAGAATTGGTTTTCCTCTGTGTACTCATGGCCACAAAAAAGAGCAGATTTTACTGCAGTAAGGACCTGTGTGCATTCAAGAAGCCAAGAATTATCCTATTCTTCTCTTACTCAGGTATTCAGGTGTTCTCTAATACCTGGTTTAGTACCTCCACAGGCTGATGAGGCAGCTGGGAGCAGTTCTTTGCCCTTTTCAAGAACTTCTGCATATGAGAAGGTGCAATTCTACCACTCAGTACTAAAACCAACCAAATAAAACACCCTACACCTGCAAGCTCTTCCCTCCAAAGTCAGCTGATTGGGCAATCTTCACGTGCTTGGTTATCACTCTAGTTCTAATCCTCTTCAGAACTGCCTGTTTTGATTAGATGTAAACATATGTAAGAGATAGTCTGGACCTAGGCTTTAGGAGGTGCATTTCCTGTTGAAACCTTTCCCCTGGTGTCATGCCCCTTGCTTTTGTAGCTGTGATTCTCATTCTGCATTCCTTTATATTTTAGGGTGTATTTACATTTCTCCTGTAGCATCTCAGTAAAATGTTTAGGGCAACAGCAGCTGTTCACTACAAAGCTAAAGGAAGGTGGGAGGTGCCCTCAAGGGAGCAACTCATCCCAACTAAGCCAGGACTTTGTTTTTGTTCATGCCAACAGTTTGTGCTTCCCTGGAAGGCTGCACTGCAGCTGTGGACAGGTGAAGGAATCTTGCCTTTTCCAGAATTGTGGGTGCTGATTCTGTGAAAATAGGGAAAACTGCCTGATTTAAGCAGCTGAATAATCTGCATCTAGGGATGCCAAATTCACGATCCCACACCACTGGAACTAGATTTTCCTGCTACCTTTCATACACCCCCACTCGAAGTCTATAAGTATAAGGTTGATTTCCGTGCTGATTTGGAGGCTCTTCTGAAACCCTCTGTTTCTGTTTCCACTGCCAGAGATTAGCACTGTCTTTTCTGTTGTATGAAGTGGCTTTCAAAACACTTTAGACATGTGGGAAATTAAGCTTGTATTCCAAGGGTAAACAAGGTTGTAGATACAAAGACCGTTTTGAACTGTATCAGGGTCTTTGTGCTTTGCATGACAAACTGAAGAATGTGAAATGCTTGCTGACACAGAGCAGACTTTGTTGTTTGGTTTCCACGTTGTCCTCGAATGGCAAGAGAGTCAACACAGTCTCACTACTGACCTACACCAATAACCTCTGAGTTTGGGATTTGGAGATTGAATAGATAAAACTAATAGCAGACAGCTGTCAGGCTCCCAATGCAGAGTCCCAGTTTGGGGCTGTCTGAAGAGCTTGAAAGCTCATTGTGGCTGTAAAGCAAATTTCTAGACTGGTGATTTTTTTCAAATACTGCGTTTATTACTAAATAGCTCATTACTGGAAAACCTAAATGTTCTCCTTTTGATCTTTGTTTGTCTATCTTTGTTGTCCATAATTGTAAATGTCAATATTTATTTGTTTTTCCTCCTGCTATGCAGCTATGTATTCTCTTGTGATTATAACAATAGTCTATTAATATTTTCTTCTATGGTTATAGAAATATTAATGTTAATAGCCAGGAACTAACCTTTCTTTTTAGCAGATGAATATTTCCTGTAATGGTATTGTTTGGAAAATTATATCAGAATTCTGAGTCCAAATGTAAGATGCATGTGTTTTCCTGTATTGCGTGCTCTTCTAAGCTTTGCTGGAGTTTCTTTCCTTCCTGCCTCCCTGCCTTTTTCTTCCTTTCTTTATCTCTCCTCTCCATCTCCATCTGTCATTTATTCCAAGTTTTGTCCCCTCAAGTGAAGAGATTTCAAACACTGCAGGTGGGGTGAAGGGTCTCCATCAGTGAGATCCCTCCAAGGAATTCAGGATGTCTGGATGCTTTGATCCATTGCATATATAGATGGGAATGAGACTCCTAAATTGGACAGTTAACTAAAATGTCTGAAGCTGGATGGTACTACTACCCTGGTATATCCAATAAATATCCACATCTGCAGCATAGCAGAAGAAGTTCTAAGGTATCCACAACTTTGAACTCATATTTAAAATTCTCTGTATTTTACAGTTAGCTTCTTTAGCTGTCCTGAATGGCAGCTCCTGTGTTTTTAGAAGGTAATGAAGTAAGTAGAGGGTGCTTTTGGGCCAATTGATACCAAAGAAAGTGAAAGCATCCCTGACCTGACACTTGTGGAAGCAGAAGATGTCTTCAGATAACATGAAGGTTCCTTCCCTGTTTCTATGGCACTTCACAAAGAGATGCACTCTTTTCCTCTTCTGCCACAGGCCTTATCTGTCACCTATAACTGAGTTTTCAAAGAGCAGGGAATGTCTCATTTCCTATGTATGTCCACAGACAGAAGGGCAGAGGACAGAGTGTATGGACCATATGGACTTAATGTCTGTGCCCAATGGAAGGGAATTCCCCCTCTGTAGAGCAGCTGTGCTGCATTTTACCTGTTGGGGAGTGGAGTGGCAGGGACAAAAGATTATGTATTTGCTGCCCCAGGGTTCTTGGAGCTGCTGCTTGTATCACGTCCTTCCTTGGTGTCATGATAACTTCCTTGGTGTCCAGTTAGATATTTCGTATTGGGGGTCCATTCTTATCTGTTGATCCTATCCTGCTCTTCTCAGTTCCTCACGACATATGGATTTTTCAGCAGTATGATAAGGTGACTTTGTGACCTTTTTATGACAGCTAATAAGATTCACAGTGACGTTGAGACTCCACAGAACAAGCTCCTGATCTTTCTGCATTGAGCTCCAACATCCTGAGGCTTAAACTGCTCAGTGTTACAACAGCTCCAAGGGGTTTAAAAACACTGCTGTTGTATAAACAGGCTTCCACATGATGTTCTTATGTTGCTTAAGTATATGCAGTTAAATATACATTTGGCCAGGATAAATAATTGCACACTCCACAGTGGAAACACTTGGAGTGACATTGTGCTGCTACAGCAGTATTATGAGAACGTGTGTAATTTGCTTTTATTAGTCAAAGTTGTTTGTTTGGTTTTTTTTTAATATATTCTCACTAAGAATAAAACAACTAGTTTTATTAAAGCTGATTGCTGCAATTTGAGGCTAATTAATTGGCCATAAGTGGCATTGGAATGTGTGAAACCTGTGTGCAGGGTTAACACAGGGAGCCTCAGTGTCCATCCCTTTGCTAGAGGCTGTGTTTATGTCAATAAGTAGCTAGGGGATAAATGCTAATCATGGGAAGTTTGATTAGTGCCTGAGCAAAGTCCAAGGGCTGAGGTCAGCTCTTTTTAACTATATGTTATTTTTTTGTTGTTCCTTAACTTACAAAGGCTCAGCTCAGCAGCTACTGTGGAGTTACCATGTGCTCTCATCAGCCCTAAGTAATATTTTAATCTTTTAAAACTAATTTTAACTTTAAAGTTTATCTTTTCTGATTATGTTGTTAGTTTAAGTTAATTTTCATAGATATCAACTAATTCATTCGTTTTGGTTTGGGGGAAATGAGCAAACCACCTTGAGTGTTCAAAAAGGTTTCATTCCCTCTTTCATGTTCATTGTCAAGGTTGATTTATTCTTGTTATGAAACTTGCAGCTAGAAATACTCTTCGTAACATGACTTAATGCCTTAAACATTTCTTTGAAACCATTCATGTTATTTGATACCATCTGATATGCACATGCATAGTTTCACGTTTCATTTGCATTTTTATGCAAAGACTTAATTTTTGTTTTCAAGGATGACTGAAACAATACTGCTTTTGCAGAACTGGAACTGTTTTGAATGCAGAAGGGATAAACAGATTATTATCTGTTAATTTCTGATAATTTCCAGATTATTATCAGGAAATGGCTGGAGATGTATTTAGAGGCAACTGTGTGTCTCTATGGAAAAAGATGAGAGGGAAAAGGAGAACGAAGAATCACCAACATTAGCCTACAGGAAAGAAATATGAGTATACTGTGCCAGGTCAAGTTCACAGAGGTTACATTCACCCAGGAAAGCCTTATATTCCACTTAACCTGTGTTTTGGGACTGTGTGTATCCTGTGTCTACTCCTAGGGAGAGAAGTTATTCATTTGTGCTTTGAGAGCATTTCTGAAGCAAAGGACTCACGAAAGGGACTGGGTGGTGGAAAGAAATCTTCATTTACACATTTCTAATGTCTTAAATGTGCATGCAGAGGAAAGACAGAAATGTTCTGAAATCAAAAGACCACAATTTCAAACTGAAGTCAGGCTGTGAGTTTCGTGTTTTTATTTCTGTTGAAATTCTTTTTTGGCTTCTAACTATATAACCACTGAGTTGTTTCTTTGTTAACAGAGGTTAAAAGCTAAAATGCCATATGGCAACAAGAATTTGCTTGTTATTCCTTTTGTGTGCTGGTGGTTTGACCTCCAACACCAACACCCAGAGGGCAGAATCAGAGGTGTCTTCTACGCTGTGACTTAGAGTTTTGGTCCCTTTCTTCAGTAACTTCTGACCAATTCTCGATTTTAGTGGCATTCTCATTTCTCACACCATATTTATATGAGCTGACTTTACATCAGCTGTAATGAGCTAAACATGTGACTGATAAAATAATCATTCTTTTCTGTGAGTCATACCATATGTATGACTCTCCACCACCACAATTCTGGTCATTCTTTCCTGTGAGTTATTTCACCTTTCCTGCATCATCCCCCCTATGCCACCAGTTTGCTTTCCCTTGCAGCCATCCATCTCTTTCCAAACAATGCCTTGTGCCTGGCATGGCAACTTTGCCCATTAAATGTGTTTGAATCTTAAAGTCGCTCTCCACTTTGAGTACATTCTTCTCTTATTTATTGACCTCGGGCTCTGCTTTCACCTCCAGATTTTAACACCCTTAAAATGAGGGGGTTACAATATATGGTGATGTGGTTGAATTTATTATGGCAATGTGTATGTTATCAAGTCATTTAGGAACAAGGGATTTTTTTAGAAATTAAAAAATGAGAGCCAAAGGTAACTTAAGACTTGGCTAAGCAAGTCTGGGTGAGATCATGGGAGCAGAATGAAACTTTCTTTGGACATTTTCAGGAATAGTAGTGAACTGTAGCTATAACTTTAGTAGAATGGATTCAAGGCAGACAAGAAAAGCAAGGTGATTAGAAATAAAACCCCTGTGGACTTAACTATCTTATAAAGTAATCTCTGAGAACTCTGTTCTTAGTGTCTTTAAAAATCTATTTGAACCAAAGCACAATCACACATTAGAGGGAAAGTGGTGGGAATAACCAAGAAGGGGTTTTCCAGATGAATCTTTGTTCGTTTCTTTATTAATCTTGAAGGCAAAGACTTTCTTCAGTTTGTTAGGTGTGCCTGTTAAAATGCTAAATACGAGTGTGTGCATTAATCTAACTAGTAATCTGTTGAGTTTTTTTAATTGGGGAGGGGGAGGGCAGGATACACCTACTGACTTTTGTCCTTTCATCCTGCCTTCCCTTTTGCGGTTCAGTTCATTGAAGTCTCTAAATAAATATATCCAGTGACCACTCCTTCATTCTAGAGGAATTCACTGAAACAGAGCTGTGTTTATCAGTCCTAATTTAAGTCTGATAGCAAAGTGAGACACCATTTCACAGCTGAGACTTAACTAGATGGCCATATTCTGCCAATGTTGAAATAAGACAGAGAAACCAGAGGCTAGTTTAGAATTATTTCATTATTGCACATGGATAAAACAGAAAATTAGGGTTTGGGTTTTGTTCTTGTTTTTTTTCCTTACACAGTAGTGATGCAGTGATTAAGATCATAATGTACAAAGTTTAGTTGAGGTCGCTGCTGTGCCTGACTGGAGCAAGGATCTCTGTTTTGGCTTCCTGTGTTAGGGTTGTTTCTGTAAGAATATCTCTCCCTGTCTCTCCTGCCAAGTTATTTGCTGGAAATAATATCAACATAAGATACTGAAAGGTGTTGATTGGACTCTTGACTATTGTGGAGCTATCAGGACAGGAAATGGGATTAAAAGAATTCAGGTTGAAGTCCTTGAACTCCCACATTTCCCCCAGCTGATTTAACTATGAAAATTAACAAGGGGTCCAAGGGAGTTGTCTCAGTGTTGTGAAGTCACATTTTTTCATAAACCAACTGGATATTTAATTAAAAAATTCCAAATTTCTCTAAAGTGGGGATGTTTGCTATAGCAGCAGCAGAGCTGGCAGTTGGAGTGTTCTAGCTAAAAGCTTGCCAAACTAGAGGTAATGTGACAGTGCCTTAAAGCCTGTTCTTAACAAAATAAATTTCTGACAGGATTCTAGTCACTTCTGGAAAATTCTGGTCACTTCTCAGCTGCACCACTGTGGTGCAAAGGTGTCTCTGATCAAGACAGACTGAGGAAGTTGTGGTTGTTCAGCCTGGAGAAGAGAAGGCAACAGGGAGAACTGAGAGTCCCTTCAGTGCCTAAAGGGGGCTACAGGAGAGGAGTTTAGAACAAGGGCCTGGAGTGACAGGACAAGGGGAAATGGCTTCACACCGATAGGGTGGGTTTAGAAGGGATATTTGGTAGAAATTCTTTACTGTGAGGGTTGTGAGGCCGTGGCATAGGCTGTGAGTGCTTCATCCGTGGAAGTGTTCAAGGCCAGGCTGGATGGAGCCCTAAGCAACCTGATCTACTGGAAGGTGGCCCTGCCCATGGCAGTGGGGTTGGAACAGGATGATCTTTAAGGTCCCTTTGAACCCAAAGTGCTGTATGATTCTGTGCTGATTCTCTGAGTCACAGCCATTTATCATTGTAGAGCAGTGATCGATCCACCACCTCCAGTAGGTCCAACATTCAGCTCCAGACTTTCCATCTAAATTCATTTTTGCTTTCCTTTTCTTTTTTCCAGTTACTTTTCACATACATTCCTGCCTTCCCTTCATGTCTTACCCTCTCTGTTCTCCAGGGCCCTCCAGAACCAAATAAATATTTTGTATTGCAGGATAAGGTTTCTCAGGGAAGATGAATACAACTCAACAGTAAAATCGTGTCTCATTTTCTAATGGTTCTGGGGAATTGTTATCCTGTTTTTAACCAAGACCAAAGCCCATCCTTAGGTTAGCATGCAGCTTGGAGAATTTCAGGCCAAACATCTTAGTTTTGGCAAGATGATAAATAATTGAACTCATTCCCCCTGCTAATTAGTTCATTACTGTAACACAGCCATCTCTGAAGCCCCTGAGAGAACAACCCAGCTGGGCTGGGGAAGGGATTACTGGGCGAGGAGCAGTTTTGCAAGGTTTTGCTCTCACAGAAGTGCCAGGAAAGGTTAAGAAGTCCTGCAGAGACCCTGGGACCTCTGGAATTCTGCAGGGTGGTAGGGAGAGGAGCAGGGAAGCAGTGCTGGCAGCAGTGATCTGGAGCTCTCAGCAGGCACGGCTGATGGACTGATGAACAGTGATGAAAATGATGAACAAGCAAGCCTTGCTCACCTGCTGAAAAGCAGTGAAATTGTGTTTTTCTGTTCCCTTTCATGGCTGGAACGATTAAGAGGTTAAATTCTTCTGAAGTGTAGGATAGGAGGGGTAGGCGCGATATTGGGAAAGGTTTATGACTTTGCACAGTTGAGCTTTTGTTTTCTCGCACTTTATTCCTTAAAAAAAAAAAAAAAAGGGGGGGGGGGGGCTAGAGAAAGAAGCCTAGCTGCTGCTTTAAACTTGTTATCATTTAGAAATTACAGAGATAATGTGGGTGAAGGGATGGTCCGGGCAGGCTGCGGTTCGGCCGCTGGGGCGGGAGGGGAGCGCGGCTCCGGGGAGAGGCTCCGCAGAGCTTTGAACTGCATCAGATGCTCGAGGGCAATTAAACACACAAGACTTCCACTCTTAAAGAAAGGCACAGAAGGGAGTCTCCCTGTTTTCTGTGCCGGCAATCAGCAAGAGGAGAGAAGAATGTGTAAATGAAGAAAGAAAAGATGGTGCCGTTTCGGCGGAGGATGTCAGACCCCAGCAGGATGCCTGCTCGAGTTGCATCTCAATAAATAATAAGCGCTTGTTATGCTAATAGTCACTATTTCCAGTGACATGATTTGCTTACAGATCATATGCATGTTAATTACGCTGTGCACATAGCCAGTAATGCACATCTTAGGTCTTGTTTTCAGCATTTTCATGTGTAAAATCATGCAGCACGGAAATGAATATTGCAAAGTTTTCACGTGCAAATAAATAGCTGATAGAATAAAGAGCCAGACAGCCCTGAGATAACGAGAAGTACCAGGGGCAATTGTGGAAGAAGCCCAGGATTAGTGTCACTTCTGGCTCTGACAACATCTGTCCTTGCACCTGATTGTAAAGAAAATAAAATGAAACAAAAGGTTGCATGATAATGCCATGAGGCATGATAATAATTAACCCCTTGTTGGTTAATCAGTAGATGAATGCCTGTGAACATTGCTGTACCTTTTACTAGAGCACAGAATTTACTAGTTTTATTCTGACTTGAGGCGGGGGAGACAAACAGGTGGGACCTGGCTCTTTGGAGAAATGGGATAATGTGGACAGGGTTACACCCTGGAAAAAAAACTTATATGGTTATATGGCATTCCAAGCTAAATATTTAACATAGTTCATAAGGTATATGGTAGAAATATTAACGTGTTAGGAAACTGTAAGAATATAATATAAAAGTTCAATAACAGGTTAATTTTTCAGGTGTCAGATAACGATGTCAGGCATCAGACAGACAATCTGGGCGCTACAAGGCATGGGCGTTTGGAAGTAGTAGTTCAGTTTCAAAAGAAAACAGCTGTAACATGCAGTAGTTGTTTTTACCATCCGTTTTCCCACGTCCTACTGCGGTCTAAACGTGTGTATCTTCTGGTCAAGTAAGAGCGGCAGGTTTCATTGTTATGTTTGCAAGAAGAGCTTTTTCTCAATATGTAAGTAATCTTTGAGCAATGGAACTGGTGGAGTAGTTAAAAAGTTGACCTTTTGCTAAAAGCAAGTCTGCCAGCTGAATTTTTCTCCAGTCAAGCGTCTGTGAAGCTCTCTGAAATGCTGCTAATCTGAGGGACCATTCTCAGGTGATTTTCAGCTACGATTTTATTAGGGCACAGCTGAGGTCAGAAGTTCACCTGTGATTACCACAGGTGTTTATGAGATAAGGAGTTTCATGGAGGACACACCTCTAATCGGGTGCATTTTCTAAGTATTAGTTTAAATTTAGTGCCTTACTGTTCGTGCCTGGGCATTTTTGCTGCTTAATTAAGAATTTCTATTTTATGTGTTTCTGGAGCAATGAGTGCATAAGAGTTGTCAGCATTTTAGATAATACCCAAGAGCTAGGAGAAACTCTTGTTTAAAAGTACGGACTGGTCAAAACTGCTGTCTTGTAGGTAAGTGGTTTGATTCAGTTAATTTAGTTTTAGGAAGATTATAAATCTAAAAACCCCCCTTTGTTTACATAACGAGGCATAGATATCAGTGACAGGGAGTGGAAATGTCCAAAATTCTGTATTGCATTAAGAGTCTAGTATGAATTTGGAAATGGCAAGTTAGTCTATTTGATGGACAGAAACAATAAAAATAAGAAAAAACCAATTCACATGAGAAAAAGCACATCCAAAGAGTGGAAATACTTTGCAAGGTAACCTGAGAAGGAGTGATGTGTTTTGGCTCAGATACAGTCTTTGGAACACCCTAGTGTTGTATATGGGTGGAGTAGATCCCTTTGTTTTATAAGAAAAAACGCAAATGGACTCTCAAAAATAAAGGAAAATATTTTTTTTGTTGAAGTTGAGTTTGTGTCTTTGTTGTTTGCAGATTATGCAGTTGAAGTGTTTATATGGTGTGAATGTTTATAGACTCAGAGATACAGAGGATTTGCAAACACCACAATGATGCTAGCTTGATTTAGTAGTGGTATTTTCATTGGAATAAACGAGTTTACTTTTCTAGTGAGATGTGCAAGCTTTACAACATCCACAACAACAATAAACAACTGTAAATTCAGAGATAGCTCTAATTAGGGGAAGGCTGAAGCAATTAAGATGGGTAAACTCTATTGATCATCACTGAACAAGATACATACAGATGACAGCATTAGTTTTACAGTGGATGCCCTGACATGGTTAATGACTGCTATTGATTTAACAGTAATGATTTTAGTATTTTATTGGGGGAGTGTGGGTAGGAAGGTTAAATCAAGTTTTTTAGGGCTTCTCAAAACCATACTACAACCACTTGGAGAGCTGCATGTTCAGCCAGAAAGATCTAATTCTGTAGATACCCCATTTGGCATATCCTTCTTGGGGCTGGATGCATCCTCTGAACAGAGCCCTGTACCTGCTGGCCAAAACAAAACCTGTAATTCAAAATTTCTTTCTGAGCTGTTCTCTGCCTCACTGCTGCTAGATGATGATTTCTATAGCTTCTTCCCTATCTGTTTCTGTTCTCCACTCCATTGCTTGTTGACTTAGATATGATGTTAGAAAGCTCAGAAAATGAACTGTAAATGATATATGGACATCTGTCGTAGATTCACCCCAAAGCATTTTTTCAGATTCCTGAGAAAAAGAATTCATGCCAGCTGCACTATGTTTATAATTCTGTTTGGTAAGGATCAAACTGAAAATCTTAATGGTTGCAGGAGACAGTTAAGTCTTAGAGCATTGTAGCAGTTCCTGTTAATCTATTCAGCAGTCTAGATTGGAAGAATTACATTTTTTTCCTTAGTCAGTGACGTGTGTGTTAAAATCTTGCTTGGCAGTCTTTCTTTGGGAAGAGGACTGATTTTTATAGTTTGGAGAAGGAAATAAAGAAAACTGCGTTTAAAACAATGGGAATGATACATCATTCTTGTGTTTCACCACATTAACTGCACTTTTAGATCAGATTTTTTTTTCATTTTATATCGACTGTTCTTACTAATGGGCTATTTGTCTTACATATTTTTAGTTGGGTTTATTTGTTATATTTGGAAATACTAGTATAGAAATCACAGATGCAAAAGCAAATACGTGTGTATATAGTTCACACGTTGATAATATTTCTCACTCAAGGAGTTTTAGGCTTGGTAATGTGTTTAAATATAGAAACATATTGGATCATCCAAGTGTAACCCCTGGATTCAGCATTCATTTGGAATTCCTCTCAGATAATATGCAAGCTAAATTGCTGTTCAGCATTCCCCATTTTTATTGGATTTTCTCCAGTTCCCTGCTCTTTTTTTCCTTTAGAGAAAGTGGCCATTTGTGTTTTTCACTCTGATGTGCTTGTTAATTTGAAGCGATAGTGAAAAGTATGCCTCACAACTGTGTCAACACAAGTGCTCCATGGAGGCTGCTGGCATTTTTTAAACAATCTTTGAAGTATATGTTAAAATGTTACAATGAAAGCATTTTTAATCATACATCTGACACACACAAGCAATCTTTTCTTCCCCATCAGGCATGCATCTCACCTTGTTGGAGGAAGCTGGGGCATCCCTTAATGGTTGCGTGGTGAAAAGCAGCTCCTTGGAGGTGGATGCTAAGTCTATCTCATACTGTGCAATAATTATTAATATTACCCTGTATTTGACCTTTCTGGTCAAATTCACAGTCTCTTGGGGCTCAGAATCCCCTTTTCCTAAAGATCTCCTTGCCCAGTTCCTATGCATTAAAATGCATGGCCATGCAGCAGCACACAGTGATGGTTCCTTTTTACTTTCTTCTGTGTGATACCATCTGAGTGATTTAAACAAAACCCCAAAGTATCCTACACTTCATGTGTTCACTTATAAAAATAAATAGATCCACACAGCACCACCATAATATAATTGTCTGCTCTCAGGAAAACCTGAGGCAAGAGGGTTCTTCCCATTGAGATTTAAGGATGTGAGGAGTGTTTCAGAGCAGATATCCCTGTCAGTCTGCAAACTCAGTGCCTCTGAAGAATAAGGGGAATTAAAAAATGAATCTTCATTTTCCATTCCTACTTCTCCTGTCTTCCAAGCTCCCTTTGGAACCTCACCAAAAACCCACAGGGTTGTAGCAGCTAGGGTTTATTTTCTACTATACCTCCTCCTGAGGGTTTACGTTGCTGCCAGTGTTCCTCTGGTTTTAGGTAGAAATACCTTTCTAGGATTAATGATTACACATGAGTTCAGTAAGTTGGGGCTTCTTTGTTGTTTTTATTTGGTTTAATTTTTTTTTTTTTTAAATTTACTTTAAGGTAAAGGTCACTTGTTTAGGTAGTTACATAGAGTTTTAGCGCTATAATATCTTGTGTAAGAGTTGTAATGGTGCAGCAGTGCTGCTGTAGTCATGCTTTTATTTTCTCATGCAGATACTCAATCAATGAAAGTACTCTAAAAAGGTGTATTTTTGTTTCATGTGCTCTAGTTCAAAGGATACAAGCATGTTCAAAAGCATATGAATATGTTTTGGTGTTACAAATATTGGGGTTTTTTTAAATTTAAATAATCTTAGTGTCCTGTAAGAGAAAAGATATGAAAAAGCAATCTTAAAAATTTGCTGTTAATGATTTTAAGACATTGGTTTACTCAGTGGTAATGGAGTCTCTTCCAGGGCAAGATATGGCAGAAGCCTCATGCTACACATTATCCAGCAGGTTCCAAAGACTGTGAAGTGGGATGTCTTTACAGCCTATGCTGCTTGTGTTACTTTTATAATCCTTCCAGTTATCAAATGCAGACATTTTCTATGGTCCTAACTGATAGATCTCAGCCTACTGAGAAACAAAAAATAAAAAGGATTTAACGTATTGCACTGAACCCACAATTTTCAGGCATTTTGGTCTTCTCCAAGGGAGCATTTGAAATGCAGCAAGATTTGAGCTGCCTTAACCTCAAATGCAAACCTGTAATTGTGGCTTTAGGCCTGTGCAAATAAAATGGAATGAGGCATTTCTTTGAAAAGTTTTTGTTTTGCTGCAAGCAGGTTTAGTTCAGTCTGACCAGGGTCACAGTTGTGCCTGAGGTTAATGGGAATAGCACACGGGTCTGGGGGGAAGGAACAAGGAATTGGAGGTGCAGTGATTTTATGACACTGGGTATTAGGCCACTTTGCAGCTTTTTCTAAGCAGCTGTTCTTTAGGTAAATTAATACGTGGGGTCTCTTTACTTCTCCCCAACTTTAACTACCATAAAAGAAGTCAATGTAAAGCTGTTCACAGCTTATCTCACCCCATTGCTATGTGAAACTTCTAACACAAACGCTTTTGTACGCTGCAGCCGTAACTCACTAATCTTCTGAACTTCCTGACCCATAAAAATGTGATTATTGCTACATGTAAAATTCATCTGGAAATATTCCTCTGTATTTAGCGTTATGGGTATTATGTTGCAAAATCCCTCCTTTGCAGTGGAAGAACTGCCGGGGAAGGGAAGGGAAGGACAATGGGGCTGTAGATGGGTGTGAGCATAGTGCTGTACCTTAATATTGTGAAATTTGCTTTATTTGGAGCTGGGGAGCTGGTGATTCAACAGATGCAATGCCCTGATTTTTATTTTTTTTTCCTATGTTACAATTTCAGATTTGATTTTTTTTTAATTAGAGTATTTCTGGCTATTCTTACTTACCATTAGCAGTGGGTCAGTCACTACTTCCCTATACAACAGCATGGGCAGATAATTGAGAAACATCACTTGTGAGAGGTATTTGGAGGAAGACAGGAAGGGTGTTAGGAATGAAAAGAAAGCTTTACTGTTGCAGTTGTGATTCTTTTAAGTACCTGTCATATCTGAGAGTTATCTCTGCTCACTATTCAGCAATTAAAATGAGGAATGAGAAGCAGTTTGCAGGATTCTTTGATAAAGGATAGTAGTCAAAGTGCACCAGAGGCAAAAAAGGAGTAATAACAGTCCATGAGGATCTTTTCCCTCTTTCTTTATGAATAATACACAGCTTTCTTTTAAAAATGCCGTGTGATTCTTGTCTAATGTTCAGCAAAGATAGTGACATCAGCAACTCTGCATGTGTACATGTGCACATGACGGTGGGGGTGGGTTGGCTGCACTCTAAGGTGCAGATGAACCAAAAAGCACAAGAGTCATGTTTCTACCTTTTTATCATCATCAGACTAAGAAAATAGGTAATCATCCAGCTGAAAACAAACTTAAAATTTTAAAAATTAAGTGAAGAGGCCTGTTTAATTTTGAACCACAAGCATTTGTGTTAAATGATGCTTTATCCAAGCCACTTTAATTATTAGCGTTGTTCTAAATTGCAAGCTGTCACATCCACCAGCCTCTAAATTACCCGTCCTCTGTGTTGCCATAGTTACACAGTAGCCACTAAAATACAGACTCCAGCCTAGAAAGGCATGCTCAGACTTCGACTCATTTATTTGAAGGTTGTTGGCAGCAGAATATCTCCACAAAGTCTTTGTTTTATAACCTTTGAATTCTTGCATTTTAACTCTTTCAATTAACATTACAGTGTTGTGCTAAAAGGTGTGGTTTATTTAAGACAAACGTACTCAAGCTGAGTTAATAAATATATAATGCTGTAGTTGGCTTCACACTAGTCTTTCCTTCTGGTTTTTTTTTGGGTTTGAGCTGAGTGATCCATG
This sequence comes from Phylloscopus whistleri, assembly GCA_017589585.1. Lineage (NCBI taxonomy): Eukaryota > Metazoa > Chordata > Aves > Passeriformes > Phylloscopidae > Phylloscopus > Phylloscopus whistleri. The sequence continues at coordinate 1,155,139 of JADMLD010001241.1, read as the reverse complement.
ATTTTCTTGAGGTGAGGCTAAGGCAACAGCATCATGTCCTCTCCATTTTCTCCATCCTAAAGGCTTCCTATCTCCTTTCCAGAACAGGATCCCTTGCTGGTGATCTCACTGGCAACAGAAATTTATCCTGGCACTACTCAGCTGGTGTGATTTTCCATATTAGGGGGAAAAAAAAAAATCCCACATATTCATCAGAATGCAGAGATCTTGGAAGAATCCTGTCAGAAAGTATTTAGACTAAAATAAGAGTTTTGAATGTTTATCATCAGACTTTTTTATCAACCAAATATTTCTAAATAGCCATGTCTATTCTATTTGAATTAAGGGGAAGTAATAAGCCCTCCTTATTCTACAGTGCCAAATAAAGAAGAGTCAGATTAATATTACATATGTTGTCTCAGTAAGTTCTGTGCTGGAGGTACCAGTGGATTTTCTCTATTTTCTTTGCCATTCCTGGTGAAAATGTTTTTCTATACCACCATGCCCTTCAAACAAACAAACAAACAAGCAAACAAAAATTTTACCAGTATTCCAAATATTTTGTATTAAAACATTTTAGGTACGTCTCCTGCTGCATTCACATAGAACAATACTTGCTTCAGCACTCACATTGTTGAACCCCTCTATAGAAGCAGAGTGGGAAAAGCGCTTTTAGAGGTTGTAGTCTTTCAGCTGAGATCAAACAGTGCCATTTAGTACCTCCAAGTACAGGGCTGCTGACAGGAGCTTTTACTTGGTGGGATACGGTACCTGATCTGGAGGCACCAGTCTTCCTGGTTACTGCCATCAACTTACAGCTTTCACAGATGACCTAGTCCCCGCAGAAAGTCTTGACCTCTCGCTTTTTCAGCACTTCAGAGGTTAATTTTGTTGAGGGATCAGATTTCTTTCCAGGGGAAGTTTCTGATGATCACCTTCTAGCTGGGTTTTACTTTCCAGTGTCTCTCAGAGCTGCTGTTTGCAGAGGGCTCTGTTGGAAAACAACCTTGCTCCAACTTTTTTTTCCAGGTCTCTTCCTAGACAGTCAAGTTACAGGCTGGTTTATTTAAGGGGGGGTATTGGATGGTAGCCTAATGAAGGTATCAACCTGCAAAATAAATCTGAGCCCCTTTCCTGGAATTCTTCATGGGCAGCAAGGTGGAGAAGTGCTTTGGCTGGGCAATATTGCAAGGTAAGAGATTTTCTGCGCTTTTGAAAGCACGGGAGTGTGTTGTGTTACACCTTTGAGTGAGGAGGTTTAGCTTTGCAAATAGTGGCAGCAGTGGGAACACATCAGATGATGGATAAGTCTGAGCAGCTTTCTCCCTGCACTGTTTCTTTTCGACTGCTGTAGGCTGCATGAAATCAATACATTTTGAATAGATTGCAGATATTTAAATAAATAGAAAATTTCCTGTGTGCGAACTGACGGCTATTGCAGCGTTTGCTTTTTCTGGCTTACTTTTGTGATTCTCTGAGGTCTGTTGATACTCACAGGTTGCAATCTAGCCAGCTATCTTTCCACTAGTGTTTCAGGCTTTTAGTCTCAGAAAACTATGGGGCTTTGTTATATTTTAGCACTGTAAGTCTGTTTTCTGTGCAAAGGAGGAACCTCTGTGGGAATGAGCTCACCCTGCAGGGAAACAAAGGCGTGTGAGAGTCTGTTTCAAGCCAGATCCCAGCCCGGAGTGCACTTGCTTTTTTAGTACATTAATATCCAGGTCTTATTCTCACTCCTGTGCAAATTTCTGGTGGCTTCCTGATTTGTCTGAGTAAGGTTGTAAGATCCCTCTCCTTTTTGTAGTTCCTTCCAAATAAGCCTAATTTTAAGGCTCACATGAACCAGGAGTTGTCGGTACTATCTAGAATGTTGTAGTTCTGCTAGGACAAAAAACTACTTTCAGGGTTGGTAGTAGCTGACATTTTCCATGCAGCAAAGAATGAAATATTTTACTTGATTATATGTCTGTTTGTTCTGTAAATCACTGGTGTGACAACAACTGTTGTTTTTCAGTGGTTTGGCTTCCTGAGGGATGGTGCTGTGCCCTGTGATCAAATTAACACTCTTTTTATTGCCAAGTTCAGCTTTTCTTTTAAGACATATTTCAGTAGGCTGTCATGCATTCAGAAAGACAATTTCTGTTGTTTTTCTCCTTTTTTTCTGATGGGAGAACCGTGTGCATTATATTTGTTTCCATGTGCTCAGCTGCAGCTGATGCTACTGTAAGACAGAGCAGTTCCCATGTATGAAATCAGTTTTGCTGTGCACAGGTTTTGGCCTTGATCAATTTATGTAGAAGTATTGCAGTGTCTTCTGAGCAGGGAAAAGCATAATAGTGCCTGGGAATTGCTCTGAGTCTTCATGCATATACGTCTTGTCTTCAGTTTGTGCCTGTGTGTTCCTTGCTTGGGGTTGCAGTCTGCAGACCTGAAAGATTTGACCACTGGTGTTAGTGGTGGAGTTACACTGTTAGGATGGATTAAAAGAAGATGGGAAACAAAGGAGATGTATTCTACCTGCAGCTTTTGGCTCTGGGGGTGTTCAGTGTCCACCTCTTCCTGGGTCAGGGTGTCCAGTGGCCCCAGTTGGTGACTTGTTCTGGGGCACTGGGTGACCCTGATCAGGAGTGACCCTGATCAGGAGGCAGATGGCCACAAGGCAGGGGGGTCCAGCCCTTTGAATCTTTCAAAAGCACACTCAACAGCAGGGAATTTAAATGCATCTTGCATAGTTTTGTTCCCATACTGCTCTTCATTCTTTTCCTTCCATGTTTTTGTTACCGTCAGTCCTGTAAGAATTTAGCTAACCAATTCATTTTCTTCTCCTCGGTGTTTACCCCTGGTTTTGTTATGTGTTGGAGCCTCTGGTGAAGCAGCTGCCAGGTTCCAGTAACTACTGGGGAGCTGCTGAGCTCTCACCAGCTGGAGGAGCTTGAGGTGGGTGTCAGTGTTCAGTGGTCTGTGTTCAGTGGATTCTTCCCCCTTCTTTAAGTCTTAAATCACATCTTTGTGCAAGGAGATGATGTGATCCAGAGTATCTGCTTTTGGGGGAGAAGCAAGTGAGTAGTAAGAAAGAAGTACTAGTAAGTAAGGCAGGGTAAGAAACCCACACAGTCAAGTCTGGTTTTCACAACTCTCTATTCCCTGGGTAGTCCACCTTCTCTGCCTGCCTGGAGTGAAGAGGTGTTTGGGCTGGGACCTTGCAGAGTTGGAGGCATATTGCAGTGGTGACCTACACCCAGATCTTTGCCAGGAGTCTCCTCCCCATTCCCTCATCCCCTCATGCCGGGGGGACTGCAGGGAGCTGGGGTGATCCATCCCCAGCGGGCTGGGCTTGACCTCTAGCTTTGTTCAGTCCATTGCTGTCATGCAGACACTTTACAGGGATTTGTTTTCTGCAAGGCACCCAAGGCTTTGCATGTAAACAAGGATTTCTGATTAGAAGACTTTTCTCAGCACTTCTTACTGTCATGGAAACAGAGGCAGAACAAACAAAGCACATTTTTTTAATGTGATGACTGAGATTTAACACTGACCTTATTGTGATATGAAGACCCTGGTTTTGTTTCCAGCTTTCTCTGGAGTCACTGTAGTGACACAGACATGACCAGGGATGAGCATCACTCCCGTGGCTTCCAAAGCAGGGAGGTGAGAGTGCAGATGGCCAAGGGGAGCTCTGTGCAGCCAGTGGAGAGCTGGTCTGTAAACAGCTTTATAAACTCAGTAAGTCTTCAGACAGAATAGTAGGTGGGGAAATACGATTTACAGGTAGTGAGTGCAAGAAAAAGGGGCTGGCAGCTGGTTGTAGTATTGTACACTAAATTTTGCAGACTTAGCTGGGAGTTCCTGCAGCACCTGGGTCACATGCAGTGCCTTGCTTTTCTCCCCTTCCCCGAGGCTGTGGAGGTACCAGAGGAACCCTGGTTGTTAACAATGGCCAAAAAAACAAGTTCCACCAGTCAGGCATTTTGCAACTGAATACAGCTGTGCTGGCAGCTGGCTGGGTGACCCCAGACAGCCGTGGGCTGAAGGGGCCTTTGGAATTTCAGCTTCAGAGCAGGATTCAATGAGTTTCGGTGGAAAGTCAAATCAGTTCATGGAAAATTTAGGGTATTACAACTCCTTGAGATCAGGTGGATTTTTAGGTGGTCCTCTGTGTATGTGTGTGTGTTTGTGTGTGTGTGTGTGCTCAGCTTTGCTCAAGTTTGTCAATGGCTTGGTCAAATTCCCGGTTAGATTTTAAAGGACAAAATAAAAACCAGTGTTATTTTTATAAGGTTATTATCACTCATGTAAGAAGATTAAATAAAAAGAGCATGTGCAGTTTTCTAGCTTCTCTAAATCTTTTCTTACCAAGTTTTTTCAACACTGAATAATTTTCTTCTGTGAGTTATTCCCTTTACAAATAGGCATTTTAAATGTAAATCCTGAAACCTTATCTTGGATGAATTCTAAACAGAGCTTGACAGAGAGCTGCAGTTCAGCTTGCTGGCAGTAACCCCAGTAGTCACTAAACATGAAAACATCTGAGTAGCTCACAGCACACTTCCAGCACTTTAATTCTGCACCAAAAAATTAAAAGGTTTAGATTCTGCTCCAGAAAGAACAACTGGAAAGGCTCTCTTTTCATTTTTCTTGGTTTGCTTTTCTTGGTCTGGTTTTACTAAGTGTTTCAAGGTAACAGTCTTGTCCCTGGGCTCCTCTTTTGGTAAGAAACTAACTGGTTTATGTTAAAATACCTACAGTGAGACGTAAGAAAAGAGTAATGGAGACATGGGGGAGGTGGGTGATTAATAACGGTGTAAAACACATTAATGAAATTAACTTCTCCTGAAGTAGATTTTCATCCATTCTTTTGCAAATGGTTATGTTTCAGTTTCAGAACAGTTTGAAAAGAAAACTCTGCAAGGGTCTGTGTGTACTTGCTGGATTTCTGGCCTAGCTCTCACTACTGTAGGAAATCCCAGAAGAAAACAGTGGAAACTGTGATATTTACTGTGTCATGTTAGAGCACATTTAATGTTTCCTTTTAAATCTTTGAAGATGCTGTGAAGTTTCAATCATTTTGTACCTTGATCTATTTTGTTGTTGTTGTTGTTGTTGTTCACCTATCAACTCATAAATAGTTAAATTTTTAAACAGAAGAGGATAATTGCCATGTTTCCATCTGAAATATTGTAGAGCCCCAAGGCCCTTTCTTGGACAAATGTATTTTTCAGCACCTCATTGTAATTTTGGTTTTGAGTGAAGATCCAACAAAATTAAAATCCACACCCATCCGTAGAGAAAGGTGCATTTTCAGCCTTCAACAATGGCTTTATTTAGAAGGATTTTAATGACTCGTTTGCAAAGGGGGAAGATTTCTGCAGCTGAGAGGGGCTGTCCTGAGGATCACAGAATGACTTTGCGTGTTCTCCAAGTTGACAAAGGAGAACCAATTCTGTGGATGATGATTATGCAAGATGGAAAAGTGCTGATAGACTGTGGAAAAATACAAGTCTGAGCCTAACAGCTTTGCAAACCTGTTTGAAAAAGCAGCTTGGAGCAGTTGGTGTGGTGCTGCACGTAGGCGATGTGTAGTAGCAGTGTTGCGTTAGGGTGAGCAGAGTAAGGTGGGGAGGCTGAGGAAGGTGCTTTGGGGTGCTTGGTTTCACAGAGAGCAGGAGGCAGCGTCCTGGAAGTTTTTAAGTGATGGTGGGGGTGGGGTTTAAGTGGGTGGTTGTATTATTTTCATATATAATACACTTCTAAGATTTTAATTTTTTTTTTTAATTTGCAATTTTCAGTAATCAAAGTAAAGTTTCAGGTGATTGATCAAATAAAGAAAGGAAAGCCCAAACATTTCAGCTTCAGGTTATGGTTGAATAGACTTGTGCTGACATCAGAAATTATTAATTGCACCAGCTAAATTACAAAGATGCTATCATGGCTCTGGGAGCCAAGAACACCATAATTAGGGCTGTTAGATGCTCCATTCTGCTTCCTCGCTTTTGACTTTAACCATCAAGGCGCTGGATCAAGGTAAAAATGAACTAATTTAGGTGGAGGGCTTGGGGTGATTTCAAGAACAGCATGAAACAAATGCTCAGTTTGGTGCTGGGTACTGTCCCCTGAAGGAGCCACAGCTTCAGCCAGAATGTGTGGGTTCATTGCATTACTTTTTAGCTGTATATGCTGAGTGCTTATAAAGTGGCTTGCGCTGGCATCTGGTTTACAGAGTTCAGTGAATTCTACCAGCACTCTCTAGTGCTAATTCAAAAGAGGCAGCATCAGTAACTATTTCTGTAGGTTTACAAAATTATTTTCAGTTTCTTAAGGTGTTTTCATGTTCTGTTACTTGCTGTTGTTTTTTTCTAGCTAGAGATTGAGCACTCCCATCCTTCTACTGAAGTGACATTTATTAAATAAAGCTAAAGCTATCTGGGCCTAGACAGGTATTTGGGTTCACAACATCCTGCCTTGTCAAAACAGCTTGGGGACCAGTGTCACCAGCGTGCCCACGAGAGCTGTGTTGCTTAGCTTGTGGCACCCAAAATCTATCCAGACATCTATCTTCAGACCTCAGAACAGCTAATCTTTTTAAATTTAGTGACAGATTAGTAAGCTTGAAAATACAGAATTGGAGTAGTTCATAGTTTCCAGCAGAACATAAAGGACCTAAAGCACAGCATGCACACGAGGGGAAGCCACAACCATCAATGTATTCAGGTGCATGTTTCTACCTTTGTCCTCAGGCACATGTCCCAGTTCAGAAGGGCACTCAAATATTTTCATAGTGACTTAGACTGCCCAACTGAAGCCAACAGGAATGGCTGATGCCAGAAAAACTACTTATGATTAACATTAAACACATTCTTTAGATGCTGATGAACTGGGGCCTGTGGTAGTTTAAGAAGTGTGAGTGCTTGAAAATAAAATGTTTCAGTTTCTGTACATTTAAGATGGAACTAGGAGTCACACAGGGGAAAATTATTGTATTTAATTTTTCTCTTTTTTTGCCCACTGCCGTATCTCCATAAGAAGGAAACTAAACTATTACACACAGAAGGCATTGGCATCAATGATATTATTACTGTTAGGATTGTTATTTTATTATAGGTTCAGAAATAGAAAATAAGTTTGTTGCTACACAAAACTTTGAAAAACAAGAAGCGTACTTTTTAATTCAGTAATTTTATTAACTGTTTGTTTTAACAAACATTTTGTTTGTTAAATAAATAGTTTTTTCCACTTTTCTCCGAAGAAGTTCTTTTTTCCCGAACTGGCTGAGGAAAAGGGCCGTTTGGGTTTGCTTTGCTGAAAAATCCCCTTCGGAGGTTTCCTCCCAAATTTGCCCTAAACCAGAACACTGTTTTGTAACCTTATTTGTAGAACTTACCTAGGAATTGTAATTGCTTTATGTGATAGGTTTGGAAAGAGAAATAAATATCAGTTACAGGACCTATTTTCAAAACTGAAATTTAGAAGTAATATGGCTTTCAATATTTTGCTTTGTGATATTTAATTGCCTACTCTAAATAAAGAAAGTGCTTCAAAGAAGTCTTTCAATCCTTTTCCAGATTTTCAATTCCCCCCATAACATTTCTTGGCATGGGCAGCACAACTTTCATTCAGTTATGCTGCAAAAAATTTTTCAAAACAGCAAATAAAACTGGTGTGTCACATCTGCCTGTCTGGCTTTCTCACATTCAGCAGGTCTCACATTGTGAATTTTATTTTAACATGCATTTCTATTTTGAATTGCAGTGGATTCCCTGCAATTCACCTGTTATCCAGGTGAAGGCAAATCTGGGAAAAAACTATCTTTTTCCTTTGAATTGTAGCATCACTAACACTGTAGACTGCAACATTTCCTTCCAATCACGACGGCTTGAATGTCTGCAGGTTTATCAAATAGCATTTGGAAAATCTTCTTGGAAATCCTGTAACTGGGACACTCCTGAAAGTCAGTCAGAGCTGGCAGGAGTGAATTCTCATGAGCTGGAGAAAACCAGGTGAAGGATGACCCCAAGGCTCCTTCAAAGAGAGCCTGTGGCAGGGATCAGCAGTGTGTCCTGGTGTGTCCCTGTCCCTCCCCATCCCTGTTCTCTGCTGGCAGAGCAGTGTGGCTGAGCATCCATCCCAAATTTCCTTTCCTGCCTTGCTGGAGCTATCTGAGCTTCCCAGCTGGATTATCTGCAGGGATGTGGGAGAAGGGACACAACTGACTGTGCTGACACATTGATGAGCACCTTCACTGGGAGGCAGAGCAAGGAGCAGCTGCCAGCAATAAAATAACCCTTTCTGTGACATGCATGGCCACACTTCATTTGTGGTTCAGCAAATTGCATTGCTCTTCAAGCTGTGCTCAGTTCCCTAAAAGGCTTCGTACAGATGTGAGTGAACATAGTACTCCCAAGTAAGAAAAAGCAATTAAATTATTAAAGCAGCATTAAAAATGATGCAGGAAGATGTTTTGTAGTGCTAAGTGGAAAAAAATGAAATGCTTTCCATTTCAAAGATGACAAAATTTATGCAGAAAGGCTCTAGTAAATCAGTGGTGAAGCTATGAATAAAGTTCAAGCAGAGATAGGTTGCCTTTCTTTACACAGTTCTCTTAACACAGGTTAAGACAGTTCAGGTTTAAATGCATATATTAACTGCTCAGTATATTGGTTTATGAATATAGCTTTCACTGCCCAGCTAGAAACCTCATTGCAATCTCTTTGTTACAAGTTTGTAAAGCAAACAGAAATGCAACAGGGAGGAGAGTCTGGAGCTCCCAAAATCTGAAGCTGAGGTTATAACTAGCTAGAGAGCTGCCAGGTGATGAGCTCTTAACCTTTTGCAAATGACCTATGAGGTATGTGTGTATATTTGTGTATGTGTATGTGTATATTTGCATTTCCAGCAATAGTTATCCAGTGGACTGAAATGTCTTCACAGAGCTCCTTCCAGGACAGTATTTCAGTCCCAGCTTCATTGTTCTTGGAGATGGAGCACTTGTAAACCAGTTTATAAATCTCTTCCTTGAGCAGCTTACTTTTACAGGTATTTTACAAGTTGGAGCATCTGGCTCCATTTTTAGATCATTTTGATTCTTTTTGTTCTACACTCAAATTGCTTCAGGCAAGGCTCTTTTTGGTGCTTTGTTTGTCCAAAACTTCCAGTGACACGTTTCTCATTTACTGGGAAATGTTTAAGCTCTCACATGCTGGAAGAAGGTAGTCCTGAATAGTTGCTCTTCTTGAAAAGGGCGGCGCAGCTCAGGAGGGTTATTTGCCGTAAGTCTGAAGGACTGAAATTTTAGTTGCTATACTTTTTCAAGGCTGGTGATGCTGTTGATGATGGATTCAAGTTGTTGCCCAGGTCTGTGGAGCACCCAGGTACAAGAGGTTGCTTCAGGATGAATTTTTTTTCCTTGCATTTAAGCTTCATCTCTGTGTTACAGCTTGGCAAGTCAGTGCTATGCCTGCTTGGAGATCACAGAATCGTAGAACGGTTTGGGGTGGAAGAGACCTTAAAGATTATCTCATTCAAGGACTCTGCCATGGACAGGGACACCTTCCACTATCCCAGGTTGCTCAGAGCCCCATCCAGCCTGGCCTTGGACACTTCCAGGGATGGAGCAGCCACAGCTTCTCTGGGCACCCTGTGCTGGGGCCTTACCATCCTCACAGGAAAAAATTCCCTGCTAATATCCCTTCGTGCCACCACTTTCCCCTGCTGTGGGACTGCAGGCACACATTTCAGCTGAATCAGGAAGAGCTGTGTCACTGGTGCCCTTGGCTTGGTGATGGCATACACTGGCCTTTCTGGCAAGCACAAGTGGGCTAAGGTTTGTAAAAAAACTACTCTTCCTTGTGAATGATGTCTTGTTTTTTGACCCTTGTTTTCTCCCTCTGTTGTGCTTTTTCTCCAGCTGGGATGACAGCAGCTCTGTCAGCAGTGGGATCAGTGACACCATAGATAATCTCAGTACTGATGACATTAACACCAGCTCCTCCATCAGCTCCTATGCCAACACACCTGCCTCCTCCCGTAAGAACTTAGATGCACAGGTAAGAGCTTTGGTTTATTCAAGTAACATTGATATTTATTCTTTTCTCTGTGTAGGAAGTGTAATTGTTTTAGGTTGGTTGAACTTGAACACACAGCCAGCCTTCAGGATAGACAGTATCAATAGTAACCACCTTGTCGTCTATGGCATTTACAAGTATTTCCTTTGTGGGTAGAACCCATGGCATCTCTACCTTGGTGATACCACAACAATTGGGTCTTGCCTTCCTAGAGGCACTGATGCACAGAAAACAGATGTAAATGGGATTTTATACAGATTTTTTTTTTTTTTTAGGTCTAGGAAAGGCATTACATTTTTCTCTTAAATAATAGAATACGATAAAGTCAACATGAAAGTTCAAAGGTTGTTTACACTTTTATCAAAAATGTAAGCATGCTATGCAAATGAAATGGATTTTATTAAATTCCCAGACCTGTGTGTTATTGAAGGCTTTCTGTGTTTGGCAGTATTTCGTAGCAGGATAAGCTTTGCCTCCATCAGCAGCATACATGTACATTTTGTGCTCAGAAACCACACATCCAAAGAGGATGGAACAAGTGAAAGCATCCAACAGTTCTTCATTGATCAAATAAACTGCTTAACACAGAGATTTGCACTAACATAAGCTGCTTTGTTTTAACCAATTTTTGTTTGGGAAAGTGCAGGACTACAGAGTCCAACTTTGTTCTTTGTGCAGCCTGCCCAAGGGACTGGGGTGCTGTGTGCTGAAGCCACTGGGATGTGGTGACCTGGCAGTGCCACAGGTAGAGGAGAGGGATGTCAGTACGACCTGCTCCTCTGTTTCTTCCTCTTTTAATCTTCTCCAGTCCTTTTCATCAGTAGATCTAAATCTGGTTTTGACATCAGTTTTGATGCAGACGTGTGGTTGCTGTGAAGTATTGCTCTGTCTCCAGAGCTGTGGTGCAAGCACAGAGTAGTCTTTGTTCCCTTGCCATGCAGTGCATATTTGAGCCTACACAAAGGGTTTCCAGGTAGCCTCTGGTTGCCTATGAGTGACTGCACAGGCACTTGGAACTACTAATACAAATCCCATGCAAGCTGAGAGGAGTTAAGATCTATCAAGCATGTTTGCCAGCACCTGACAGAGAGTAAGATGGGCAACTAGAAGTATTTTTTGACAATTGTTACTGTCTCAACATCGTAATTCTGTTGGGGGGAAAAAAGGAACACTTAGGGAGATGTGACTAAACATTAACCTAAGGGAAAAAAAAATAGAAACTCATATGACTTCTATCTTCTGATGGATCAAATTCTTGGAAACACCTCTGAGAGATCAAAATCTGTGTTGACAAACTCCTCTTCCTCCTCCACAACTATTACAGTATCCAAGAGCATGCAGACAGACACCAGAAGAAAAGCAGCCGGAGCTTGTTCAGGCAGTAGAGTGTAGTTACTGGCAGAGGAAGCTGGGAGCCAAGAATGTACAAGTTGTGTTTGCAATTTTTTGGTGTGATGTGTGTCTCTGACCTGCTTCTCTCATCAGTTTTCATGAATGACAATCTTTATTTAGGTTATCTGCAAATTATTGCCTTACTGTAAAATAGTTCATTTTCAGTGGAACAAACTACCTGAATCTTGTCAGCCAAGGGAATGAAAAGAGCTTGGAGTGCTGAAATGTGTAGCTTGCAGGGTTAATTTTTTTGCTGCCAGTTGTAGACCTCAGAGCTCATGGTGCAGTGAATGCTGCAGAGACATCTTTTCTGTCTTTCCTGAAGGACTCTGTGATGGCCAGTGCCCAAGTTTGCCTTCCCCAGGGTGGTGAACCACAATGGACTAGCACACATTTGCAGAGAGATGTGGCGTTTTCCTCTCAGGGTGTCCCTTGCTTTGGTTCTTCTAAACAGCAGGCACTTTTGAGCTACTGTGATTCTGTCACATCTCTTTGAGAGGGTGCAGAAGTTGGATTTCAGATAATTAAGGAGGGAGCTCGAAGCTAATACATGTGCAGCTGGGAGTCCAGGCAAATAACGCAGCAACATCAAAGGGAGAGAGCCTGAACACGCCAGTGTCTGCTGATAAAATCAGTAACTCAGGCAGAATCATCTCTGCAAAGAAAGGCATAGTTGCAGTAGGAAAAAAATCTCTGTTGACAAGCTGATTTTTGGAGCTGATGAGTGCCCCATGCTCTAGAAGCTGTAGTTTCTTCTTCTTGGAGAAACAGGACTTAAATATGATGTTAACTCCATCTTCAGAGACATTTATAGCTCTAGCCCCTTTTTTATAGCACAGCAGTGAAGAAGTTTGCATGTTGTTTTGAACAAGCTCGTGATGGAAAGCAGAATTTGCCTTACCATGTTCCCATGTCCTGCTGTGATTATGCCAAGTACCAAACCACTTAGTGTAGCTATTTGAGTTTTGGCACCCTAGTATTTTTCCTTTGTATTGCACAGAATTAGGTAAGTTACCTTTATCACAGTGCTACATACAGTGTGCCTTTAAAGTCACATCGCATGCATATTTTAAGGAGAAATTAAGACCTTCGTGGGCATTTGAAAATAACTTATTTAACTGAAATAAGATGGCAGAAAGAGACCAAATAATAAATTCAATCATGTGGTGGTAAAAAGATCAGAAGATAGAAAGGTTCCTTTAAATAGAAAACTGCAGTATCCCTCAGCAGTTGTATAAGACGACATCTCAGCAAAGGTGGGTTTGATCTGTTCACAGGTTCAGATTTACAAAACTTTATGAGTGAGTGGAGAAATCCTGGTGGTTTGCTCCCAGTTCAGGCTTTGCTCTCAGCTCGTGCTCACTGTGTCTTGCCATGACCTCCAGCCAAGAGTATTTCCACTTTCACCCTTCCAGGCGGGTGGAGTTTCAGCTGCAGTCCCCAAGCCAGGTTTCACTGTGTTTTGGTTTTGATTCCTTAGTCATGTTTCTGTGCTGTTCTCAGTGTTTACCATTAAACAGAAACACCTCTGGCCAGAGGGCTTCAAAGGTGGAGGTGCAGCATTTCAAAGGCTGCAGGAAAACTTTGGCCGTGGGTGTAGTAGTGGAATGAAATGGAGGAGAGCAAAGGTAGAGGACTTCTTGCAGTGCTATTCTCTTTGTGGAGACTGTACTAATCTTACAGATTAGGGGAGGGGAAATAGAAGGTACAGGGATATTTCCTAGTCAACCAAAATAAGAATAAGGCCTTTGCTAGCAAGTAGGTGTATTTCTTGTTCTTGAACACTAACTGCATACATACAATTCCAAGAATTGTACAAGATACTGAAGTGACCACATGAGGAGTGGTGGCTTTGAGGTGGCTTTGTTGGTTGATTATTTGGTACTTTTTGCCTGTGCTCTCTTCCAAGATCTGTGAACGTTAGGAGATGTTTGCATGAAACAGTGATTTTGGAGAGGCACGGGACATAGGAACAGTCACACTGCAAATTTATTACACACCTGCTGATGGTCAGAAATAGAAAGATGACCCACCAGCCCCAAACCTGGCAGGCATAGGAAGAGAAGGGAGTTAGAAAGCAGAGATCCAGTCAAGCCTACGCTGGCTTGCTCTCTTTGAATGGAAAGGCAGAGAAACAACATTTGCATAGCATGAGGGAAGTACAAGAATATAATATTATCTAAATCCATAATTCAAAATGCATGTCAGTCTAATGACTCAATATGTAGACAAATAATCCAAGCCCTGTTTCCTGACTGAAGAAAGACTATTGTGATTTGAGGTGTCAGCTTTCACAAACTGATCGCTTAACTAGTTTTTCAGGCTTTTTAAAAAAAGTAATTACAGTAAAAAGCAGAGGAAAATCAACCACAGTTCCCCTAAATTCTTTAATATTAATGGTGTGATCTGGTAGGAAAAGAAAAGTCACAAACTTAAAACATTGTTTAGGAACTTAAAAATAAAAGCTGAAAAGCACGGTAAATAATTTTACAGCTTCTTCTGTGCTGTGTTCTTCTGATTATCCAAAGGGAATAAAGTCTGTGAGCTTTATAATGCTCTGGGATATTTAAAATAATTTCCTTTTAAATAAATTACTCCTTTTACCTACTGCATGGTTCTGTGCACATTCGTCTTTTACTGAGGCTGCAGGGCAGAGGTGGCACCCAACACCTCACCAAAACCCATCAGTCCATACTTGGGAACTGCACAGTCAAGTGTTGAATTGTCAGTCTCTTTTATAGTGCTGTGGTGGCTGGAGAACAGTTCAGCTATGGGGTTTTTTTTAATCCTGATCAGAGTCAAATGCATGGGTATTGGTCATTTGTCACTGATCACAAAATGGTTGGTTGTGGTGTTACCTCATTCGCCAAATTTAATCAACATTATTTGACAGGACTAGAATTCTGAAAGAGTAATCATTAGCAGTGGAAAATATTAATGTGTGGGGAATATATAAAATATTCACATATATGTAGGGTAATAGATTTAATTTAAGCATTTCTGGGATTTTGGCAAAGGTTTGCTAATGAGAAATTTTCCTATTTGACACTGAGCTTAGCAAAATCCTTCCTAAGAGACTGGTAACAGAATCAGTCTGTGCAAAGAGTACAGAGAAAACAGTCTGCAAGAGAAACTAAGGGTAGTTTATGTATTGAAGTCAGTCTTGAGTATTGTTACAAAGTTTTTCTGCAGTTCTTGGGTGTCCTTCTGCTATGTTAGGTTAGAATTAACAGCATTCCACGTATTCGGATCTGTTCCAAAAGCTGCCTCCTCATGCTCTGGAGATCAGATTGCCAGACAAGAGATAAGAAAGCAGCAGGAACAAAGGAAGGCTGGCTGCACAGGTTTGAAATGTTTTTTTGCCATTGCAGTAAAAGGGTTTGTCAGAAATTTGAGATGGAGGATTATAAATGTCATGGGGCTGAACATGTCCTTTATAAATCAAGTAGGGTTTTTTCCCCTTTATTTATTCCAAGGAGCATGACCGTTGTGTTTTTTGTATTTTTCTCACAAAGCATATTAAAAAAAACATGTCATTGCTGGAGTTAATTTCTTGCTGTGATTATTTCTTCATCAAAGGCATGTCACGTTTGTTGGTACTCAGAGATGACTGCTGAGCCAATTAATCAGGTTGTTGGTTCTTACTTACAAAGCTTCTTTAAAGAAGGACTTGCCCTGAAAGTTGTCTTGCAATTCCTTATCTGTCCTAGACTGATGCAGAAAAGCATTCCCAGGTGGAGCGGAATTCCTTGTGGTCCAGTGATGAAGTCAAGAAATCCGACGGGGGATCTGATAGCGGCGTAAAGATGGAGCCGGGATCCAAATGGAGGCGGAACCCCTCGGATGTGTCGGATGAGTCTGATAAAAGCACTTCTGGTAGGAAGAACACTGTCATTTCCCAGACGGGCTCCTGGCGACGGGGCATGTCAGCTCAGGTTGGCATTACCACACCAAGGCCTAAACCTTCAACCGCCCCAGGCACACTAAAGACACCTGGAACAGGTGAGAAAAGGCGTAAGATGTAAACAAGACAAAAAGTGTGTTCAGTGTGAAAGCAGTTTAAATACTTTGCAGAGGCAGAACCTGAACTTCAGGTAATCCTATCTGTATTTTTAGGCATTGCTTTAACCTAGGCAGCATCTTGTTTGTCCACATTTCTATTTCTGTCTGAAAATGTGTATTTCACATTAGTACACCCTGCCAGTTGTTTTCATGAAAATTCTGGTCTTAAGCCAAGCTATTTATTTGGCACAGTATTGCTGTGTGAAGAATAAATAATGTAATTTTAGTTTTTGAAGTCACTGTTAACCAAGAACATACAATATATACAGTTGAGGTGGGTTTTTTCCCACCTTACTAAACATGATTGTTTATACTAAACATGATTTCTGGCTTTTCTCTTAAGTGTATTAATGATTTCAGCACTTGTGAATGAAAACTGATTGAATTTGCATAATCAAGCAATATAATTTAATACCTCTCTTTTTATTAGGTCTTGTACACAATTATATATGAAAAAGTTAAAGTTGGACACTGCCTCGAACAATGCAAATGCTTTAACAGTGCCTTTTAGGGAGATTATACTATCAGCCTAACACTACTAGTGTGTAATGACAGAAATGATCAATCTGTGGTAGCTACAGAGGGAAACTTTTTTTTTCTTATCTGTCACTATTATGTAAGGCTGTTCTGCTTTTCATATTCTCAAGGGCAAAGGCACCACATATTTTCTTTGGCAAGTCTGCATGGGTAACTCACTAGAGTGGCATGTAAGTTCTGTGCAGACTAGATCATAACTTTGAACCGCACTCCAGTGGCTAACACGCTTTTGCTTTTCATGCTGCTTTGAGTTTCATCATTTGCTTGATGTTTTCAAGTCATTAAATATTAGAATTCTTTTTCTATTTTTGTAGGGAAAACTGATGACGCCAAGGTATCAGAAAAGGGTAGACTATCTCCTAAAGCTGGACATGTTAAACGTTCCCCATCAGATGCAGGACGCAGCAGTGGTGATGAATCCAAAAAGCTTCCCACAAGTAACTCTAGGACAACTGCTGCTAATGCTAATACATTTGGATTTAAGAAACAGAGCGGGTCAGCCGTAGGCATGACCATAATCACTGCCAGTGGGGCAACTCTCACCAGTAGATCGGCTACCTTGGGAAAGATCCCCAAGTCATCTGGACTCATGGGTAGGACCACTGGTCGGAAGACTAGTGTTGATGGCTCCCAGAACCAGGATGATGGCTACTTAGCACTTAGTGCACGAACTAATCTTCAGTACCGTAGCTTACCCCGGCCCAGTAAATCCAGTAGCAGAAGTGGAGCTGGGAATAGATCTAGCACAAGTAGCATAGACTCCAACATAAGCAGCAAGTCAGCTGGGTTGCCTGTCCCTAAAATCAGAGAGCCTGCCAAGGTAATCCTTGGGAGCTCTCTGCCAGGATTAGTCAATCAGACTGATAAAGAGAAAGGGATTTCGTCTGACAACGAAAGCGTGGCTTCATGTAATTCTGTTAAAGTGAACCCTGCATCACAGCCTGCTGCTAGCGGAGCTCAGAGTACCCACCAGCAAGGAGTCAAGTACCCTGATGTGGCCTCTCCCACTCTGCGCAGGTAGGCAACAAATTCCTCGGTTGTGCAGTGGTGTTAGTGGGAGCTGAATGAGCAGCACTCTGCCAGCCAGGCCTGGCTGGCTTCAGTGCAGCACTAAATATTTAGTGTCCTACTTCAAGGTCTTTGTATTTACATTTAATTTCACCTAAATGGGTTGGCCAGTGTTGTGGATACTTAGGACATCAAACGACAGCAGCAGAGGTCTAACATTTAGGGAAAAAACCAAACCTGTCTGGCAGAAAGTTTGGCAATTACAATTTGAGTCTCCTTGTTGCAAAAATAGTGCCTGAAGGCTTTTATCCATGCAAATAACTCAGGAATAAGAATTTTCTTACCTGAAGGTAACTGAGGAGTTCTTGCACAGATGTGTATGTAACAAACCTGGAAATATTCCAGTCTTGGATCAAACTGTAAACCAGCAACTAGAGGGTTATCTCAGATTTTCATGATGACAGTGGCATTGACCTGCCATGCTTAGATTCACCCAAAGCAAACTGTTATAAGTTGTGTGAAGTAGCCCAGTATGTTGCAAAACTCAACATTTTAGACTGCATAGAAGAACCTTAAATAAAGTTACTGTCTAAGCTGGGTTAAATTTTCTTACTTTAATACTATTTTTTGGACAAAAATCCTATCTGTCTTCTATTTCTCCAGGAGTACCCCACACACTAACGTTAACAAATAGTTGGTGAGGAGCTAATTTGTTAATGCAGTGTATATCAAAGCCTTGATACTGGTGAAAAGTTCTGTTAATATTATTTTTCAACTGAATTTGAGTAGCTTGTCTGTTTCAAGTTGCAGTGTTTTGCATTTCATTTTGTCGTGACGCCCATAATACCCATACAGTTATGCTCCATCATCCTGCTTTCAGTGATGTGAGAAAGCCACATTCCATCTGAAGCACCAGTGCAAGCATAATGGCTGTGATGACAGCTTAGGCTGATGCTGTAAACTGTTTTTAGATGGGTGGTTTTATTTGCAGAGTCTGTGTGAGGATAATTGAAGATACTTTAATTTGTACCTGGTTAACAATAGATAAGCCATGTACTTTGGAACATGTAATTGTCATCAATGGCTACTTAAAAACTCCAGTAGGCCTTTCAGTTCTGTAGGATACACAATGAGAAATGCAGATTTTCAGTGTTTTCTGTGATTTCAGTGCCTCAGGCGCATTGGTAGGAATGTGATTGGGAATTTTACTAAAAAGGTACATTGCTGGCTGTGTAATTGAAATGCTACTTTAGAAATACATGAAACTTCAAAGACCAGACACAGAGGCTCAGTTTAACTATTCCCTTTTGATTTATAATTTCACACTTGAATTTTCACCAGCCTGTCAAAGTTGTCATGTGTTGAAATGCGTCAGAGTTGAACTGGACCTTGTCTCCTTATTACTGATTTCTAGGATGACAGTAAAGATTTTGAGCTTAAGTTCCGTAGTCAGTTGAGTTGCAGACATTGTTTTTTGCATAATTCCTCTTGGCCCTGTAATTTTTTTTGGTGTTACACAGTGAATTAGAATCCATACTTTTGTAATGATACAGATGTACCTCTAAGTTTGGGAATATATGTAACTTCCATGTTGCCATAAACAAGGGAATAGCTTAAAAACAGCTTGTAAGACTGTTATGTGGGTGTTTGGGGTTTCTTAAGCTCTGGGATCCTTTCTTTGAGAGTGGTTCCCCCAGTGCAGCTGAGGAGGTTGTATGCTCTGGCACAGGACTACCTTAGAGAATACCCTAAGTTGGTATAGCTGCTGATGGCCATGGAATCATGGACTGGTTTGGGTTGGAAGGGACCTTGAGGATCATCTCATTCTGACTCCCCTGGCATGGGCAGACACCTTCCACTATCCCAGCTTGTTCAAAGCCCCACCCAGCCTGGCCTTGAACACTTCCAGGGATGGGGCAGCCACAGCTTCCCTGGGCAACCTGTGCCAGGGCCTCACCACCCTCACAGCGAAGGATTTCTTCGTTATGTCTGATCTTAACCGGCCCTCTCACTTGGAAGTGTTGTCCAAGTGCCTTGTGGCAAGTAGGCAGCAGCAGCTGCCCAGCTCAGGTGTGTTCCAGAGCTGCAGGAAGCACCTGTGCAGTGTGGACACTGCTGCTCCAGGTGTGCTGCAGGTGCCCAGCTCTAACACAGCCTGTGTTTCTGGGAGGTGATGGACAGAGTGACTTAGCGTCCGTGTGTCCAACAGCCTGGGCGTACTCCAAAGCAGAGAAAGTTCTGCCTGGTGCATGCCCAACCCAAAGTCTTTAGGAACACTTGTATGGAAGTGCTGTAGTCCTCTGTTCTGAGAGGTTTCACCCACAGTACTCCACAGTGAATGATAAAAAAGCAAATCCATACAGGCATGTGTGAGGAAAACTGAGGTTCCAAAGGTGGCTGCAGGAGCCAAGTGGCAGAAACAAAAGCAATGTTTTGGGGTGGATATTTGAAGCTGGAGTGGAAGGTACACTTCCTTGTTAATTTTGAAGATTGGTTTTGGAATGATTGATGGTTTAGTCCAAAGCATGTTTACTACTAAGGCACTTGGGCACTTCTTAGAAGTTTCCCATTGGCTGCTTATGAGGGAACTGGGGTCTTTGCTTCCTTGGCAGTGCAGCTGCATCACAGGCAGCCGTGATGCTGTGGTCAACCTCCTCCATATCCCTTCCCTCCCTGAGCTCTGGAATTCACTTATTTTTTTACTAGCCAGTTCCAGGTGCCAAAAAACAGGTAACATCACATTCTCCACTAAAAAATACCGTTTCCAGCCAGCTTGGCTCATGGAATGAAACAAGCCTACATTTGGTATGAGTACATCGTTGCATCCCAGCAAAAGCTGCTTCTGTGCAGAGCATTTGGTGATCTGCACAGAATTTACCTGGTCAGTAAGCTTTCAGTCTCTAGTGTTCCATACATCAGGTTGTTTCTCTGGTATCCTTTTTTCCTTACGGAAAAGAAGATGATATGATTGTACCTTAGTTCTGTGAAGCTGCATTTTAGCTTTGTGAAAGTATTGGTTGATGATTCAAAGATGACACACTTGAGATAGATTTGAAGCTGTTGTAGATGCCTCTGGGCTTTATTGCAAGGGACAGTGAACACAAGGAGATAAATATATAGTTCCATATGTACAATCTAGGATCATGTACTCAATACTGGTTTTCTGAAGCTAAGATGATATATATGGTCTAGATTGAAGACATCCTTGTGTTTACTATTCCATTTTATGTATTCTTTGTGCTGTCTTCTTTTTTACAGACTTTTTGGTGGCAAGCCTAGTAAACAAGTTCCCATCACAACAGCTGAAAATATGAAAAACTCAGTAGTCATCTCCAACCCTCATGCAACCATGAACCAGCAGGGTAACCTTGACTCCCCATCTGGCAGTGGTGTGCTGAGCAGTGGGGGCAGCAGTCCCCTCTATGGTAAAAACACAGATCTCAACCAGTCTCCACTGGCTTCCAGCCCCAGTTCTGCACACTCGGCTCCTTCCAACAGCCTGACATGGGGTACCAACGCCAGTAGCTCTTCTGCAGTTAGCAAGGATAGCATTGGATACCAGTCTGTCAGCAGCCTTCACACCAGCTGCGAATCCATAGACATCTCCCTGAGCAGTGGAGGTGGGCTGAGCCATAACTCCTCCAGTGGCTTGATTCCAGCCTCCAAGGATGATTCTCTGACTCCCTTCGTCCGAACCAACAGTGTTAAAACTACGTTGTCTGAAAGGTTAGTGGGTTTTTGTCGTTTCCATGTTTGTATCTCAAGTGGGAATGAAGCCCTAGTAGCAGCAGCCAACGCTGCAGATATAGATCAAGTAATGTCTCAATTACCTTCTAATGCAGGTACCTCTAGGACTAGAACATACAGATAAATTATTCCAGGAAAGGAGCCCAGTTCAGAGCAGGAGGATGGGTTCAGATGAGGTTTTTAATTTGCTGTCACAACCAATGTGACAACCTTTTTTTGCTAGCAGATGGTACCTAATACTTGAATTTTGCATCATAGGTTATCCTTCCAAAGATCTGCTGTTGATTGAGCTTATAGTGATATTTTTAAAAGCCCTCCCATTTAGATTTGAAAAGTCAGCCATTTCCTGTTAAACCTTTTGATTATAGAATTTGATGACTTTCATACTGGAGATGATGCTGAAAAGACAAGTCCCCATCTCCATAGTCATTTGATCCCTTCTCATCCTCTCCCTGCTGCCTTTTCCCATCTCCAGTTGCTCCCTACAGTATTTCAGTACAAGCATTCATGTGAATGCCTCGTGAATCCTATTGGAAGCTGGATCCAAGTGAAAAAACAATCAGCTGAGTTGTATTTCAGACTGCTCAGTTCCCCAGCTCTGTATACAATGAGATTCACTGGTACCTGTGTGGGCACAGGGTAGGACCTGGGGAGGAGGCTGAGCAGGGAGGAGGGAACACGGCTTTTCCAGCATCACATCTGGATTGGTGGCACACTGAGCTGACACTGGGGTGAACTTGGCAGTGGTCTCTGAGGGACTTCTTGTAGATGGCAGTAGAGCCCTTCCAAGCAATGGAGGTCAGCTATGTCCTGATGTGTAGTGATGAGTTCAGGTAGCAAGGCTTTTGTAGCTGTGTCTCAATGGACAAAATTGCACTTGAATGTAATGTTCTGACAGTTTGGGGTTCTGTTTGTGTTTTATTATAACTCCTTTTTGTTCTCTCATCTTTTCATTCTAATACTCCTTCTCTTGTTTTCTGTCTTGTTGGACTGCTCTTTCTAGCCCTCTTTCTTCCCCTGCTGCTAGCCCCAAATTCTGCCGAAATACTTTGCCCAGGAGACAGGACAGGTAATGCTGTCTCAGGACAGGAGTACACTCAAGGCTGTAGGTTTTGTTGCCCATCTCAGTGAAGCAAATTGTTTTGTGCCAGACTGTGCTCAGTTGAGTGCTCTGCTGTGTTCATCATCCAGGTGTGAACTGACACAAAGACATGCCAGTGAGAGTCCCTGCAAACACCCAGCTACCCACCCAGATCAATCTGGAGAGGGGCATACAACACAGTTGGCATGTTTTTGGTGTTGCTCTTGTTTCTGGGAATGTCCTTTGGTTTGGGGGGGGTATTTTTAACCCACCCTTCATATCTTTGCAAATGCAATTTGAAAATCATGCCCCTTTTTTTTTCCTACAAATCTAAACTCTCACTAGCATTTCAGCATTCCTCTGGCATGCTGCTTTTCCCACTGCCTTTCTGGCCTGTCCTTTTTGTCGTGAAGTCCCTGTGTCATTCAGTGTCGTCAGTCTCTTACTGCAGCTTGGCTCATGATTGTTTTCCAAGTACTTAGGTACGTTCATCCTTGTACAAATGAATGCTAAAGTAGAGAAAAGATGACACAAATCTAAACATTCCAGCTCACTTTTGCTCACTGATGTAATTTTAATCAGTCCCATACTGTAACTTAGTTATAACAGTTGTAATTGAATTAATTTACTTAAGCATGGGGATATTTTTTTAAAAAACAAATTAACAGGCTCTGCTCATTAGTTGCAAAAACGTAACCTGAAATAGTTGAGTTTTGGGTGACTGATCGATCCATTTTACTTTGCCAATGGAACTTAGGCTAAGATTTGGGAATTTAAACAATCTGGGCTCAATACCTCTATACAGTAATTAGTTGCATTCCCTACCTGGTGTCTGCTGAAAGAAATGATGGGAAGCTGGTTTGATCTTGAAGATTCCCATCAGGTTTTGCCAATAGCCTGCTGAGAAGCATATTTTTAAACACCCATTTGGTGTTTAAAGAGCCATTTTTGTTCATTGTGGGTAGGAGAGACAGTGAAATGAGGTTGTGAACAGATGTGGTTCATTGGCATGGTACCAGCTGCATGTTTGTGCAAACCCCACCTGAGTGAGAAGGTCTGTGCATGTTTCTGTAGGAAGGCCCCAGCACCTTTTTCTCTGAAAAGGTGATGCAGATGTTTGTAAGTCCTTCGTCCTGATCTTATTCCTTCCCTTTTGTTCTTCTCTGAAGTTCTTTTCTTTTAACTTTTCTGCAGCGACCCACATCTTGATAGGAACACTTTGCCTAAGAAGGGACTCAGGTATTGATGTTTCCACATGGTTTAACATCTTTTGTGGTGCCTTTGGAGTTTGCTTTGTGTTTCTGTTGTGGCTGGTGGTGATGCAGTTTGCAAGAGGTGGCAACAATACTCCTTTCTTTTTTCCTTGCTTTCATTCTTTCTTGCTTGCTTGCTTTCTTGCTTTCTTTCAATCCTCAAAGAAGGCCATTGACAACTGTGCTCTTTTCACCTAGAGGCCTCTCTGCTTGAGCAAGAAATGTAGTTTTTGCTGGCTTAGTTGCTGAAAAGCATCTTGAACCATCCCTGGGCTTGATTTAAAAACAATAGCATTGCTGTTTCTGTGGCTATTACATGGAATGACCTGAGATCGTTTTAACAGTGGGAATCTTGATGTTATATAAATAGAAAAGATTTACAAGATCATGCCAAACCCTTCAGGATGAAATTGGGCATAATAATTAAAAAAAGAAATTGCATCAGAATACCTGAATCTATAGTGCTCTAGTCCCGTAGAAAATAACAAAAAAATCACCAAGTAAACTTACAGCAGTTGTCTTCTCACATATTTTGTACATCTGTAAGGTAGTGATTTTTATAACATCCTTTTTTTTTTCCATTGATACAAGCAATTCTAGCCAGAATTACTATTAGCTATGTTAATTAAATGCGTTACCTGTTAGAGAATTTACAGAGGTATCTTCGGCAATTTAGGAAATTGCAGCTTCTGAATTGCTTCATGCAGCTTCTCGGATTGCTGCCTTGGAACTGCAGCTGTGATTTTTTTCTGTGCTATGCATCTTCTTCTTCACAGCAGCCTTGTCCTGTGAAGCTGAGTACTAAAAACCTTTCTTAAAGTGGCAACTTGTTTTAATGTTTCTATGGTCCTCAAGTATGTCTCTAATAAATACTCTCTTCTAAGACCAAAACATTTGAATGCTGAAGAGGTAGGTATTAATGCTGAAAATAAAAACAAATCTGTAGTGTGTTACAGTAACATGACTGTTTAAAGCCCCTTTCTAAATAAACTGATTCATATGCAAAGTTTAAGAGATGCAGATTGTCAGGGACTGCTGCTGAAGTGTTGAGGCATAAGCAGAGGAA
This sequence comes from Phylloscopus whistleri, assembly GCA_017589585.1. Classification (NCBI taxonomy): domain Eukaryota; kingdom Metazoa; phylum Chordata; class Aves; order Passeriformes; family Phylloscopidae; genus Phylloscopus; species Phylloscopus whistleri. The sequence goes on along the minus strand of JADMLD010001241.1, from coordinate 1,130,956 downwards.
TGAATGTACTTTTTGAGAGCAGTTTGGCTTCTTAACTTATTGCAGTGTTCCCATTGATTTAAAATAGTCTTAATGAGTGGTTATCTTACTGTAGGGCGTTTACTTGAAGGGAATCAAATTAATTAAATGGATAGTATCAGCAAATAATAGGCTCTGAGTTTTTGGAAAGAGAGCTAGTAATTCATAAATATTTGTCCAAAGGTGATGGCATAGCCCAAGACAGACACTGAATTCCATCAGCAGAGAAGTGTTTCCATGATGCTCTGGCTGTTGATACCTGTACCCTATCACGTAGCTCACATAACACCTATCTTGACATACCTATTTTTCACACATATACACAATAAATCAAAAAGCTTAAGCTGAAGCCAGTGGGTGTTTTGCCACTGATGTTGGCATAGACCATGTTTCTGCTATTTTCATTGCCTTCAGAGAAGCCTAAACATAGTCTCCTTCATGATTTTTAATGCTGTTAGTTTTGAACTAAATGGGATACACCTCCACAGGCCTTATATGAATGTCTCTGGAATATGAAATAGAGTCACAGCTTGTTGAAAAAAGTTCTGATAATGGCTTTGTTGACTCGAATTTGGTTATAATATCACAAAAAGTCAGCTAATATTATTGGTATACCAAAATATTTGAATAGTGTTAGAATTTTGGCATAACTTTGGGAAAGGTCTTCCAACTTACAGTTTTATTTTTAAATCATATGATGTGGCACACACTGCATTTTATCCTACAGTTCTACACTGCACAACTTCTACCTGTAACTTTTGGTTCACTCTGGTTTGATTATACCCGAAGCCATAGGAAAGAAATTTGTGGTTTGGTTTTTTCCCCCCAAACAGAGGGGAAATGAATTAGGAACATGATGGAAGAACTTGGAGCAGCTCCTTAATTCAGAATTCTATTTGGTTTATATTATTTAATCCTTTAATGTCATAAGAGGATTCTTCTATTTTTCTTTCTCTCTCTCTCCCACCTCAGGCTTTGTGACATTTCATGGTCGTTTTTTTTTTCTTTAAAACAAAAAAGTCAAATAAATATCAAAGTTCATAGTGAAAATTGTTTTTGCAGGTATACTCCATCCTCGCAGCTCCGTAGTCAAGAGGATGCAAAGGAATGGCTCCGCTCCCATTCAGCAGGAGGACTGCAGGATACTGCTGCCAATTCTCCATTTTCATCTGGATCCAGCATAACATCACCCTCTGGAACTAGATTTAACTTCTCGCAGCTTGGTGAATAATTATCTGTTTGAATAATCACGGCAATGCATTGTATGTCCTGAGAACAGCCTGTGTTACACAAGATCATTTTCTTTCAGCTGCTCCAAGGCCCACATTGAACCTGAGGAAGCACTCTCATTGAAATGAGAGTGACTAATTAGCATCATTATCTTGTATGCCCAAAGGTGCCATACTTGCAGTAACTTTGAAACTGCTTCTCTGGGAGTAATCAGATTGCTTAATATAAATTGTGAGCTTTATAAAATGTTCAGTAGAGCTGTCGGCTAATATCACACATTGGGGTGCTTAGAGGACGTAAGATGTTGCCTGCTGTACAGTAATAATTCTCTAAAATCCAAGCATTTTACTTACTGTGTGTGCCAGTGTCATCAGTTTGGTGTTTTATCTTTGTCTTTTTCAAGTGGCTTGTAGGAAAATTGCGGAAAGCTCAATCAAGCAATATATAAAGGTCAGGGGAGTTTCAGGTCAGAAAAGCTGTCATTCCTTCACTTAATTTCATTGATAAACACATTTTAAATGAAGGAAACAATACAAACTGATTGGCAGGATCCATGAAGCATTGCAGGTTTAGTTGACCCTATCAGCTGTTGAAATAACCTGATTTAAAGTGCTAGTGGTGCTCATCTCTGGTGGGCTGGTTGAATATGACTTAGCTGCTTTGCAATCAGGTTTGTAAATTTTGTCTTTAAGTGACATTTGGAAAGAAAATGCCTATTTGTTTATGACTTTCAGAAGCTCTCCGTAATAGTTAATATTATTTTTTAAATAATAATATATTGTTTGTGATAACTTCTATATAATAACTAGTTTGTATATAATAATTATGTGCAAAATACTCCAGCTTGTACTTGTGAACTTCTTGTGTTCTTAGAGCAGATTGCACAGTCACTTATTTCTAGTGTAGTTTTGAGTTGCAGTAATGACATTCTAGAGCCTTTCTTTGAGTGTTCTGGAAAGAAACACATTCAATGAGTGGCTTTAAATAAGCTGACAGCAAAATTTCAGCTGAATATACACACAGTGTGGCTACATTTCCAACAACTACCAAACTGTCAGGAAAGTTAATGAAATTCCAAAAAAAAAAAAAACAACCAAAAACTCTTGTCATACGCCCAGAAACTTAACTCTTATGTAACGTGTTAGAGATTATTTGTATTAGCTTCAAAAGCTGTTTGGCCACAAACAGCAAGGAATACAAAAAAAAAAAGAAAATATGTTTTTCTATGCTCTTAAGAAGAGGACTTAAAAATATTGGAGATAAGAGAGGTCACTGGATTTAATTCAAGAGCAAATTAAATGAAAGCTGAGCACCTGTAAACTGAATTATCCTGTCTTCTACAATAGTCTGTATCAGTTGATGGTGTGTATAGAAACAGGCACACCAAGAGAAACCTTCCCAGGTGAACAATAATTTTGTTTTCTTTTTTTACCCACAAATCAACTAATTCTTAGGAAGTAACAGGCATAATTTTAGCACAAATGTTCTTTCGAGAAATATGAGATTGGAATACGTTTGAATTCTAAACACTGGCTTGGAGAATATTGGCTTCTAAGGAAAAACTAATATTTTACCGTTCTCAGGACATCACAGTGGAAAGTTCTGAAATATACAGCTATTAGGAAAACAAAGCTCTTTATATTTGTGACTAAAATACATAGAAAAACATTTTCTTAGAACTTGAAGGCTTTGAAGAAGGTAAGTCCTGCAGACTAGACAAAATACTACCATTTTTGTGGAAGAACAGTTCCAAATTAAATGAGGGGTTAATTAGTTCATGCCTGGGAGGTGTCAGTGAGGTGACTGAGCTTGTTATGTGGAAACACGAACATAAGGTTTAAAATGACCTTATTTTACTTGGGTTTTCACATTCACTAGCCTAGTTTGCATACGTCTTACTTGAAAAACAGTGAAGCCTGATATCAAAAACTTGTGCTTCTAAAGTAGGGGGTGGGGGAAAAAAGGTTTGCTGGTAGCCACGCAAAGAAAAAGCAAACCAAGCACACAAATCCGTGGTTGCGGCAGTAACGGCGCATGTCGTGGGTTTGTTCCACGGTCTCAGGTCAAACATAGCGTTTGTAGTTTGAGGGTCAGTGCCCGCCAGAACAGAAAGCCTGAAATCCTCAGCTGCCAGGGTTCCAACAGTGTGTGTGTGTTGCCGGCTTTGCAGCGAGCCCCACGAGCGCGGCGCAGATGAGCCTGTCCAACCCCAGCATGCTGCGCACGCACAGCCTGTCCAACGCCGACGCGCCCTACGACCCCTACGGCGACACGCGCCTCCGCAACAGCTCCATGTCCCTGGACGAGAAGAGCCGCACCATGAGCCGCTCCGGCTCCTTCCGCGACGGCTTCGAGGAGGGTCAGTCGAGCCCCGTGGGGTTGGGAATGCTCAGAGGGTGGTGTTGGCGCGGGAGCTCGGCGCTTTTCTGTTCGAGCACGGATTTCTCAGTGTTAGGGGAAACCGTAGCCCTAGTCGTGGTTGTTCTGTTCGTAGAATCAGAGTGTTCTGAGAGACCTAGAGGACTATCAGATGCAGCTCCTGGTCCTGCCCAGGACACCTCAACCATCACCCCATGTGCCCGAGAGCATTGTCCAAACACTCCTTAAACTCTGCCAGCCTTGCTGCTGTGACCACTGCCCTGGGGAGCCTGTTCCAGTGCCCAATCACCCTCTGGGTGAAGAGCCTTTTCCTGCTATCCAACCTAAACCTCCCCTGACACAACTTGAGGTTGTTCCCTCAGGTCCTGTCACTGGTCACCAGACAGAATGATGATGCTTATTCAGTGATTGTTTTGGTCAAACACGGGAAATAAGTGTTGTATCTAGACCTTGGCTGTTCAAAAAATGGCTTAAACATATCCTGTGCTTCATTTTTAGTGCTCTCGGAATGACTAATTTGTGCTTAGAGTCAGCACATTAGCGTTTCTTCAATAGGGGCATTCTGAACTTGCATTTCCACAGTTCTACTGTAGATAAGTAGAACTTACCTATAGATAGAGATATAGATAGATCTATCTATAGATAGATATAGATAGGTCTATCTATGGATAGATACAGATCGTATCACTTATCTATAGATAGTATCACTTATCTGTAGATAAGTGGTATCAGTTGGGCTGTTTCTACCCCAGTAATTTTTCCAGTATTTAATTTGTATTTCCTTTTCATTTCTGCTGAATGTCCTGGCTTGATGCAACAGATTTTTCAAAGAAAGGAACTGAGTAGTTCTTTGAAACATCTAGGCTTGTCTTTTTAGTGCTTCATCATTTTTTCAAATATGTAACCACACCTGATAAAAAGAACCCATGTAAACATAATAAGAAAAAGCATTTACCTATAAATGAATATTTCATTTCGTTGCTCTGATCAGGCATCCTTGTGGCTGTGAGCACACATTAAAATCCTCAAGCACTGCACTTTGAAAAGTCAAGCACGGAGTGGTTTATAGGAAACTCTTTCAACATTATCTCTTTGAGTCTTAAATCTCTTTTCTGGCAAGTGTTGGGAGCTTGATTGTACTTTACAAGCTGCACCAGCCTTTGATTGCTCTTTCCTCTGCTTCTGAAGACCTGCACTTACTCAGCACTGTCAATGCCAGTGCCCCATGGTTGTTGCTCCCCAAGAGCCAGGCACGCATGGGAGCCACACTTCAGTGCTTGCAGAAACCTGAATTCTGTTGAGATCCACAAAGTGCCCTCCTGGAGATTCTGGTTATCCCATCCACGGGGGGTTTTTTGCCATTGGCGGAGGTAGAAAATATGTATTGGGTATGTCTTTGGAAAGATTAATTAATTAATTGGTTATTGAATTTAGTCAATCTAACTTCAGTACATTTGATTGTATTTTAGGGGTCTATGGCTGAGTGCCTTAATTCCCATGCAATACAACAGCTGAGAATTTTCATTAGGGGTTGAAAATTATTAGAATAATGCTAGGGCTAAAAACTGGGTCATTGAAGGAATTAACCTTTGTTTGCACTCAGAAAGGTGAATGATCATGAACAGTCAAAGCCTGCCAGATGCTCAGCCAGTCAAACTCCATACTGTGATGAACAGTCATGCTCTTGCTAAATTGTCCCCTAATATAATCTGTGAAGGAATTTGAATCACGACATCTGTGTTACACTTCAGTGATTTACTGAAGGAGCCATTGCAGCAAAACTTACTCAGGTTTTATTGAAGACATCCTCCAAAAAATTGTAGCCTTAGTCTTCTAACAGTGCTCGAAATTGCAGCAAATCCATTTTGGTGCATTGGAGGTTAAACTCTGTCTTGTAGTTCAGAAATTCTTGTCCAGCAGAGAGGCTAGCGGGGATAAACATTTAATAAATATTGCATGTTTGAAGATAAGCCATTAAAAAAAAAGGAAGAAGAAAAGGAAAATTTGAAAATAGTTAGGTGAAATGTTCTATTAAGGGCTTATTCATTTGAAAAAAGTAATAAAAATAAAGTCTAAGAAATATCCACTAAGTTATGGACTTGAAAGTGGTTGGAAAATAACACTTTTGTATCTGAGGAAGGAATTGGACCCTACAGTGGACATACTGAAGATCTCTTTTAGATTTTCCTCAAATTTTCACACCTAAAAGGATAATAATACTTTACCAGATGGATTGAATGTCTAAGTGTAGTCTCTATTTCTGTCTTCAGGAGAAAGGTCTTCTATTACTTCCCTGGCTGTAGAGAAGGCAGGAGTCACCTGCTTATTAGCTCCTGCTAATTTCTCAGGGAATCACAAGTTCTAAGTGATTAAGTGTTTTTGAATATAGCAGAGATTTGCCTTCACCTTGAAAGAATAGATTAAAAAGTATTATAGAAATTTAAATTTGTGGTTAGTGAAGAAATTGATTTTATACAATCATCCAGTGTTATTGAAGCATAAATACAGTCTTAAATGAAGCTTACCAACCTACTTTTTAATTATTTCCTAGCACATAAGATTACAAGACATTTGCTTCTTGTTAACTTCAGCAGGGCCAGGATTTATTCTTTAAAGCCTTATCTTCTCTTGTCTCTGGGCGTGAGGTATAGTCATGTTCTCTCACAGCACAGCATGTAGGTGGGGAGGTCAGCCTTGCAGTATAGAACTCTTGTGACAGACAGGGTTCAGGGCTGTGGAGGTGCCAGCAGGAGCAGCCTCAAAACTTGCCAGAACTTCACGGGGAAAAAACGCAACGTAAAAATTAAGTGGTCTCTTGGCTCTCCAGTTTCCCCACTCCCCCAGCCAACAGTCTTCCCCAGGAGCTGGGCTGCCACTGGCTCCACCCTGATACTTCAGCTTCCAAGAGAGAGAAAAAAACCAAATGTTATCATTGGGATATAAATTGTTATTCCTTTTTGTGCTACTGACTGCAATACCAGTTGTTCTTTCTGCTCTCTGGGCAGATGATCACAGCTAGAGCCTTTCTTTTCTAGCATTAAAAATGATACATGCTTGCCTGTGCATTTACAGTGCTTTAAAATAACAGCTCCAGACCAGTTTGGGTTTGTAGGCTGCGTGCAGATGCATGCTGGCTGCAAGAAACAGGAATTGCATCAAGAGCATAACTGCCTTCAGGCTCCTAGTTAAATAGCCTTCAAGTAGCCATCTGCAGATACTTTAAAAAGAAATTGCACAAATGCATTAACTCTTTAGTTGTCCGTGAAATGAGAAATCTGAAATTATGCATACATTCAAACGATGCATGTTAGTCACCTTTCGTGGAGGAATTTAGGAGCCATGTCGACGTGGCACTTGGGGACATGGTTTAGTGATGGCCTTGGCAGTGCAGGATTAATGGTTGGGCTGGATGATCTTAGAGGCCTTTTCCAGCCTAAGTAAATCTAGGATTCTATGTGATGGTGATGTTTCACAAGGCAGGAGTAGGATTCCCAGAGTTATATGTTCTTTCCTTTTTTTTCTCATTTTGAGTCTTCTCTCCTGTATTAAAGTCCCAGTGTGATCTTAAAAATTCCAGCTGATGCTAACTCAAAGATGTGCGTGACCAAGTCCATGGTAAAGGTTTCTGCTTCCTCTCTGGCTAGCTGGTAAGGCTCTTTTTTGGTTACATCTCTATTAGGAAAAAAATTCAACAAGGAAAAATAAGGGAGGCAGACCAGGAAATAATATTCTATTCCCTGTATGAGTCCGTTTGTGGCCTTGTGCAATACTGCCTCACTTTGGGCTTTCCATCTTGAAAATCTTAAGGGGAAAATAAAAGTAAAGAAAAGTGAGAAAGAGATCTTAGGCGCAGAATATCTGTGATACCAAGCTAAAATTGAAATCTTCAGCTTGGAAGATGATGGCTGAAGGGGCATGTGTTGAATTTGGTTTGTTATGAAGAGATTGGTTGTCTGTTCTTTCTCCTAACACAGTGGTGCAGAGGCACCCAAGGAGCTTACTGACTGATTCAGCAGCAGCTCTAAAACAACTGCAAAGAATTGAATTTCTGAACACAAGAGAATTTTTCCTTACAGACAAAATGTGTCAGTGGATTCAGTAGCAGTTAAGCGAGTTAATGGAAGAGAGGTCACAGCAAGCAAGATAATGGTCTGACTGCAGTTTCCGTCCCTGGGATTTCCATCTCTGCTGATTCCCAGAAGGCGCAAAGACATACCTGGGGAACAATCACTGTGTATCTGTCTCCTCATTCTTTTCAGTAAACATGGGCTGTGGTTGCAGCCAGGGCTGGAGCACACCATTAGACAGAGCTTGGCTCTGACTCACACCACTTATTTTTATGTTCTAAGTGCAGTATAGTCCTTAATGCCTAACTAGGAAGATAATTTTAATTGAAAATATGATTACCCAGAGAAAGCGAATGGGTGTGAGGTTTTTTTTTTACTTTCTTGTGGGTTTTTTAAATTGTCTGAAATTCCTTCAGAAGCCAACTTAGACCTTGTTTACTTCTCTTTCCAGTATTGCCTTAGGATATAATGTCAGTGGGAAAGCAGAACCCATTTATTACAAATGTAGAATTGTAGTAGGTAATTAGAGAAAAATGGCACCTTTTCTAAACTTCTTTTTTTTCCACTGGAGGACTTAGAAGAAAGAAAAAGTGATTTTATGCTATTTCATCTGATTTGTGTTCAGTTACCTGAATTTTGAACAAAGTTTCAGTTCAGTACTATTTGTTTCTAAAAATAAAAATAAAGGAGAAGTAATTTTGCATGTTTCAGTAGCAGAAAGAATAGCTTCGGGTACTTTTTTCAATAGTGTAATAAAGAATGAAATGATGGTATATTTGTATGTAAATCCTGATGCCTGCATGATGGTAACAGCCTTGAGAATCACAGAATAGTTAGGGTTGGAAGGGACTTCTGAAGATCATCTAGGCCATCAGTGCATATGTGGGTTCTTTATTGAATTTAAATGCAAAAATTGCTTGAAATGAATCCTTTTCCAGAAGTTTGGTAGCCATGTTTTCATTGTTCATTTCTTTATGAGAGAACAAACTTTGCTGTGTTAATAAAATGTCATTGCTTTAAAGAAAGACCAAGAAGCCCCGCAGGGGGAGGGAATGTTGGGCTCATTGATGCACTGATACAGTCAGCAAAAGGAAGATACATCTGCATTTAGAGGACAATTCACAGGCCTAAAATTAGACAATGTTTTTTTTTTATCTTGGGTCCTCCACATCTTTCCCTGAAGCATCTGGTTACACACAGGAGCTGGGCGTTATGGTTTTCTCAGGACATTCCCGTCTTGGTCTGCTTAAAAAAAAACCAAAACAAACCCCTCAATCTCACCTAAAACTGAAGATTAAATACTTAGATTTAATTTTATAATCTCATCTGCATTTCTTGGGTGGGTTTTTTTTGTTCTTTTTTTCTTCTTTTTTTTTTTTTTTTAATATTCTTGAGTAAGCTCTTCTGCAAGAATTTTAAGATAAACTCTCCAGAGAAATATTTATTTCAGAAAAGATCTTCATCAAAACTTTTACAAAGTTTCCTGGCCACACCTCATTTTCCCAAACAAACAAGTCTTGTGAGAATTTTAAAACAGCTTTACCAAATCCAAGGTTGTGGATCATATCAACTGGCAATGCATGCTTCAAACCGTACATTATTAGTGCAGTAATATAATTAAGTTTATGATGGATGATGAAATTTGTGAAAGTATTTCTTCAGCAGATTGGTGGTTGACAGTGGATGACTTATGATGATTCTACTCTGTGGCTAGTGTACTTACATTCATTGTGTTTATTTTCTTTCCTTTAGTGCATGGGTCTTCTCTCTCTTTGGTGTCCAGTACATCATCTATTTATTCCACAGTGAGTATAATGGAATGAAGAGTTTATTTATTCATCAAAATTATTGAATTGACTGATCTTGCTGTGCAAGTTTTGCCATTCAAGGAGCAGGAAAAAAGCAGTTTTCATTTGACTGTGTTCTGAATGCTAGCTAGGAATGAATGTTTATGTTCTTGAAGTTGACTGTGCATATTTAGTAGTATCCTCATTAAACACAGACTTCAGTGGCCTAAAAGCAGCCCTTGATTTTTTGAGTCTGTATTTTAGGCTGTGCTAAGTAGGTTTTGCTACAAAGCACCTCAGTAAATAGGAGGAGATTTGAACTTCATTACTTACAGCATCCCAGAATTTGCTGAATAATCCCATCCTTACATTAATGGTTTGCTACTAAAGAAGTTTTAAGTCCACTTATGCACAGATATTGATCATTCTAAAAAAAGGCCATTTATTCGCTCTGCCAGTTACGTTTTCTCCACAAGTATGTATTCATTTTGGTTATCTGATGCTAAAATAAGACTTCTGGAGTTTGAAAATACAGGGGAGCACTCAGAGCTTCAGGTTCCTGTGATTGCTGCATGAGTGGCCCCAGTAATGTGTTTGGATGGGTGTAATTTTCCTGGTGGTTGGTAGTGAGCATGTTTACTTAGAAACGGTGGGAGTGTGTGACTTCCTACCCCATACTTCTCCTTGGCTGATAACTGTGGTTAGAAACAAGCCATAGCAGCCAGAATTCTATCATGCTGACCACAGTGGATGGTCAGTACATCCACTTGGCATCCTCACAGCTGGCTGTGTGTCCTCACTTTTCCATTGCCACAGTGCCTAGGCAGCACCCAAGTGGGAGGAATTTTTAATTGGTTTTGGGTTTTTTGGCGTTTTTTTTTGCACATCACTTTGGAATGCAAAAATGTGACCTCCTTCCCATGGAGAGCTGAGTGTGGGACGAAGGGAATTTCCTGGGATCAGCCAAGTTCTGTGGCAGTCCTGGTTCTTCAGAGCCTCGTGCTCCTTGTGGACAGAGCCAGGACTTCTTCACGCTTCCGTGATTGGGATCAGAGGTGCACTGGTCAGCAGGCTGGGAGGTGGAGCCCAAATTCCTTCCTGCAGAAGGAAGTACATCCAGCAGCCTATTTTCCTCTTCCTTAAGAGTAAATAAATTAGGAGATTAAATTAGACTGAATATGGATGTGGGAATCCAAAATAAGGAATTCACATTAGTTTTTGAAATACAAAAGGAGAATTTGCATAAATTTGTCAGGCTGGTTATGTTGTAATATCCTCACATTCTTCCTTTTATTTTACAGCCTGAAGAGAAGTGCCAGTCAGAGGTAAGAGCACATCCTCTTTGACAAGCATAAATGACACTCTGCGTTGTGTGTCTTGCTATTTTATTTCTCCTTGTTATGATGCACTGAAGTGCTCTCTTAAAACCAACAGATTCGCAAGCTACGGAGAGAATTGGATGCATCCCAAGAAAAAGTGTCAGCTCTGACAACTCAGCTGACTGCTAATGTGAGTACAACTCTGAGAGCAAACACTGACCTGGAATGCATTTAATGCAACAATTACCACCCAGGGTTTTTTTAAGTGACAAAAAAAATTCATATGTGTAACATTCAGTTCGTATTACTGATGTGTTTAAAGAAAAAATAACTGCATGCATGTGTGGGACATGTCCAAAAATAGTATCCTCTGCCCTACTAAATTATCTTACACCTTTCTTTAAAAACTGAGTTAGAATATGAATTTGGCTTTGTACATATGTAAGCCATCTTAAGGTCCTGAGAAAATCATGGAGGACAGGGTCTTTTTTTATAAATTGTGTCTTGCTTTGACATTTGGATATCAAATATTTGTGATTGTGGAATGTGATCCAGATAAATATTATAATTGGTAGGAACAAAAGTTAATAGAAACTCGGACTGAAATGCATCATGTTTTTCTGTTGCATAAAGATGTGGGTTAATGGCATGATAGATAACACTGGCATAAGGAGCTCTGGAAACTAATTTAAAGTTAAGCCTAAAGAATGGAGATACCTGACTTTTTGTCAGTGTAGACAATACTCCTTCTTGTTCCTTTCAGGAATTTGAGGGATAAGTAATTTAAGACACTCAGGGGAAAAAAATACTTGGAATCCAGGAGGTGTTGAGGCAATACTGTATGACCCTGTGCAAGTTTATTTGCGCGTTCAGTGCTACAGTCACAGAGAGCGGGAATCTGCAACACAGGAGCTTGCAAGGAAAATAAGCAATTCTAGAGTAAATAAGCTGCAGATGAATAGTCAGCAGATCAGATCATACTGATATCCTGGTTTATGGGAATGAATAAACATCAGAACATGTGCTGCTTGAAAGGGACATTCCTGTCCATCGGCTCTCGGAGTAGGGGGAGTGCAAAGCTTGGGACAGGGAAGGACAGGTTTCACCTGAGCAGTATCACAGGACAGCTTCAAGGGGAAATCTGTGCTGACCACTGCAGGCATCACAGTGCTTCATTCAGCTTGAAAATGGGGCCAGAAAACCAAGAACACAGTTATAACAGAGAGGTCAAATAAAAGGGCTTTGACTGCATGAAACCACTTCGTCACTGTCCCAAGAGGAAAAGAAAGCAGTTTAAACATCTTTCAAGAGTTAAATCTTATATTTGCCTTTCAAATATAAAGGGGATGGATAGATGAGTTGGTTTACCCCCAGAAGTTTCTTTTGGTTGTGGGAAAACAGGACCAGATTCTCTTGCATAGGTTTTTAATGATGTTGTTAAATAACCCAGCTTGTGTCCTTCAAACAAAGAGCTTGTCAGCTGAGCAGCTCATTTGGCTCTGCCTTGGCTTTATTGCACTCTCCTTGCCACAGTTCAGGGTCACTGGGCTGGTGCTCAGCACAGGCTGCTCACTGCCTGGCCCAGCTGCTCTTCATCTGCCCAAGAATTTCTGTGTGGTTACTGCCACTCTCTTTGTGGAGAAAGTTCTTAATGTACCCTTCTGTATGTTTTTCTTTGGATTTGGGGTCGTTTGGGGTTTTGTGGGTTTTTCTTGTGGGCTTTCCTCAAAATAAAAAAAGTTGGCATATCATTTCTTATTTTGATAATATTCCATTTTTGCTTAGTGCACTTTGCTAAAATCTTGCAGTGTTTTATCCATGCTATTTAAGCTTCTTAGACTTGAGCCTGCCCCTGATTTGTCCACAAATTGGCAACAGAGATGTTGCTATAACTGTCCTGGTATTAAATTTCAGTCTCTACCCACCTCTTTGCAGAGAACATGCCCTTTTTCCATGTAGAAGGCAAGGTCTGCTCCCAGAAAGACTGAGATTAATAAATGCTGTTAGTTAAGACACTTGGACATTTCCTTTAGACATGATTCCTGTAATAAAAGGTAATTAAAACTTAGACAATTCAAATTAATCTTTTCAATTTACAATTTTTTCCTGAATTTCCTTGCATAGACACTGCAGTTGTTGATGCTTCTCAAGCCATCGAGGGCATGAATTTGAAAACAATTTGCTCCAGCAATAGAAAGTGAAGATACATTTTTTTTCTGTAGCTCACTTAACGATTTGGAGATAGGATTAATTGCAAGATCCGGTTTTGAAAGAGCAACTGGTTTTTAAGGCTTAGGTCAAAGTGTTAAGGGTTTGTATCCTGTTCCTAACCCATGCAGTCATGCTTGCCCATTTATTTTTTGCTTTTGAAAAGTATTGCTGAATATCAGCTTTGTTGTTCCCTGTTCCTCCTCCCCAACAGAAGCTGTGCGCTCTAAGTTTTTAAAATAAATATTTAGATTTTCCTACGTGTGTAGTGTTAGGTTTTGAATTACTTTTTGCCATTTTCTCACAGTCTCAGCTCTGCTTATTTTCATAGAGGCTGATGGGAACGAGAGCTGCACATCCCCATGTTGTTGTACTGCTCATGTTTGTTTTCATTGTGAATGTGAGAACAGTTATTTAGGATAAGTCAACTGTGTGCTGCTGCTGAATGAGTCTGGAATAGCTCTGTGAAAGGTTTTGCTATTCAGTATTTTTTTAGGTGAGGAAACGTCCTTTTCTGCTTGGAAAGATTTCACCGTTTCACTTGTCATTGTGCATATAGAATTCTTTTTAATAGATAAATAGCTATTTTTTTCTATGGTTAGTGTAGATTATTATGGCTAATGAGACAAACGTATATTGAAATATACCTGTGATCAGTTATGTGTGCACATGCATATGAATACCCATAAAAAAGTGCCATGTCAGGCCTCTAGAAATACAGTTTCTTACATTCTTTTCCATCTTCTCAATCTACTGTTCCTTCCTTTTGCCTCGGTCATTTTCAATTCCTAGCTGATGCCTTTCATGTAATGGACACTGTGTTCTCCATGCTTCCTGGGAAAAAGATTTGACAGTCTTCTCCCAAGAAGCACAGAGAAGTCAGTTTTTTTCTTTCCTTGGGAAAAGAAAAAAGGGTAATTGGCCAAGCAGAAGGAATTTTGGATGATATGTAGCAAGCTGACCTTGGCTGGAAGCAAGGTGTGCTCAGATGTTGGAGAAGTCTTTGAGTTGGCTGCAAGTTTATCAGCTGGCAAAGCTGGTTCTCCTGGTGAGATAAACACAGTGAGAACCTCCACCCCTGTGACTGCCAGCATCTTTTTGCCTTAGTTATCCACAAGGAAAATAGTGGTTTAGTTGGAGGGAAGTTTCTGCCTGACTCTTCTCTATACAAAAACTTGATTTATGTTTTATTGTTGGCAAGCATTTCCATAATGTGTACTCTACTCGTTTGACCTTTTCTAAGCAGTGTTTTCTCTGCACCATTTACACAACAAACAACGCCAGGCACTGGGTGGACTGATTAAATACCTGCAGAAATACTCTTTTTTGGGGGAAGAGAACAAACTCCTTCTGTGTGCTTTGATTTCAGGCTCACCTGGTGGCAGCGTTTGAGCAGAGCCTGGGGAATATGACAATCCGACTGCAGAGCCTGACCATGACAGCAGAACAAAAGGCAAGCTTCAAAAGGATTTGGAAAGTCTTCATTTCTGTGTCCAGCATTGCTGCCCGTGCTCCTTCTGTAGTTCTGTGGGGGGAAAAAGTCACATACGTAACTTGCCTTAGCACCCTCATTTGTGGTGACAGAGTAAAATGTAATAAATAATTTGTATAAAACACTCATTTTCTGCGTTGGGATTTTGTGGCAACTGATCAGGTTATTCCTATCAGTTGTTGCTTTGGGCACAAGTCTTCAGTGTTGCATATTTCTGCAATATATTTCATCCCAATGCAGCCATACATGGGCATGTTTAAAAGAAACACCAAGAAGAATACGTACAAGACTGGCAGCATTGTGGTTTTGGACAGTATACTTGAAAAGACATTATTTCTCCATTACAGAACACATGCCTTTTTTGTATCTTAATACCCAAGCTGTCTTGCACCCTGTTGAAGGTGTGCTTCCCCAGGTATCCCAAACCTCATTTTCACCTCCTTATACATTTATATTCCATAAATTCACTATGAACTAGCAAAACTCAGATGGAAAAGCAGCTTCTTTGGAATTCTTCTCCCATGCACTGTCATATGGGTTTTTTCCTTATTCAAGGACTCGGAACTGAATGAGTTAAGGAAGACAATTGAACTCCTGAAGAAACAGAATGCTGCTGCTCAGGCTGCCATCAACGGAGTCATCAACACACCTGAGCTCAACTGCAAAGGTGAGAGACAAGCACCACATACAGAGATGCCAGGGCTCTCCAGTGGGGCTTCAGTCCTCTGGGCAATAGCTGATGTAACCATCAGAGTTACCCAGAATAACCCAGCAGTTTACACTGGGATAAATTGCTGAAGGCAAAATTTGAAGCTTCTCAGATTTTAATCTCGTCACAAGAAACAAGGATTTGAAATAGGCAGTACATCCATTGGAATAAGTGATTGTCAGAATGCTGAAGAACATTTAGGTTTTCCTGAATGTTTCTTCAGGACTGCATGATTAATAGCACTCATCAGATTTCCTAGATAGTTTTGACACTGCCTCTGTTCGTATCCAGGCCCTGGAGCTGCTCAGCCCACGGACCTGCGGATCCGGAGGCAGCACTCCTCAGACAGTGTCTCCAGCATCAACAGTGCCACCAGCCACTCCAGTGTGGGCAGCAACATTGAGAGTGACTCCAAGAAAAAGAAGAGGAAGAACTGGGTGAGTGTGTTTTAGCAGACTGTGTGAGGTTTATGTGAAACTGTCAGGACGTGCATGGTGAAATTCACCCAGCTGCTCCTTCCTGCCTCGTGCAGCAGGTCAGCATAAGGACTGTGCACTGCTTAAATCCTGGGTAAACTCTCCTGTGAAGGCTTAATTGAGTTGGAAGTGATGTGTATCCTTGTGTTGACTCTGCAGAGGATTGAATTCTAGCTCGACAGCTAAAAGGCAAGTCTTAAATTAGAAATAGCTGTCAAAGATCAGTTCTGTCTAAAGGGGTGTCCAGCCCCTTAAGGAAAATGTGGCATCTGTCATTAGAGTAAAAAAACCCACAAGAGAAGATCATTCTTGTGGGGTTATTTTTTTGTTTTTATCTTGTAGGGCTTTCTTATAAGTGAACTTATTAAACACTTCAAGAACTCTTTGTCCAGCATTAACTTGGAGTTCTAAGAATAATATATAAAAAAAATACTGATCTTTATAAATTTTTTCATGACGAACATCTCTTTTGGAAGTTTTTGCAATACTTACCTATCATTTCCCGTTTTTCCCTCCTTGCTCATCATGTACTATGTACAAGGTACCCTGTACTGGAGGAAAGGTACATTATCTTCAACTCCATTTTCAATTAGACCATAACTGCCTTAGTGACCTAGTCTGGTTGTAGTTTGGACTGAAGTCCCTAGATCCTTTATTGTAGCCAGTAAAACAATCCACCCCTTTCTTCCCACTGAACTTAAATCTCCCTGGATCTCTTGGGTGTACAGATAAATCTGTAGAGATGCAAAATGTGGTTAGAGCTAGTGAAAGCTTCATTTGTATTTGCACAATATCCTCTCAGAAATGTTGATGAAACTCCTGAATTGTAAGAAAGAGCTTCCTGAACAAGTTCTTGTTTTTATTTCTCTCTTATCTCAGAGGTTTCATTTTGGTATCTCTTGGTATTGCCAGCTGCTTCACAAAAGAAGCATTTCCACTCTGCCCCTTAAATAATTGGTTCTTCTCCAAATCCTTCTTGTGCTGTACATTAGTATATAGACAGAGTAAATTGCTGTAACTTTTAAATTTCTGGCAACCCTTAGTTTGTGACACAAAACTTTTGTGTCATTAAGCCTCGGTTAAGATAAACACTTTTTAAAATTCTTGTTTAACTTCTATTCTTTGTTATTGTAACCTAGTGGATATGGTCCTACATCAGCCTACATTTCTCATTCATCCAATAACTATATTTGAGGAAGGTTAAGGGAACATTTCCTTATTATAAAGATAAATAAATAAAGTTTTCATGAAGTAGAGAAACAGGACAGTATTTTTATGTTGTTATTAAAAATGAGTATGTCCTTGCTGTGAAATGAAGATTGGAAATTAAAACACTACTGAGAAGAATATGTGAGTTGAATCTGATTCACACATTCTTTGTTCCACCAGGGCTGAGGAAGTTCTCAGCCAAGATCTTTGTGTTCTGTGTAGAAGGAATGCAGCTGTCCATTCAGAGCTGAAATGTCAGATTTTCAACATTTCTCATTGTAGAGTCTTTGTCTAGCTTAAAACCAGCTTTCAGATCATATTAGTCCAGCCTGTGTACAGTGTGTAATTTGCAATGGCATTAAAAGGTGTACATGGAAGTATTCTGAGTGGCAAGGGAGCCATGAGGATCATCAAGTCCAGACCTTGATCCCAAGGGGGTTTAACTTTTAGGGCTCCCTAAAAGTGAAACCATATACCTAAGAATGTTGTCCAAATTCTTCTTGAACACTACCTGGTGAATTGTAACATTGAGGTAACATCAGTTTAATGACATGAATAGTAATTCTTGTTTGGAAAATGGCAGTCACATTACAGAAGGTTATTTTAGTTTCAGGTAGGGAGAGAAGTTGCAGTATTTTCACATGGTAAAATACCTGTTCCTGCAAGGAAAAATACATTATTAAGTTGTCTCTTAGCCAAAGCACTCTGCCTGAGCTAAGGAGAAAATGTAATTTAAATAGTTAAGAGAGTTTGGACCTGGTGTCTTCCTTAGGTAATGCAAAAAAAAAGGCCGTATGTGGTTTGAGACACCTGGTTTTGGAAAATACAGGGTTCCGGTTTTAAAGTAACTGTTTGTTAATCATTGGTCATGTTTGTCTTAGAAATCCAGAACTTCCCTTGTCAGTGGCTTTATCTGTTAAAACGTGTCTTTTTTCCTTCCCCCACTTCCTTTTGCTTGCACTTCTTCTGGCAGGTCAATGAGGTAAGGAGGACCTACTTTAAACTGGGAGGTACAAAGCTAACCCACCATTGACACCACTAACCCTGCCAGCACCATTAACCTGGGCTGGGCCCTGTGCCAGCACAGCTGCAAGCTGTCACCACGCCGCTGTAAAGCTTGTTGCACTGAGCAGAGTTTGCTGTCAAATAGCTCGTAAAAAATAGGAAGCATCCGTAGCCACTCCTATTGACCTTATTAATCTGATAAAATAGTTAAGGAAAAAAAGAGCTTTTTTTCGTTTTTCACCTGTGTTAACTATGTATGTGAGTATGGCTGTAGCATCTGGAGTATTTGCATGTTGAGAGTTTTTACCCTGTGTTTTTTTTTGCCTGGTTTCACTCTTAATGACAGACCTGCTGCTGTGGTCTTGTTTTTTCCAGTTACGCAGCTCCTTCAAGCAAGCTTTTGGGAAAAAGAAATCTCCCAAGTCAGCATCTTCTCATTCAGACATTGAGGAGATGACTGATTCTTCCTTACCTTCCTCACCAAAGCTACCACACCACAACACCACTGTTTCAACACCACTGCTGAGAGCTTCTCATTCCAACTCCCTGTAAGTGATTTTTGTAATTTTTAGACAGAAAATGGCATGGAAGGCATCCTGCTGCATTGGTAGAGGAAAGGCAGAGCACAGAAATGCTGAATTCATGTATTCAGAGGTTTAAAGATGTGTGAACTGACTCCCAGTCCGGTGCCTTTGCATTAGTGTCCAGGAAGCCAAAAATCCTTGCGTCAGTACTGAAGTGTAAATATTTCATTGGGTTGCTCTCTCAGCAGAATGTACTGAGTATCAAGAATATTTATAACCAGGGTGACCTTGAGGTGCCAAAGTAATTGGATCTCTTGCTGTTAATTAAACAAACCAGGTCAAATCTGGGATTTTGTTTCTCTCGTCTAAACCAGCACATATTGTATTAATCTGCCGTGGTAAGTTCCCAATTCTATTGACAAATTCAGATAAAGGAAAGGAAATCAAACTCTGTGGTTTACTGATACAGATGAGCTCATCTAACCACTCATGCCTGGTGAATGGAGATGATCCACCCCTCTTTCCTTCTGTAGCTCCCCAGACACCTGTGTCTGGTCCTTTCCATGGCCACATGTGAAATAAAGTTTAACAATTCCCTTCCCACGCTGTTTTGAGTCTGAACACACATTTTAGAAGGTGCGTGGAAAATTTAGTAAAACAGCTTTTACCTCAATTCCATCAGTAGCTTTGTGACTTGAGCAGGATAAATAAATACAGAAAGTTGTAACAGGCAATATTGTGAAAGCTGTAATTACCAGACAGCCTCCTGACCTTGGGAGGTCATGCAGAGCTTCCAGCCTGATTTCAGAACAAATGCATTGGTGTAGTTCCCCTCACTTGTTTTCACATGAAGAGGTGAAAACAATAGCAATAGTTTCCAGCTGTATAACAGTGATGAAATGTCAGTAGCAGAAGATAATCCCCCATGATTTTTTGTTTCAAAGCTTCTTCTGTCTCTTGAGCCTAACCCAGTGCATTTCTGGCGACTACAGCAAGTTGTGCTTTAGAACTCTCAGGCCAGAAAATTGTCAAATGATGATCCCATCTGTCATCAGCCAAAATGCTGTGTGGGTACGTCTCACCTTGCTATGGAAGCTGAAAGGATAAACATGAACAAAGAGTAAATATGTGAACTGGGGGAAGGATAGAGCACAAGTGACACTAGTGTTTTTTGGCTTTTTGGTGGGGAAAACATCTCTCATTAACCTGATTTAGCAAAGACATGTTAGGTAAAATCCCCCTTAAAGTGTGCAGCTGTGTGGTTGATCTTTATAGAGATACAGTTAAAAATGTGCTGAAATGTTCTTACTCAGAAACTTTTTTTTTTGTGGGCGGAGGGAAGAAAAATGCCACCAAATTTTTTTTAAGCTTGAGCTCTTTAAAGTGAGCAGGAATTTATCATGCTTGAATAGGTGTAGAGTTCCAAAGCCCTCCAGAGCAGTTCAGGGAAACCCAGCTGTGCACACCTGGTGAGCTTTAAATCTGTCTGTGAACTCATCAATCTCCAACCAACTGCTGTTAAATGCCTGCACCCCCTTTATTCATTTGGATTTTTGGCTTTAGAAGCTTTCCTTTATAGCAACTATTGCAAAAAAAAAAAAAGAGGACTATCTGATAGTAGGTGATTTCAGATGATTTAATTCAGGTGAATTCAGCTAATAGTAGATGATTTCAGATACTGATTAAAGGAAAACAACCCTCAGACATCTTTGTTCCATTAGACTCTAAGATTTCCATGACCTGTTTAATATCTGATCCTTAATATTAGTGGTACCACTAATTCAACAAGCCGGAATTGCTACCTGCTTCAAGCAGAATAGGAAGGGCTTTATTCCTCCTCTCCCAATAAATCCTGGAGAAGCACCCTGAGTGAAGGAAGGGGCGTGTGTTCGTCTGTGTCCTGCAGGATCTCTGAGTGCACAGACAGCGAGGCTGAGACGGTGATGCAGCTGCGGAACGAGCTGCGGGACAAGGAGATGAAGCTGACGGACATCCGCCTGGAAGCCCTCAGCTCTGCCCACCAGCTGGACCAGCTGCGAGAGGCCATGAACAGGATGCAGGTGAGGAGCTGTAGGAAAGGGGGCAAAAATCTGGCCTGTCATTCCTTAAGCTGCACCAAGGGGACTATAGGTTGGAAATCAGGAAAAAGTTTTTTACGGAAAAGGTCATAAAGTAGTGGAATGGTCTCGCTGGGGAGGTGGTGGAGTCACCATCCCTGGATGTGTTTGAAAAAAAGACTGGATGTGGCACTTGCTGCCATGGTTTAGTTGAGGTGTTAGTGCTGGGTTGGACTCAATCTTGGAGGTCTCTTCCAACCTAGTGGTTCTGTGAATTCTGTGAATTCTTTGAAGTGCAGCTAACAAGTAATTTGTGAGTTCCCATAAGCTAACAAGCAATTTGCTAATTCACAGTTTTGAGAGTGAGAAGTTCCTTTACCCCAACAATCTGTTCTGAGGGTGAAAAACTAAATTCACCTTGTGTAAATAATATTTGTCCCATGAGAAGTCACAAAGGGAAAATGTAAACATATCTAAAGAGAGAAAATTTGATAGACACACACAATAGCCCTAACTGACCAATGAACTGAGTTTCACTGTATTGATGACCAATTAAGTTTGACACAGTGCCTACTGATATTTCCTATAAGCTTTGGGAGTAATAAAGGAGCCTTCTGAAAACTTTTACTGTGTCATTCTCTCTGTCTTGACTGCCTCTACAACGACAAGGAGCAGCCACCCCACGTCCTGCAGCCTGTGCTCATGTGGCCAACCACCCCCACAGTAAAGATCTAAAGTTTCTGAGTGCTTGCTAAAGGCTGTGTTTAGCTTTGTGCTAGTGTTAAACCTTCACTAAAAGTCTGCTTGAACACCTGACTTTGCTGCCCTCAGCTGCAGCTGTTTCCACCCCAAGATGGGGACAGCATTTTGTTGGCTGTCAGAATGTTTCCATGCTCCCTGCCTTATGGTAGTTAGTGAATTCCCACATATTTAGCTATTTTAGGATACATTGAAAAGTTTTACAGAATGGACACTGTAATAATTAAAATCCTTAATTAAAACATTATGAAAACAGCATTTCTGCTAAACTACCATTTATTCTTGTTTCTTACATTGCTATCTTATAATCATGTTTTCACTGTGCCTTCTAATGTCTGCCTTGTCTTTTCAAGAGTGAGATTGAGAAGCTAAAAGCAGAGAATGATCGGCTGAAATCTGAAAACCACGGTAGCTGCAGCAGGGCTCAGTCTCAGGTTTCCATCTCCTCCTCTCCCAGACACTCAGTGGGTCTCTCTCAACACAGCCTGAACCTCACAGAGTCAACCAGTCTCGGTAAGTTTAATGAGAAGGGTGGTGGGGCAGGTTTTATCCTGCACTTGGAAGGCTTGGGTTGGTTAGCCATGGAAAAATGAAAGCATGAGGATTATTAACAGCTGAGGTGTGGAAATATGTCACGAGCTGGCACAAAGCCTTCTTTTAAATATCATCATAGGCCTGCTACACCCTTAGTCAGAGGTGTCCAATTATGACCTCAGCTCTGAAAAGTCATGTTTAAAGCCATTTAATGGTGCACATTTGGCAGGGGATATCATAGGAAGGAAAATACGGAGTAAGTGGCTAATAATTTTCAATGACCTTCCCTTTTTAAGAGGGATGTGTGGCTGGGAAGTCAGTCAGCCTGATTCTTGTGTTTTACTTTGGGGCATGTGAAGCCCAGTGTTGTGTTAGACTCCAATAAACCAGAATAGCCTCCATTGTCACTGAGCTCCAGCTGTGAAGCTGTTGATGTTTCCTGTCCACAGACATGCTCTTGGATGACACTGGAGATGGCTCTGCCCGGAAAGAAGGAGGCAGGCATGTCAAAATAGTGGTCAACTTCCAGGATGAGGTGAAATGGAAGGAGGTGAGTTGTGTTTCATCCCCAGCTTTTGAAATGTAAGTGGCTTTGGAATGTGTGAGGGAATTCAAGTTTGCCAAAGACTTTTAAGAATTTTCTCAGGAAAACTGTTCATTGGTGTGTTAATAGTAATAGAGAAGGCACTTGGCTGCCTCCAGTTTCCTTGGAGCTGCTGAGAGGGACTGAAATGCCAGAAGCACCAACCTTATGGAAGAACTTGACAAATCCAAACTGGGAGATCTGTACCATGTCATTCTAATTCAAGTTGTCCTCTCTGGCAAAAGTACCCTGTTTAGAACGACATCTTTCAGATGTTTCCCATCCACAAGCACATGAAAGAATCCCAAATAAATTGCAAATATTGTAAAGTTGCATCCTGCCTCGTCTGTTTAAAGTACTACATGCATGCATGTATTACACAATCTTTGCCAAGCAATGGCCTTGCAATCTCACATTTTTGAGTACCTGTAAAAGTGTGTTTGAGAAGTAACTTCATGTCTTCCTGAGGGGTGGACAAAAATCGGAATGATCAGAAATAAAATGGACTCAGCAGATCTTTCCATTAAATACCCATTTTTCATTAATTATTACAATCCCAGATAAACAGTAAAACTGCTGCTGATTGACTGCAGTCAGAGCAAGTTTTAGTAACACTTCAAATTTTATGATAGAAGTTAGTTTTCTCTTCAATTAGTGTTTCACAGTGAGTGCAACTGTAGAAAAACAGAATTATATTTGTTCTGATTTCTTTTATCTGCCTTAAAAGTAACTTACAAAATTCAAAATGCTGTGATACATCAAATATATAAACAAAAACTCTCTTTCTGTATTACTACTTTTACACAGAGCCATATATAATTTATATATATATAGGTTTCTATGCCCACAGCAGAATTTCTAGAAATAAACAGCATAAACCTTGCAAATGTAACATCTTTGATTGTGAAGTCATGGAAGAATGAATTTGACATCTAGAATATTCCTAGGAGTCTTTCTGTCTCTTTGCTGAACTGTAATCCTCTCAAAGATTTTTGAACTCTTCCTGGATTGATTAATAAATACCTTTAACTTAACATCACAGCCACCTGAGTATTCTTTAGATATGTGACTCCAACACTGTAGAAAATGTTTATCATGTGAAAAGGATTCCATATGCCATTCAGAATTCACCATATAGAATAATAAGGATGCCCCATTATTTAGAAGTAGAAGGGGAGGGGGCAGGGAAGCTAGCATTTTAATTACATTGACCACACTTGTCTGATAGAGTTATTCCTGTGTCTTTAGGATTCCAGGCCGCGCACCTTCCTCATAGGCTGCATTGGAGTCAGTGGGAAGACCAAGTGGGATGTTCTGGATGGGGTTGTGAGACGCCTGTTTAAGGTCAGTGGGTACAAAATGCTGTGAGCTCAAGTTCTGTGAGGTTTTGATGGCACCAGGTTGGTTTTATCTTTGTATATTGAGTGCTGTCACAGCAGAGAGCAAACCCCCAGTGCTGCCTGACCTCCCGTGTCCCTTTTCCACCCCAGGAGTACATCATCCATGTGGATCCCGTGAGCCAGCTGGGGCTGAACTCAGACAGTGTTCTGGGCTACAGCATCGGGGAAATCAAGCGCACCAACAGTGCAGAGACCCCGGAGCTGCTGCCCTGTGGGTACCTGGTTGGAGAGAACAACACTATCTCAGTTACCATCAAAGGTAATTTCACCTGACCTGCCTGGTGGAGTTTTCACTGTTGAGTTTTATCAGAGCTTGCTCTGTCAAGAAACTCAGAGGAGCAGAAACTTTTTATTGAGCTGCTTTTTCCTGTTCCTGCCGTTTACTTGCTTCCTTCTTTTTTTGTTTGATTAAGTCAGAGCACTTGGGGTACGCTAGGTCTGTAATTTCAGTGAGTTTTCAACCTGTAGCTCTAGAAATAATTACACATTCCACAGATCTTGAGTTGTCCTGGAGAAGACCTCACACCACAAGAGATGCAGTGAAGCTGTTGAGCAGCAAAGTACTTTACAAATGAGTCAACCCTCAAAATTTCATCAGCTCTTTACCACAGCTATAGTTGTTATTTCCTTCATGCAGGGTAAAAAATAAAATTAATCAGTTGCTTGATTGGTCTCACTGAAGGGTCCCTCCTTAAGTACCAGCAAGGAGGGACCTCAAATTTTATGAAACACCCTAAAATCTGGATTTTTCAAAATGTATGGTTTTCAGAATTCCCATCAATTTCATTCCATAATACTGATAAAAATTTAATGTTGGTGTTTCTCAGGGAAGCACTTTTTAATGAAGACTATTCTGTGAAACTAAGTTCAGGGGTAAAACCCTCAACTGCTGCATTTTGAACATGTATCAGTTTGCTCAAAGTTAGACCAGTGAAATCTGCAGACAGGTGCTATTTGAGAGCAGTGCCAAACATTCTTCAGATCAATTTTGAAATTTGACTGAAAGCAGATTTTTGAATATTGGTCTGAAAACCAAGTTACCTTGTATAGCAAACCAGTGGGCAGGAAGACAAAATAAACTGTGAAACACATCAATTTACCGAGGCTTGACATGAACCCAGGATATTTTACTTATATAAAACACATTGTCCAGTCATAAATCCTAACTGAAATTTTGTATAAGGTCTGCCTGTGTCTGTAAAGCTGCAATTTGAGTTTATATTTAACTTGCACTGACTTGACTTGTGCCTTGAAGGTTCATAAGTGATAACAGTTTTCAATAAAATAGAAATGTATTTAATCAATTTATGGAAAATCACTTACCTTTGAGATATAAAGCTGCCTATATAAATATTTAATATTCCAAGTAACCACTGAGGTGCAAACATTTCTCTGGGTGATCTGCCAACTTCCCTTTCTGCTGTTTATTTTGAAGCACTGTGTATTTTCCCTGAGCCAATTCTGCCTAAAGTGACTGCTGACATGGCATAAATGCATATCAGTAGGAGTTTTCTGTTAGAGGAGATAACTATCAGCATACAGAGGAGGAGTTTAATTACAAGCATTTGGGAAAGTAGGGGGTGTTGATGATAGCTGTTATTTGGTTTTCTTTTTTTGTCTAAGTGATCCAAAGGTAAACAGGTACATTCTGGGTGAATGCATGGTAAAATGCTGTAAAATGGATTGCTTGTGCATGAAAAGTGTGGCCTGGAATCCTTTGGTGTGGCAGCTTCCAGAGGGCCTTAGGGATGCAGCTGAGGACTTAGGCTGGGGGAGGATCCAGGCTAAACCCACAGGTCACTCCTGTTCTTGTTTTCCAGCTTTATGTGTGCCTCCCTCCACCAAGAGGGATACTGGGGTGGGGAAGGGGTTTAGCTCTGGAGTGAAGAACAGCTTGATCAGGCCAATTTGGATAAAAATTGGAAATCCCCCCTAAAAGAGGTGAAACTCCTGGGGGTCTGAGCCCAGACGATCGGATCCCTTTGAGTTTCCTCAGGACTCTGCCCTGATGGAGACTTGATAGAGAGAGGCAGCCTTGGTCCAATTGTCCAAAAAGCAACTTTAATAATGCCAAAATAACAAACAAGAAGGCACACACTATACTTGGGGTGATCTGGAACAAGGCAGTAACAAGGGGTGAAAAGCACGAAGCCAGGCTCAGACAGGGGTATTTATACACCCTGGTGTGGGGAGGAGTTAAAGTCTGAGGGGAAGGTCCAGTAGGGGAGAACGATTAGGAATATTAAAATTTCTGCACCAAAAATCAACCTATGGTAGCACAAAGAACAAGGAATCTTCCAGCAACGATTTGCATGCTTGAACTGAAGGAGCATGTGAGCAAGCCTCTTGCTTGCTGTACTTAGCAAGGGGTTCCCCAGGGCAGTAGTCCAGGGTTTTACAAAGAGGCCTGTTTCCCTGCTGCAGGTATCTGTGAGAACAGCCTGGACGGGCTGGTGTTCGAGTCGCTGATCCCCAAGCCCATCCTGCAGCGCTACGTTTCCCTGCTGATGGAGCACAGGAGGATCATCCTGTCCGGCCCCAGTGGCACGGGCAAAACCTACCTGGCCAACCGCCTGTCGGAGTACATGGTGCTCAGGGAGGGCAGGGAGCTGGCCGAGGGCATCATCGCCACCTTCAACGTGGACCACAAATCCAGCAAGGTGAGTGCACACAAACCCTCCTTGCTCCAGCGCACACACAAAATGAGAGACTGGAGATTTCTCGTATCTTCTTTTCTCCTTGTTACAGCTGGGATTAATACACAGGAATCACGGTGCTCGTGTTCAGACTCAGTGTTTATTGATTCTTATCTACAGTACAGCCTCACGAGCCGTGAGCTCTAACAGCAAGGTAGAGAATGGAGGTAGAATGGATGCCTCTAACTCTTTCCAAGGTTATTTAAGTGCTAATCACCCAATAACGAGGTGACACCTACATTATTTATATTTTTGACCCAATAATGACCACACAAGGCTTGCAATGCAGACCCTTTTCACCCAATAAGAAAAAAACACCCAAAACCAAGAAGAAGGTGAAGAAGAAGGACTTAGAGCATATTGCCCCATATATATTACTATATACTAAAATCTTAAATCTAAGTTTTTCGCCCTGTGAGATCACACAATACTACTCAAACTACACACTCACAACCCCAGTGCTATCACTCAATTTCAGAAGCCTGTTCCAAGGCCTCAGTTCAAATGTAGTACTTGCTTGAGGGTCAGTGCATTTTAGAACAGAAAGCCTGAAATTTTCAGCCTCCTGGGTTCCAACAAGAGACCTTTCTCCATCTGTCATGTTGAACTTCGCTTTGTTTTCAAAGCATTGTGTTCATCCTGAAGGAAACGATATTTAAAGGTTTTCAGATTCACCTGGTTATGGGTCTGGAAGAGCAGGCTTCCAGGTGTGTATTCAAACACCTAAAGCTGTCGTGATTTTCAAGTGTTTAGGAGCCTGTTTTATGCAGGTGTTTAACTTCCTGCCCAGGAAGTTAAAACACCTGCATAAAATTCCCAGAGACTTAAGCAATCCCTATTGCATGTGGGCACTTTTCCCAAAACCCTCAAATGCATCCCCAGGCTGTCAGGAGCTTCTGCAGCTACAGGTATCAGCAGTTGTAATTATGTGCTAGGTTTGGAGGGGCTGTTGTGGAGACACAATCCTGGGCAGGTAAGGCGTGTCTTCGCTTTTTTATGTGCTGCTGGTTTTGCTGAATATATTTCCAGTGATCATCTAGATTAAAGAAAAGGAAAAAAAAAACCCCAAAAAACGGTGTATATTTGATGGCGTTAGGCATATTTTCCTCTGGAGGAAAGGGATGGTTGATATTGTGGTTGTAAGCCACTGGTATGATTTCAGACATGCTTTAAAGCTGCTGGGAGCATTTCAGCCACTCAGCAGCAGCACCAAAAGCTTGTCCTTCTTTCCAGCATTACTGAAGCTGTCCAAATTTGGCGTCTGATGGGGGATGGTTTGTTCCAGATTAATTTTGTTAGCTGTATTTTGGTGGAAACACAGTTGCAAGATGATATAACAAATCTAGCTGGAATGCAGAGTTTGGTTTGGTATGGGGAGAGTTGATCAAGTTCCTGAAAAGAAAAATATATTTCAGACCTGTTGGATCTGACATTGATGGATAAAAAACACAAGCTAAATTAGAAAATATTACCCCTCTTAAGGCCCTTATCTTTCACAGGATTTCTGGTACAATCTCTGAGTCTTCAGCATGAACTACAAAAGAGAAAGAAAACCATATCTTGTGTTTTCTCCTAGAAAATGTGTGATTTGTTAGATGTCAAAGTCGTCTGGATTTTGTTACCAAGCTTATCTATCTTAATTGATTTTTTAAGAAATGTGAAGAAAAAAGATTTTTTTTCTCTCTTTTCTTTATATCTGCTTTTCAGGAACTCCGCCAGTACCTGTCCAACCTGGCAGACCAGTGCAACAGTGAAAATAATGCTGTGGATATGCCTCTCGTCATCATTTTGGATAATTTGCACCACGTTAGCTCCCTAGGAGAGATCTTTAATGGACTCCTGAACTGCAAGTACCACAAATGGTAAAGAAGTAGTATCAGAACACATGGGGAATGTGAATCCTGTACTCAGAGCACTGCTCCTGCAAAATCCAATCACAAAACCAAAGTCTACAATAATATAGTAATGTGGAGGAAGACGACCAGGTTGTCCATATTGTGGACAGTACTTCTGAGGCATCTTTTTCCTTTATAAAATGACCCATTTTTTGAAATAAGTAATTAAAAAGTAGTTGTATTTGCTTCATGATGTAGATCGTTAGTAGTAAAACCTCATTTGTAGTGAGAAGTCCTGTTTTGGGACTTCTGGTTTGCTTTCAGAATTTGATGTTCTCAGAATCTCAGTGGCGAATTTGATCATAAGTAACTACAAAACCTTCTTTGACAAAAGAGTTTTGAATAACCTTTTTTAACGCTCAAGTTTTACTTAAAACCTGTCTTTCAAAGTTCACAAATTTGATTTGTTTGTTTTTTTCCTCCCAATAGTCCATATATTATTGGCACAATGAACCAAGCCACCTCCTCCACACCTAATCTTCAACTTCACCATAATTTCAGGTACTGTTTTTTCACGTTTCTCATTTATGTTTGTGGGCTGGCAAAAGGGTAATGGCTACTGAGTCATCTCAGTATGTTCTTATCAGCTGAAATAACAAAGTGAGAGAGAAATGCCATTTGCTCCTGGTTACTGCCCTGACATGTGCAGCTTGATGATGGTGCTGTCATTAAAGGAACTGGGCTCATAAAAGTTTTATTTTACAGAGCATTGTTAAGATAATTAGTCTTCTACCAGATTTTCAGTAAGACGATATTTAGGCGAAGAAGATTAACGAGAAATGAGCTGAAACAATGCTGAAACAATAAAAATCAGTTCATCTAGTGAAATATTCCCACTTTTGCTGAAAAACGTGTGACTGGAATAGCCCATTTGTGTGCTGATAATCTGGAAATAAGAAGAGAAATGTAGTCAGGAATAGTTACACTCAGTAGCATGG
Organism: Phylloscopus whistleri; assembly: GCA_017589585.1. Classification (NCBI taxonomy): domain Eukaryota; kingdom Metazoa; phylum Chordata; class Aves; order Passeriformes; family Phylloscopidae; genus Phylloscopus; species Phylloscopus whistleri. The sequence goes on along the minus strand of JADMLD010001241.1, from coordinate 1,101,671 downwards.
AAGAGAAATAATGGCCATTTCTGCTGTTCTGCCATAGATGGGTGCTGTGTGCAAACCACACTGAGCCAGTCAAAGGCTTTCTTGGCCGTTTCCTGAGAAGAAAACTCATTGAAACAGAGATCAGTGGCAGGATGAGGAATGCAGAGCTGGTTAAGATTATCGATTGGATTCCCAAGGTCTGGCAACATCTGAACAAATTCTTGGAGGCTCACAGCTCCTCTGATGTTACTATTGGTGAGTACTCTGCCCAGGCATATGTAAATACACCTGTTTTGTTTCCTTGTATATCAGCTGTATCTTTGTGCACTTCCTTGTGCTTTCTTTAAAACCCTTCTTTTAGATGTTATCGATCCTATTTTTGATGCTTATTGTGATTTGAGTGTAGTATCTGAATTTCCCTCTCCAGGTCCACGGCTCTTCCTCTCCTGTCCAATAGATGTAGATGGTTCTAGAGTTTGGTTCACCGACTTGTGGAACTACTCCATCATTCCATATCTTCTGGAGGCAGTAAGAGAAGGGCTACAGGTGAGCAGGCAAAGGGAAAAATCATAGGTCTAGAGTGGCATCTCTTCAAAAGGCAGCAAAACTCAGCAATGGCAACATCTTCTATAGATACAACTTTGCATGTTGAATATCTGCATGTCTCTGAAAATGTAACCAGAATTGCCAGTAATTTCTGGCAGACTTAGTCCCTTGAAGCACATTTGAAATGGAGAGTGGAAGAAGTGATTAGATGCCAAACTGCTGATGTTTTCAGTGGGGGGAGTTAGACATACAAATACCTTTCAATACTATGTTCCAGAAGCACACCTTAAAATTATCCTGTGCATCAGAAAAATATTCTTGTGGTCGTTAACTTTGTTACACAGGATTTTCCTTTAGAAATCAAATCTGTCAGCATAGGAACAAAGCTGTCTGTGGAGAGAATGTGTTCATGAATGACAGGAGCGTTATCAGTGACATTTTGATTACTTCTCAGAATATAAGATGATTTTTTTAATAGATGACTTCATAATTCTTTCAGAGGATGAAGTGAAATCATCATTGATTGTCTGTACTTAGTAACTGGTTCATAATCTGGCAATTTGGAATAGTTTTTGGTGTCTGTGTCACTATAAAGCTTGTTGAAATCAGGAGGAGGTTCAGCAGAGAATTGCTATGGACTTGCCATTTAGGAAGGAAAAAAAGGAGTTTTTTTAATAACCAGCTCCTTGTTCACAGAATAAGCCCAGCAGCACCTAATTCAAAATATGATTTAGAACTAGTCTTTTACTAATGGCTTCTTACAAATGTGTGAAATACATTCTCCGAGTTTTGGGTAAAATTTGGGCAAACTGCAGCTGCCATTTGAAATTTGTCAGTACTTGGAGACCTCATTTTCTTTGGGACAATTGTGGTGAACTCTGGGATGTAAGGAAAACAATAGGTCCTGGAGTACAAAACACACTCAGGAACTTTGCTAGAAATAGAACAGGAGAACCATTTTACGTAAAACTTGTTATAAAGGAAGGCAATGGGAGCCAGGAATCTTTCCAACCTAAAACAAGAGAAAGGAGAGCAGGTGACTTTGTTTGCTCTTGAAATGGAGGAAACTGATATTCAAAGTAATGTATGGGCTCCTTGTACTGGGTTTTGGAGCTCTCATATCACTGATCAGCACGTGTGGAAAGCATTGAAAAATTAGTAATGGAAGTGGAGAAGGAGAGAGAGAGCAATTGATAAAACCATCCTATTGCTTCCTTGTTCTGCACAGTATCTCCATCTTTCCTTAGGGTATTTGAGTGGCTTGTGTTCCAGGTGTAAGGGCTTCAGTTTATCACTTTGTGCATTAGATTCTTTATCCCCTTCAGTCCTGTTTCCCCACATTGCACTTATTCATCCCTATTTAAGTAATTTCTCTTTTGTTTGGTTGGTGGATAAGAAGATGCACTTTAGTACTTGAAGAGTAGCCAGAGTGGTGCTAATGAACAAGCTAATGCTAGAAATGTGGGTTTCATTTGGGGCTATTTTCTGTTCACCACACGCACAAACACTCCTCTGAGAGCCCATCTTCTTTCCTGAAATTGCCTGCCAGAAAGGAAAGGTGGACTCCTCATTTCACTCTGATCCCTGTGGATCTGCTCTCAGCTATTTTTATATTTCTGTTTCTCATTTAAAGAATTGTTTTGGGTCGAATACAAACAAGCCAAATGGACCCTTACAATAGTTGCTCCCATGGGAGCTGACTTGTTTTGCTCTTCAGAACAGGGGTGTGAAAATTAGAAGGCTGTATAAAACCCGAGTTCCTCCTGCTTGGTGTATCAGTACAGAATGCAGCACCAGCAAAAAGAGAACCCAGATTCCCTGTGGCTTCCCGCCACTGTCACTCATACTCCAGTGATTTTTCTTTCATGCTTTGTGGAGCAATCTGTTCTATCCTTGTCCCATGACTTGCTCCCCAGAAACTGTGCCAGTGGGAGGGGTGGACAGACCTGGTTGCCATGGAAGAGGATCACACGTCATTTAGCCTCTCTTGAGCTCGAATCCACTCAGACTTGCAGGAGAAAAGACGTGAAAAATACAAAATCCTTGCCACCTACCAAATGACGTGTATAATTTTAAATTTGAGAACAAGATTAAAATGGGAAATCTGGTTTGCCACATCTTGAAGCCATTATGCTGGGAAGATAGCACACCAGGGCTGAAGGTGAAGGGTTTGGGCTGTGGAGGAGGCTGTGTTTCAGATTGCCTAGCACCATCTGCTGGCACGTCTGCTCCCTCCTGCTTCACAGGCCACCACAGGTTGGTACTCAGAGCAATTTAATGCTTTGTGCATGCAAAATCTAAACCCACAAAAAACATACCAAGGAGAAAAAGTATTGAGGAAAGTGAGATAGTCCTTGATCCCTCAGAGAACTGGTGAACTTCTTTGCTAGACTGTTGTCTAGCCTGTGCAGGGGGTTAAAGGAAGGGGACAGTGACAAAATGTCAGAAACGAACTCCAGTTGCTGAAGGATGTTGATGGTGATTTTTATAAAGTGGAAATAAACGTTTTAAAGGCACCTGTAGTTGTATTTACGCTTTTGGAAGTCATGAGGCATTAAAATGAATGTATTGTCTAGCTAAGGCAAATGGAATATAACAGGGAGAATACTGTCCAGTAGCACAGTCTATTCCATAAAGAAAAACATTTTTGAAACAGAGCTTGCCTACTCAGGAACCTGACCATAGACAAGTGCTGCTGGTGCTTTTTCTTAGTTGAGTACGAAAAATTCTGACTTGAAGACTGTATGCCTTGACACCCATCATTATTGCCTGATGACAGGTCTCACATTTCCTCCTCCACATTCCATGGATGGCAGTTTGTAAGGCAGCTGCCAGTGCAGTCCAGATGTCAGCACTGATGGCGCCCTTTGTGTGCTGACATTGTTTAAGTTGACTTTATTAGGTGATGTTGTTTTCAGGCGTTTCTTCCTTCAGCTGGTGCGAAGAGAAGGGCACTGCAGACTCAGACTCCAAATCAGTGCCATGACAAAGGCTTTGTGTGTCATTAGGGTAAAGAAAATCTCATGTTCAGCCCTGCTTGCAAAATGTTTCCTGCAGCCCAAGAAGTGTGGCACATTCACTTTGGTTAGGCAGGCACTGGATGAGGTGGTTGGAATGTTTGGCATGGTTTTGTGCTCTTTAGCTGTACGGGAGGAGAGCGCCCTGGGAGGATCCTGCCAAGTGGGTGATGGACACCTACCCCTGGGCGGCCAGCCCCCAGCACCACGAGTGGCCTCCTCTGCTCCAGCTGCGGCCTGAGGACGTGGGCTTTGATGGCTACTCCGTGTCCCGGGAAGGCTCCACCAGCAAACAAGTTCCAGTGAGTGATGCTGAAGGAGATCCTCTGGTAAGCTCTCATTTCTGGAACCTCAGAACTGTTTCTATTTGCCTTGTTTCTAGGGATTAGAAACAGGAACTGCTCTGTGGCTGTAGACTAATCCCTTCAGTTGTCTCATTTTCTCCTTTCTGGAAAAGCTGTGTTTTATCAGTAACTTGAATGCTGCTATGATCTACAGTCAATGCCTCTGAGTCTCAGCACTATTCACCCTGCTTGTTTCTCCCTTTCCTTCCTTGCCCACTGGCAAAGCGAATGATGCTGTGGCTGTCATGTGGAGTTAATGTTGTTCCTACTTCAGAATACAAATAACCATGAGCTTCCTTGCCTTTGCAGATGAACATGCTCATGAGACTGCAGGAGGCAGCCAACTACTCCAGTCCCCAGAGTTATGACAGCGACTCCAACAGCAACAGCCATCACGATGACATCCTGGATTCCTCTCTGGAGTCGACGTTGTGATCTCCCTCAGACAGCGGTGCTTTCCACTTGGCAAGAGCCCTGATCACAGACTCATGAAAAGAACATGTTCCTGGGCTGGGATCTCAGTATTAGAGCTGCAAGAACAAGACACTTGGAGCAATCTTGAACCTGGGTGCAGGCAACCCAAGCGACCTTTGTATTGTTTTTCTTTTGATGATGATGAGAACTGCACTACTCCTTTGTTTTCTTCCTTTTAGTTGCTGTAAGCTCTCATGCCTAAGATCCTGAAGATGTTAAAAATAATCATCACTATGTCGAAGGGACTGGGGTAGGGGGCAGCTTCACAGCTGTGAAGCAAACATCTTTGTGCCATGTACTGTCTGGAAAAAGAGGGGAGAGGGAATATTTGCCTATGCTGCTTCTGACCAAACACATTTATGTGAGGGCTGGACTTTTACCAATCAGCTTTGTGGACTAAACTCAGCTTCATATAGTTCTGGTGCTATAAAAATATTGCTTGCCTCAGTAATAATACTCAATGAAGGCAAAGCTGCAAAATAGGGACGTTTGAATAAATATTAAAAAAAGAGAAAAGGAAAAAAAAGAAAACAAAAAGCGTTGCTCTCCTTGCCAGTCTGAGACCTTGGCTTTCTTTCATTGTGTGTTTATAAAGATTACATATATAGATAGGAATATATAAAAATATATATACAGTCTGAACAAATCAGGTTTTTTCAAACACTGTGTAACAATCGATCCTGCTACAAGTGAAACATCAGGTAGCCCATTGCTAGTCAGGGCCCAATTCTCTTCTCACTCACATCTACACCACCAGCTGGGCTGACTTCTGTGGCGTTTACACCCCACTAATCCACCCTGAGGAGAGGGGGCTTCCCTCCTCCACAGAAGTCAGTGGCAGGGCTGTGCTCCACAGAGTCCTACAGCTCCAAAGGACCCTTGGCGCAGAGCATGGTGAGCTCTGTACACAGAGGTGAGCTACATCCCTGCAAAGGGATGAGTCAGGCTTCCAGTTTTTAATTCTTGCCATGAAATGTTACAGCTGTTTTCTAAAAACTTTGGGTTTTGTTCAGAGGTTTCATTCCAATCAGCACAACCATGAAGGGGGTTATTTAAAATTCAGCTCTGTGGCAGTTCCAGTGCTACTCTGGTGACAATACCTACTTCCATCTTACTTCCATGACTTTTCTTTTTAACTGCAAAGTAAAAAAAAAAATAAATAAATAAAAAAAAATTTAAAAAATAGTATTTTAGCAGTATTCAGGTCTGGGAAAAAAAAAAAAAAAAAGATAAGGTACTGAGTACTGTGTCTTTTGAGTTTAGCTGTGCCATGCTTTTGAGTTGTGGCAGAGCTGTGAACCTGGTTTGGTTTCTCCTCCTCTGTGAACGCACACACCCACACTATCAGTGTTAAGGCTTGTACTTGTGTTGAGGAACAAGAACACCTCCCAAAGAGTTGCACTTTCCTGGTGACACCACCATCCCCAGCACATCAGCTGTACCTCAGCCAACACCTCACTCCTCAGGAGGGATTTGTACGAGCCTTTCCAGCTCTCCTTTGGTGCTGACTTGTAAAAGCGATGCCTTATTTTGTACTAATTGTGTTTGATTAAATTAGTGCTGTATATTATGGGATTTTATTTAAAGAAACAGGGCTAAAGTCATCTCTTGAAATATCATAAGTTGCTGTGAATATTGTTTGTATGAGATACTAGAATTTGTTTAAATGTGACAAAAAAAGGAGGGAAATGAGATAACGTTTCAGGTTCATATCAATCCACAGCTAATAAATCACTGAAGAGCTGTTTTATCCATGCAGGAGGGACAGAAGAAGCTTTTCAACTCTAATAAATTACAAGAATATGCTGGTTTTTCAATGTACAGTAAGAAATCTTACTCCAAACACTTTTTCAAGAGCTTGTGGGTTTAAAGGAACGTAACAGACAAGTTCATGCTTCTGTGGCTCAGCTTGAGAGGATGGTTTTATTATACCTCATGACTTTCTGTAATATATCTGTACTTTGTCTTACTAAGCTGGTCTTGAATCTGCTCCTGTTACAACTTTTAAGTGCTGATGACTTTTTTTTTTTTAAAGAAAAATATTGTAAAAGGAAAAATTTAAATATTTTAATGATGGGGGGAAGAGCTTGGTGTTGTTACCATTTTAACCTTATGAACTCTGATTTCATTATTTCACTGAATGGAATAACAAAGGTTACTCAGCCAATTTTCCTAATCCAGTTCTTGGTACTGTAAAAAATGGGCTAGGTCTGTATGGAATCAAATCCATAGCATGCTGATGATGAGTTTGAGAGAAGTTAATTTTTCCAGTAGTCTTGACAATTCTGCTTCCCAGCACTGACTTTACCTGCTACTACTGTGAATTTTGGTACCTAATCCCCCAACTGAATCCATGCAGACAGAGCATGTGCCTGTAAAAAAATCCAGTTGCAGGGCTAGGGCTTTAAATGGACTTGATATCCTAGAAAATGTCTCGCTTGACCTTTAACTGAGTGCTAAAAGACATGTTTAAAGTAGTGTTTTATTTGTGGGGAATGGGGTATTTTTTTTTCTCATGTTTAATCCTGTGCTTAAGCTCAGGAAGAAATTTCTTACTATCTGTTGTTTTTTATTGAACTAGCTTGGCTTAAAGTGAGAGAGGCAATTTTGAATAGGCTAGTCATTCTGAGCATCACAATATTCCATGTCTATTCTGAAACTTCGGGAAGCAGGGTTACCTGTTGTGCACACGTCTTAGTTTTTATCAAGGCTTTTCATAGATTATGTCTTTCTTTAGGTGGCTTCCTTCTCATTTAAGGCTTTTTCAAAACACTTCCTTTTTTTTTTTTTTTTTTTTTTTTGGCGTTTTTTCTCCTCCTTACAAAGTTGGCTTGTTTAAAAAAATACCAACAAGAAATGCAAGATTCTATGCAACATTCGTGTTGAGTTATAAATTGAGAGAATAAACCATTTTTCTTTCTTTCAGAACTGCCAAGAATGATACAGGCCATAAATGAGATGTGGTTTATTTGGGGAAGGGGAGGGAGGGGGTTGGTTAGCCTTTTTGTACATTTTGAAAGAAGCAAACTTGATATTTCATTGTTGATGCTTAACTTCGATATTATGTGTATGAAATCTTGTCTAAATGTGGCAATTTTTCTTTCAAGAAAAAATAATATACAAAAACAAAGAAAAAAATCTTTGTTGATATTAAATGGAAGGTTGCTGTTTTGATCTAGTCGTTTCCAGTGGAACAGTTTATGAAATATGTTCTATAAGATGTACATTTTTTCATTGTAACATAGAAATGTAAATATTTGATTAAAAGTGCTGCATTTTGATGAATTTTTTCTAGCCATTTTTAAAGAGAAAACTAGGAATTGAGTATTTTGTGTACGTTTATGATGTTTTCCATTTGCTCCTCTCCCTATTTAATTTTCAGTTCTCATTTAGGATTGGAATTTGTGAATGGTCTGTTTGAGATCATGCCTCCCCTTTCTCACTTCTCCCATTTCTACCCCTTCCCAACCCCGTGTCATGGAGAATAAAGCTGATGATTGTACCAGTCTTAAATTATTCATGATTCAATAAAATTGATGCTTATTTATTCAGATTTGTGGCTTCCCAGAACTTTTTATCCCTTCCTAATCACTATTTTATAACTCTTCATTTGAAGAGTGTGGAGATCACTCTTTTGGTTTTGTTGGCTTTTTGTAAGTTCTTGTGAGGAGGTGCCAAAAGCCCTCACCCATCCATCCAGTCTGGCCTGGAAGGTTTCCAGGGGCATCTCCCACCCCTCTGGACAACCTTCACATTCCACACAGTATTCCAATTTCCTCTTCACCCATTTGATAGAGACATTGTGGTTATACAGTAATAAATACACCATCAGTAAAAACATGTAGGAAGCTATTATCCTTCATGGCAAATAAATACTCTGCCAAAAAAAAAAAAAAAAAAAAAAAAAAAAGTTCTCTATTCAGAAAGGATAAATGCAAACACCTCTGCAATTAAAATCTAAGGGGTTTGGTGTTTTTTTTTTCCTGGAGACTAACTCTCTTCATATTTCTGGGGTTTTTTTGACAGTTCCTTGTCCACTTACCACCTATTTGAACAATTAAAGTTGGTGGGGCAGATTCACGTGTAGCAAACATCAAGGAAAATAGAGAAGAACTTCTGCTGAAAACTGATGATCTGCAGTCAAGTTCGTTCAACCCAAAAATACTTTTAATGACACAGGAGTGTAAATGGTAGCTCAGAGCTGATCTGTAATGTGGGAATTCTCTGTCCTCCACAGCAGTTTTCCAGAGGCAGAATTGCTTTGGATGTGCTCAAGCACATTCTCCTGTGTTCTCTAAACTTCCTTTGATTCATAGAATTGCAGGTCCTAGACTTGGTCCTGGAGAGTGCTTCAGCCATGGTCTTGAATAATTTTTGAATCCATACTGGACTGCCAAAATGCTTATTATCTCTCAGGAATTCTTCCCTTCCTTTCCTTATTTTGGCTGCCCTGTCCCTTTCCCACATTATTCTTTGCTCTATGCATGCTATCTTGTTCAATTATCTTGACTTTTTTTTCCTTTACCTCATCTTCTCTTTAACCTTTATTTTCCAACTTTTCTGTTTCCGACATCCTATTTCATTTTATCTCCTTCCTGGACATTTCTTATTATTTCTCATCATTTTTCAGTGCCACAGGATCAGTGCTGACTTCCTTTCTGCAATGGAAAAGGGAAATTCTCTGAAGTCATTTTTTAAGCTCAGTCTGCAGCCTGTGACATGTATTTACACCCTTCTCATTGTTCTGACCTTTTTCACTGGTACTTTGGAGTAGAACCAGAACACCTCAAGAACAGAGAGGAAATTCCTCCTGATACTCTGCAGGCTCCCATCCTTCATTCCACACTTTCTGTCCATTTCACCCCTTTACTGACGCCCAGAATTCTGACATTGATCTCTGTGGTAACCAAGGCTTAATCTGTGGTTTCTCATGTGGGTATTTAATCTGGGTTTTTGGGAGTTAGAGCAGAGCACAGCAGCTGAGGACAGCTTTCATCTTTGCCCCTGGCAGTGGGGCTGACTGTAGGCAAATCCTTCCCCATCACCATCTTTGTTGGCTTAGCCACACACAGAAATTCATGAAATCCACATCCTCTCTCCTTCCTCAATCATAGAATGGTTTGGGTTGGAAGGGACCTTTAGAGGTCATCTAGTCCAACCTCCTGCAATGAGCTGGGACATGCTCTGTAAGAGCAGGTTGCTCAGTCACAGGTATTTCTGATTTGCTCAGAGGCTCAAGAGTTGTTACAGGGAGTGGAGACCATGCTCTGGCTAAACATGGTCTAGAAATCTCACCCATGTGGGGCTGGGCCATGAGGAAGTCTGAAGGACCTTACATAGAGTGGATGGGAAGAGTTTGTGCTTCCACTGGGATCCTGACTGACAGCCCATTGTAGATGCCTTAATGGAGGAGCTGGTGACCTGCATGTCAGTGGGCCTGAGTATGGCCAGGACTGTGCTGTGCTATCCTGTGCCACCAGGACAGGCTGGCCTCCAGGCCTGGGATGCACAAACCCCTTGTCCATAGGATCAGCTCAGCCCACTCTAGCAGACACATGCAGCTCCTGCTGGGTTCTGAGGGGTTGAGCCATCCATGTGTGCTTGGCTTTGTCTAACTGTTGCAACCCTGGGCACTGAGAATTTCAGACTTTCTGTGCTGACAGGGACTGACCCCCAAGCAAACACTGCATTTGACCTGAGGCCGTGGAGAAGGCTTACAAAATTGAGTGATAGCACTGGGATTATGGGTGTGCAGTGTGAATAGAAGTGTATGATATCACATGGTGAAAAACTTAGAGTTTAAGGTTTTAGAATACAGTAATATATATATAAAGCAAGAGGGAGGTTTTAGGGCAGAGGCCAGTCCTTCTGTTTCACCTTCTTCTTCATGGGTCTGGGTGGTGTTTTGTAATTGGGTAGGAAAGCCCACATTGTGGGCTACGGGTGGTTGGTTATTGGGTTAAAAGTAAAAATAATTTAGGTGTCATTTCTTAATTGGACAATTTGTGCTTAAAAGGCCTTGTAGAGAGAGATAGGGGCCATTTTTTAGTTTGTTAGCTAGAAGTGCTGCAGAACTCATGGTCTGTGAGACTGTAATGTAAATAAGAATTAATAAACATCTGAGTCCAAACAAGAAACACCATCCTGTGCATTTAATCCCAACCCTGGCAAAAAGAAGACAAAATGCAACATCTAACCATACAGCAAGAAGGTCTCATGGATGCATCCTTCTTGTTTGACAGCAGAAATGGTTAATAAAGTTCTTCTGCTGTGAGAAAACACCCTCCTGTGATAACCTTGAATGCCCACAGTCATGGGTGAGGTGTGGCCAGGATGCTGTGTGTGGATCCTGCTCCAGTGGGGGTTCCCGGCATCTGAAGGGACAGAAGATTGTCTCTGCCATTCCCATCTTGCAGTGTTGGCTCTAACAAGTAGCATTTGATACCTCAAATGGCACAGGTCCGAGTGCCTTTTTATGGGATTGTGATGAACCAGCACCACCCAGCGCAAAAGAGGAGTTAGGGCACAAAGCCCAAATGGGGATGGAACAAGCTCACGAGCTCAGATCTGTGTGAGCCACCAAACGTCACCCACAACAGGATTTCTGACAATGTTACTGCACAATTTTCAGCTTCACACTTTCTGCCAGACCACCAGCGTCCAGTCCCAAATCAGTCCTGACTGTTAAACACTCTATTTCTTCATAACAGTGCCCAAATCACCCTCAAGGATGCTGGAAATGCTGACTCAGAATGGCCCTTTGCTGGCTGGATTTACTGCTCACAACCTGATAACATTTCCTTTACTACACAGCTATCAGTGGTGGCCTTGGATATAGTGATACTAACATCATGAAGTTTCAGATCCTGCCAAGAACACTGAAGACAACAACAGGACAAAACCCCTGGATTTTGGAAGCACTGAAGCTTCCACTCCTGAAACTTCTATATGCTCAGAGCTCAGCTGTGAGGGTCTATCCATGGAGAGCACAAGCAGCTTATAAAGGCTGGGAGTTACTCAGGAACAGTCCAACCCCTACAAAGGGAGAGGGAGAAAGCAGAGCAGGAGACCACCCTGGCTCAGCAGGGAGCTTTTGGATGTGCTTAAACACCAAAAAAGAGATAAATTCTGACCATGAGAAGGTGGCTAAATACCCATCAAGGATTACAGGAACCTTGCTGAGGCAAACAAAGTTGAATTTAGTAAGGCTAAGCTTGGCTAAACCTAGGAGGGGTGTGACAGCCTGCCCTGTGAAGAAAGACTGAAGCTGTTGGGTCTTCTCCTGAAGAAAACTTGTCCAGGACCTCATGGCAGGCCTTCAGTACCTATAGGGCACCCTAAAGGGCATGGATACTCTCTTTTTACAAGGAGCCACACGGAGAGGACGAGGAGCAGTGGGTGCAAGTTGCACCAGGAGAGGTTTTATGTCACTATCACAATGCTGTTTTTTTACAGAAAGAACAATCATTCTGTGGAACAATCTCCTCAAGGATACGGTACAGTCCCCTTTGATGGAGGTTTTTCAAAATATGGTTGATCTGGGTAATAGTCCTCACCAAGATCCCCTTTCCCTGGACCAGAGGATCTTTCCAGATGTCTTCCAACCTGTGCTGTTGTATGATTTTATGAAGTATTTTAGCCCTTTGCTGGTTACATGGGAGGGGAAATTAGGTAAAAGCAGCACACCTGGCACATGTGCTTATCCTGTAAAGGTACACCTGTAAGGCCCCACTCTGCTGGGCTTCCCAGGTGTTAAATCCCTATCACGTGGGTTGGGAAAGTGGTGCTGGTGTGGGGTTTGGAGCTTGAAAGATGTTATTTACTTACATCAGTTCAATCTTGGTTCAAAAATACAAAAGCCCTGAAGATGTCCAATTAGGTCACTTGGTAAGAGCCAGCAGGAGGGATGATCTTTCCCATCCTTGCTGAGCATTTCTGCCACGTGCTCCTCAGACACAGCAGTGAGGCAGTTCCAGCTGCTAGAGAAGCAAATCAAGGGAACAGATCCATTTTCTGCTCCTCAGTCTGATCCCTTCAGCTCCCAGCCCATGCACACACACACTGGCACATGGGGAGGGAGCACAGCCAGGAGCGAGGCTCTGCCTTGCTGCTCCTCACAGTAACATAGCCCACAGCTTCCTGTCAAACCCCACCTGGAACTTTCCAGGCAAAGGCTTTTAAACACCATCAGTGTTTTCTAGGGCTGAACTTAGGTCTCTTCCAACCAATCTAGTTTCCTGTAGGATGGGGGTTTAGAACTGGTTGGGGTTTAATATCCTGTCATGACCCTCAGCCTTTGCTGGTTGCTTCTGGACACTATGGCCTTGCATCGTGTGCTCTACTTAACCTCTTTATGGTCCTTGTAATGTTCAAACTTTCCTGTAAGACAGGTGTTCTTCAAAAGAGGTTATTTTATTTTATTTTATTTTATTTTATTTTATTTTATTTTATTTTATTTTATTTTATTTTATTTTATTTTACTTTCAATTTTTTACTCAACCTGCTCCCAGTGAAGGGCTGTGCAGGAACCTTTTCTGCCTAGCTGTGGCTGGGTGAAAACACTTCCAGCTCTCCCATTGGTGCAGGAGAAGCCATTGGACCAGGGGGTGGGACCCGAGGGACACACTCTAGGAGAGGGTGTAAGATCAGCAGTTCCTGTTGAACACTCCAGGTGTGCCACCAACAGCTCTGCAGGCAGCAACAGCAGAGACTCCCCGAGAAAGTGATTTATTTCCTTTTCTCCCCCTGTCCAAAAGCCACTCTCCTACACTGGCAGGCACAGATGTTGAGCCAACTGGTTTCTTAAGGGATAAAATAGTTGAGAGTTTGCTGCCTTGGGCTCACAATCACCAAAATTAAATCCCCCTCTCTGCCTTATCCATTCTCCAGTCTGAGTCTCTTCTGGCTCTGAGAAGGAAGAAAAGACACACAAGACGTCTGGGCTGCTGGGTCATTAAAAAGAGCTCTTTGACATCCTAACAGAGATTGTTATGGGATTGGATTGTGTTACACATGGGACTACCAGAGTTTCCAAAGCAGTGGATACTGCTAGTCATTATGGAAACCATTCCATCTCCATGAAGGCAGGAAGGGTTTCTTATCACCTTCCCTCCTTTACCAAAGCATACAGAGAGCTGCATTAAAAATAAAGAGAGAGAGAGAGTGATGAGCTCTTTTCAGGGAGTAGAGGGAGGTCACCTCCGACACTCTGGCTGTTAACAGAAAATTATGGAACAATTTGCTCTCAGAAATGCACCCAAGCTGAGCTCTCAATGCCATGCACACCAGGACAAGCCCAGCTGCCACTACATCCTCCTGATGTGACTAGAATCTCTCCACATTTTAGGTAAGAGAATATGTTTATGCCTTTGACATTAGACCTCCAAAAAGGGTGGTTATTTCGGCAGTACTTCTCTTGGCACAGCTGTGCCACCTGAGCCACCCCATGGTAGCTGTGAACTCTGGATTCTTCATCCAGAATGTACAAGGGAACTGTTGGAAAAGGAGGTCCCCTTCCTGCAGCCACAGATGCAGTCTGGAAGCTGTTGGTAAATAAAAACAAGCCCTTTAATTTCATATTAAGGTATCCCTGAATCTCAAATGTTTGTGCTTAGTAGTCACACAATCTTCTTTTTGCTATTTAAAAAAAAGGGGAAAAGAAAAATAAGTGTAAGAGTAATAAATGTCACATTTTGGGTAAGGATTTTTCCCTGTTAAATGGCAATTCCATGATATTTTTCCTTTAGTATGGCTACTTCTCTAGCAGTATAACATGTAAAGCCCTCATGCTGAAAGAAGCAGTCTTAAATAGTTATTTTTGATAGCATTACTAGTACAGAGAAAATGCAAAGAGCAGAGGGTGTAAGAAGATCAGCAGTTTCTGTTGAACAATGAATCAGAAGGGCTTTTGTATGTGCAATACCTGTTCTTATTTTGGACATGTTCCTTTCTAGTGTTGTAGGATGTGTGATGGCACCTGTGTTCTCTGGAGTAGCCACTGGATTTTAAAACAAACTGCGTTCTGAATTAGTTCTGTCTTTACAAGTTACTTAACTATAGCCTTATGCTTACTGGATGTGCTGGTTTTGGCTGAGATAGAGTAAGTTTTCTTTCAGTGGCTGGTAGGGGGCTGCATTTTGGATTGTGCTGAATGCACAAGAATATAGACATTAATAATAATGTTGATAATATAGAGATGTTTTTGTTATTGCTGAGCAGGGCTTGCACAGAGCCAAGGCCTTCTCTTCTTTTTGTTCTGCCTCACTGGCGAGGGAGTTGGGGGTGCCTGGGAGGGTGCTGATGCCTTAGGTTTTGGCTTTCATGTTTTCAGATTCTGTGCTGCCTAGGGGTGCAGTTCTGAGCCTCACATTAAGTGCCAGTCAGCTCTCTTCCCAGAGCAGGGAGACAAAACAAATCCTTTTCCTGCTGAAGACCAAGGACAACTTTCAGGGCCCAAAAGCACAAACAAGGGTGGGCTGAAGGGAGGAACAAGAAGGATGGGACCTCACAACCTGAAGCTGTGATTGGACAATTAAACCCCAATATGCAAATAGATCAAAACTTATAAAAGTGTAAGACCTCGTGACTATTTTTTGTGATCATTTTCAGAGCACCTTGGGTGTAGCCCTGGTCAGGCCCTGTCCTCCCCAAGGTGTATCCTAAAGGCCTTTCAATAAATACCTACTTTATTCTCTAGCTCTGTCCAGTCTCTGTTTCAGGTCAGCCTTCCCAAGGCATCAGTGGGAGGAGACACAGCCAGGATAGGTGACCCCAGCTGACCAAAGGGATATTCCAGACCATAGGACATCAAGCTTAGGATATAAAGTGGGGGGAAGGAGGAAGAGGGGGGATGTTTGGAATGGTGGTGTTTGTCTTCCCAAGTAACCATTCCTGCTCTCCTGAGAAGGCTGAACACCTCCCTGCCCATGGGAAGCAGTGAGTGAATTCCTTGTTTAGCTTTTTTTTTTTTTTCTTTTGTGCATGGCTTTTACAAAACAACAAACCCAAACGCAACAAGTCCTTTTGATGTTTCACTGTATTCTGTGGGATAAATACTGTCTTTGTCTTTTCTACCTCTTTTTCTATTCTGCCTGCATCAGGTGTATGTTCTCAACTGCTAATGGCTCCAAGGTGTCAGAGAGGTAGAAGATGAGAAATGTAACAATGTGTCCCAGCTTAGATGTGTCCAATTACCTATTTGGAAAGAGGTTAAACACCTGGAACAGCCTTTCTAGCAGGAGGTAGTCATGCTCTTTGCCTGGCAGTGTTCAGGAGGCTTTTGGACAATGCTCTTTAGTAACACCTTTAATTTTTGGCCAGCCCTGAAGTTGGACTAGATGACTTCTGTAGGTCCCTTCCAAATGGAATAACTCTCTTCTTCCTTTCACACCTTCCCTTGTGGCTGTGGCAGTGAAGTGGAGCACGGAGGGAGAGTTGGATCCAGGGGACATCTGCTGCATTTGTTTCTTTTGTTCTGGTGTGCTATGAATGGTGGGCATTGGAGATCATGGAGCAGAAAATAAATGCAGTTTTGTAATGAAATCTCTGTTTCAGAAAAACTCTGCTACCTGTATGCAAGGCAAAGCCCACTGACATTTCTGTAGTGTATAGCAGAAATGTAAAAACAAAAAGCAGGTGGGCGGTTATGGATTTTCCTGGTGTTGTAGTAATGACCCTCAGCTGGACTTGAGGCTGAAGAGTTCAGTTTATCTCTTTCATTCTGTTTCCCTACACAGTAAGAATGGTCTAATTACCAGCTTCCGGTCTATGAACTGTGGTATCTTAGTGATGTGGAGTGAATTGTTCCCTAGTTAAAAGGCAAGTAGATATTCTTGTAAAGCCACTTAATTAGAAACTGATAAACTCTTATTGAATCACTAATAAGGTAGTTTTCCCTCCCAGACACAAACTACAACCACCTGTTGTCTAGAACCCAGAACTACCGAATGATCAAATTTGGAAATCTACTTTTTTTTTTTTTTATTTGACAATCATCCAGTTTAATATATATACATATTTAAAATCTGTACATGGTAAAATACAAAATAAAAGTGTTTCTTTATAAGTTACACAATTAAACAGCTGCAATTGCCTGTAGTTAACTGTCATTTAATTAAAAAAAAAAAAAAGAGAGAGAAGTATTGTTGAACCATTGTTATATTCATTGACAATAACCTTGGTATAAAACACCCATACAGAGTAAGTGTACAAAATAGTGTACAGTTCATATAAGCTGTGCAAAGACAGCAAAGTTCAGTTAAAAATCAAAGAGGTGTATCCACTTTCCTCTGTCCACACCACGGATAGGAGAAGCAAAGTGGAAAATAAGCACAAACTTGTGGGTAAGAAGGTGGGTTAGACAGTGCTTTGAACTCAATATTGATGAATAAATTAAGGCAAAAATCGTAAACATATAAGATCTCCATTACGCAGGGCATGTTTGCATAATACCTTCAAGGTCATTCCAGGGATTTCAGTGGATCTATTTCACAAGCATGGTACCATTTGGGGTGAGGAGGGAGGCAGAGCTCATTCTGGGTCCCTCAAAGTTATTTATTTTGGAGTAAAGGGTTGCTAGATCAGGCAAGTCTTCAGTAGCAGCTTAAGTAATACAGTAGCTGGAAATTCACTTGAAAGGTAATAGAAATGGTCATGCGTCTATATTGTATTTTTGATTTTTTTTTTTTTAATCTGGGGGAAGACGTTTCCTTTCCTACAGGGAAATTTCCCTTTTCTCCCTGCTGTAGAGTCAGGAGCTGCCTGTTGTGTTTTGGGAGAAGGTAGCTAATTGAGCAAATATTGCTTGCTAAACAGAGAGAGTTATGAAAAGTTGGGCAGATATTATGAACATGAAAACCTCCACACGGGGCAACAAATGAGGAATACCAGTGAGAAGGAAATCTTGCAGCTATTGTGATAAAGAACCTGCCCTGAAGAAGCATGTGGACATTGGGGTGGGACAGCACCTCTTCAATTTATAGCACTCTGGTTTATTTACATCTTTGCAGTGTCCTCATGTGATGGTAGGGGCAGGCAAGTGATCTAAGAGACTGTTATCTCTTCCTCTTCTTCTTCCCCTTCATCATCCTCTTCCTCTGAGTCTGAGAAGTCTGAAGGTTTGCTGGGGCTGCTAGAATGGGATGGAGAAGGAGACATCTGGGAGTCCAGTCTGTCCCTCAGGTGGAGATGTTCTGGGGACTGGTGGTAAGTTAGGGGATGCTGGGGGCTGGGCGGGCACACGGGAGGAACTTCCTCCTCCTCCTCCTCCTCTTCTCCTGAACATTTCTTGCCCACATCACTGAGGTCTGGGTGAGGGTTGAACTTGGTGGGTAGGGTCTGTTCTCTGCAGCCACCAGAAGAGAGGAGCTCTCTTTCTTTGGAGTTCCTCCATTTCATCCTCCTGTTCTGGAACCAGATCTTCACCTAGGGGACAAAGCAACCAAGGAATGAAACGGTTCAGTAAAACAGGGACCAGAAAAGGTGTTTTGGCTGCACTCTCAAAACCCTGCACATGCCCATATTAAAGCTAACAGGAGCCACAGAATCTGGAGGACCCTAGGAGAGAGCTCAGGGGCAATCAGGCTGCGGTCGTACCCACCCAGCTGGGAATCGCGACATGTTTGGCTCCGTTGATCTCCTGTAACTTGCTTTGGGGCAGCGGGGGATCTTGGCTGCCCACACACCCTTTACCCTACCCGCACTTCTCACCTGTGAGTCCTTGAGGCCCAGCTTGGCCGCCAGCTTCTTCCTGTCGGGTTTGCTGATGTACTTCTGCTTCTGGAACATCTTCTCCAGCGCCTTGCGCTGCACGTCGGAGAAGACGGCGCGGCGCAGCATCCCCCGGCGGGGCTTGCCCCGGGCGGCCAGCGGCCAGGAGAAGGTGCCAGGGATGGGGACCACGGCGGAGGCAGCTGTGGGAGGGACACACGGCGCTGAGCAGAGCGGGACCGGCCCCCACCATCCCTCCCTGCCCTTCGGGCGGGCTCTCATCAACCTGGGGCCGTGAAAAGAAGCTTTAGGCTTAACCAGCCGTCCCCTTTTCAGGCGGCGATCGCCGGGATTAGATCTATCAACTCAGATGTGGAAAATGGGTCAGTGGTGGCCGGTTTTGTTGGGAGATTCAAAGGTCCCCGGCCTGAAAAGGCAAAGCGAGGCGTACCGGCTAAGATAGAGGTATAATAAAAACCCTCTCCCTCCCACTCAGAAGCATTCGATTTTTTTTTTTTTTCAGATGCTTTTATCATTTCAGATGCTTTATTATGCTGGAGATGAAAATGAGGACTTTTCTGATTCCAAACAAAACCGCTCCTCTTCAGATGCAGTTTTGATCAATCAGTATTCATCTTTTTATAATAATCTCTTCTCTCTTCCTTCCCCCCCCCCCCACCCCCCCCCACCCCGGGCTCCAAAGTTGGAGAATTCAATTCGAAGACATGAAAAGTAGCAGCTAATTAGCACACTGCCTGGTTCCCAATGGCATTAGTATGATAAAAAAAGGCAGAGTTTCGCCTTAAAAAAAAAAAAAAAAAGGAGAGGGGGAGCCTCCCCAAGAGAGACAGAGATGTTAATGAAGCGTGAATGGTAATTGTGTAGTAATGAACTAACAGAAAAAGACTGAGGACAAGCAGCTAACGCCATATATTATTGGAACAAAAGAGATTTACACTTTCAAACTAAATACAACGGCATGCCAGGCTCCTCGGGAGAATACTGATGGCACAATCGTCTCTTTCCCCAAATCATTTTCATTAAATGGACATGAAAAGCTATTTATAAAGCTCAAGTTGTTTTTGTTAGTCTATTCACATGCTGGAGAAAGGAAGCAAATTCCATTATCCAGAGGATGAATAGAAGAGCTTAGGTTATATATTTTTTTTTCTCTCTCTCCTTTTCCCTGTTTTCTTTTTAAATTCATAGCTTGTTTGTGTAATGAGATTTCGGGGTGGTGGGGTTTTGTTGGGTATTTTTGGGTTGGTTTTTTTTTTTTTTTTTGGTGTTGTTTTGGTTTCTTTGTATTGTTCTTTCGGCATCATAATACTTCGGTGCTGTTAACAATCACAGCTCCGTGGCCTGCTTCCTCGCCTTTCCCATGTTGTTTCACGGCGTAACCAGGGAGGTGGAGGAGGGAAGGGTTAGTAGGCGGCGGAGGTGATGGAGCAGAGGGTAAGGACGCGGCGGAGGTGGAGCAGGGCAGTCACGCCGCTCCCGCAGCGCGCTGGATCCGCCCGCACCGCGGAAAGGTCTGGGGGACACCCACAGGCTCCCTCCCGCTCTCCATCCCTCCCTCTCTCCATCCCTCCCTCTCTCCATCCCTCCCTCTCTCCATCCCTCCCTCTCTCCATCCCGCCCTCCCTGCGCGGGCGCGGGCGGCGGGAGCTGACCGCTGCCCCTGGTGCTGAAACATCCAGAGGGAAGCAGGGAGGGAGGGAGGGAGAGGGAGGAAGCGGGGACCCGCCTCGCCTCGGGACCGTGACAATCCCGGCTAATTTGCGGATCAGCGGGGGGAGCGGGCAGGGAATGTCAGGCAGTCACTGCCTGTGCTAAATCGGGCAGCAAATTGGCGCGACTGATGCTTGAATGTTGTACTCCCTCCAACCTCTGAACTGCGGCATAACCCCGCCGGGGGGAACGCAGGGACGGGGAGAAATCAGCGGGCTGTGCCGGCAGAGGGGCCCGCCCGCACACAGGGACGCTTTTAAACACCTACCTGGGAAATAGGAAGATCTGAGAAAGGGCTGGAAGGATCCTTCAAAGTACGGAAAGGAGAAAGTCTTTGGCGGGACGCTCTGAAGCAACGCGGGGGAGGTTTCTAGTAAATAAATAAAAGCGAATTAATCGGAGGGTAACGGCCAGTTGGACTCGACCGACGGCAAGGCTGGGTTCTGCCGCTCGGTCCGGAGACCAACGCTGTGGTACTTTTAGAAAAAACATGAGAGCCAGACTGAACTCGGAACGGCCGAGGAAAGAGCGGCACTTTTGCCGGTTTTGCCAGCAAAGCGGCACCCGCGAGGGCAGGGTCAGCCAGAAGACGCGGCCGGGGGACCCCTGGTCTCTGGGACCCCTCCCTCCGCCTGCTCCTCCCGGGGCCGGCCGCCGGCAGCGCTGCCCCTCGCCCTTGAAATCCCAACGATGCCGGAGGGCTCCGCAGCTCGGCGCTGGGTCCTCCCTCCCTTTCCTAAAGCGGCTCCCCGCGCTGCCCCTGGCCTGTCACCCCACTCCTGCGGGCGGGGTGTCCCCAGCGCCCGGAGCTCGGGCTGTCCCCCGCTTACCGGCTCGGGGCGTGGAGGAGAGAATGGCGTTGACTCCGAACTTCAGGAAAGTGGAGTCGCTGCTGGAAGTCTGTGGCGAACAGATCCTCCTGGAGCCGGCGGTGGTGGAGCTGGGGAGCTCCGGCGTCCCCGAGTCCGTCCTGGCCGCCGAGGTTGGGGGGGACATGCTGGGCGGGGGGGCAGTCCTGGGCAGGTAGCTGGTGGGCCTGCTGATCCGGATCAAATCTTCCACCAGGAAGCTGGAATGGCTGGAAAAAGCCGACTGCAGCGACTGAGGCAAGGTGAGGGTGGGGGTCGGCCGGAGGAGGCTGGGGTAGACGGCTGGAGGGGCGATGAGGCTGGGGAACATCATCGCAGGGCCGTCCGCGGAGCCGGGCTGGGGCCGCTCGCCTGCTTGTTTGTTTGTTTGCTTTTGTTTTCTGCTTTGCAAAACTGGGTTGGTAAAGATCCAGCCAGCGAGTCTGGCGGAGTTCTCTCTGCCCCTTCCTCCTGGACCGTGGGTTTTATAGTGGTCAGCCCCGCTGAGGCTCTTTCAAAAGTGACAGCCCCAACAATGGGGTTCAACAAAGTTCTCCACTTGAGCTTCATTCAGGGCGAGCTCACGGCTTCTCCATTGGTCCGGGGCTGCAATTTATGATTGGATTAGACTTCATAAGCAACCGAGGCACAATGGCCCCGCCACAAAGAAAGTGTAGTCATCAATTTTGCATATTGACCGCCTCTTTGGAATACAGCGCTCCAAAGGCTCCCAGCAGGGTTTTGTTCAGAGGCAACACACACAGGCTAATTAAATGCCTATTTAAAAGTTTCAAATGACATCTTGCCTCGTAGAAAGGGAATTATTTAAAGAAAGCACTAAATTTATTTGCCGCTCCCCTGCTGTGTTTAGGAAATAAATCAATAAATATTCATATAAACTTATCTGCGGACTCACAGAAAAGCACGAGTTTTGTGGATATGAAAATAAAAATTAGAAAACGCGGAACTAAGCTCTGTTGAGGGAGAAACACGTTCGGAGAGTGGATCCCACTGCGGTTTGAACATATTCTGCTTCTGCCATTAGCATGAGGCAGAATTAGTGCGTGTAGATGGGGTTGGTTTTCTATCTGCACATCAAAGGTCCGGAATAAGGCGTATTGGCGGTGTCAACCTCTCCTTTCAAGATCCGAGCTTCGTAAAAGTCTCGCGTACTTGTGCTCAGGCGAGAGGTTTGCCCAGATCGAGACGTGAGCCTTGATGTGGCCGGTGAGAACTCCGCTCCCAGAAAATCTGAGTATTGCACACAGGAGAGGTCTGGACAACTTTGTGGGACCAGAGCAACCCCTTCGGGTTCTCAGTCTGTCGCTCCTCTGTAGCTTATCTACGTTCAAAATAGTGGGAATCGCTACCGTCCAGCTGTGAAAATGATGACAACTTTGTAGCATTTGGATCCTTTCGGCCGAAGTTGTCCGAGCTACTCTCGGCTTTGTCGGTGTCGATGGCTCGAAGCAGCCAAATTCACCTGATCAAGCTTTTTATCAGAGCGCCTGTTCAGGATTTCGGAAGGTGTATTGCTCAGTGCGACAGAGCCCGGAGTCCCCTAACTTTGGTGCGAGGGACAAATGACATCGTCTAAAGTGAAAGTAATAAATCGGGATTTTTCTGGCAGAGAGGTTTTGTTTGTGGTGGCAAATATAGAAAGTGTAGTTAGTTCCCTTTGGAGGTGGGCGATGAAAGCCACTGTTGAGAGTGGTTTTACCTGATTTCTCTGTTAAAGACTATAACAGACGTGTTAAATGTCCTATGTTTTAAAAGCACCCTATTCAGCCCTTTGGTGTGTCTGAACCTTTGCAAGCAGAAGTGTGCAGCTCAACCATGCAGCCTTTATCCTATTAACCATGAACTAACTGTCACCTTCAGCTGTTTTCCCTTTTTACTTTTTAACACAAAGCTTTCTCAAAAATCTTATTAACCAGCTTTATTTCTCTCGATGGTTTTTGTCCGGACGTTTTGTGTTGATTATCTCCATGTCGTTGCTTTAACCATTCAATAAAAGTGCATCTGCGATTTATATCACATTAGGGAAGAAAGAAAGTCTGTTAAACCTCTCCCTTGATTCAAATCAAAAAGTTATTTATTGGAGAGGACGGAATCAGCCCTGGAAACTGTATGATCCTGACAAGCTTTCCCGGTGCTGTTCGCCGGCCCCCAGCAGACGAACACCTGCAGACCTGACTTGTAAGGTCCGCCGTCTGAAAGCATCACTTTGAAATAAAACCTCGCCGGAGTTCCCCCCCACCCCCGCCGCTCCCCAGTTTTGTTGGTCTCGATGCTTAGCAGGTAAAGAAAAAGGGGAAGGAAGGCGTGGGCAGAGCGCGGGGGACTCGGGGGTGCGGAGGGTTCCCGCCACCTGCCCCTGGCCCCGCTGGGGCTCCGCGGTGCCGGGGGGAGCGGGGGCTGCCCCGCCCTGCCCCGGACTCAGCTCTGCCCTCGCCCCCACCCAGGGCGCTCCGGGGTTGCCTCCAGCCCCGTTTCTGCCCAGCGCTGCTCTCGGCGTGCTGTTTAGCCAAGCAAACGGGACGGTAGCGAATGGGAAAAGCAAACGAGGCTTCCCCAATAAAATAATTGTCAGTCCCAATAAAATAATTGCCAGCTCCCGGTCCCGTCTCTGTCCTCTGCTCCCTGCCCCTCTCGCAAGCGTCCCCTGATCCCGGCGTTTCCCAAATGAGCTCCGCCCGGGCTGTTCCGAGAACACTTCGTTTTTTACAGTCATTATACGTTTCCTTTGAGATGATTTACTCCTTTCTTTACATATACATCGGGGGCATTTTGTCTCACTATAGACCAACTGCTGCTAATTTCTCTGGTTTTAAAAAAGAGGGGCTGACATTTTCTGGAAGGTTGGGTCAAACGCATGCTGGGGCACGCGTGGACCCGGTTCCTTGTGATGCGTCTGAGCACACTCATAAAGAATTCCTTAAGCACCACGGCAAAAGGGACTAGACATCTATTGAAAGGGAAGATAGACCATAAGAAACCAAGAAATCAGACGAAAGGATCTTATTTTAAGAGATCTCCTTTGGAAGTTTCTTTTCAAAGGCAGTGATCATTTAAGAGAAAGGGAATTCTAATGTCTCAGGATAAAACCTGTGACTAATGCCGTTTGACCTATGCTCAGGCAGTTTTGTGTTTCCTGCCATTCATTTTAATGTCGTTATCTTCAAATTTATTTCTTAAAAGTCACTCACTTTCTTTGTCAAAAAAAAAAAAAAAAAAAAAAAAAAAAAAAGCAAGCCCAAAACTGCCGGCGGGTGAGGGGGGTAGGGAGGGGGAGGTGGGGGTTGAAGCTGCGTGTGTCCCGGTCCGAAGCTGGTAATCCGCATGAAATTGGGAGAGCCAGCACTTCAAATCCGGAGACCAAAGGGCTGGGCAGGGCCGGCGCCCCCCCGGCGGCTCGGAGCCGCGCTCGGAGCCCCATCGCTCTCCCGCATCCCCGACCCCGGCAGACGGACGTCTCAATCACGGCCCCACGCGGGACGCCCTCCGCGGGACAGCCCCTGCCCCTGCCCGGCCGCTTCCCGCAGCCAGGTGGAAGCCGAACTTCTCGTCCCTCCCTCCCCAAGCCGGGAGCTCTCCACAAGGGACCAGCCGAGCCCCTCTCCGCACCCCCCCAAGGCTGCCCGGGCCCACAGTTTCTTCCCGAAAGCTGCTGTGCAAACGTGTGTGCTCCTTTTAGATGGTTTTCTTATTTTTCCCCCACACTACTTTTTTTTTTTTTTTTTTTTTTTTTTTTTTTTTCCGCCGGAGAGGGGGCTGCGGGAGAGAGGGGGGATGCTCCGTCCCTGCTGTGTCCTAGCCCCCTGACGATGCTCATCGACCACGCCGGCAGCTTGAATGGAGCCTGCGGGGGCGAGGCTGTATTAAGACACCTAAGTCTTCACCTTTAGAATTCAAGCACAAGGAACAGTAACTGTTGGTTCGTTCAAAGCTCTTCTAGATCCCCCCTTTTCTTGAAAATCCTTCTATTGTGCCAATCAAGCAGATGGTTTGCAGGAAATATAGCTTGGCCCCAGTGACCGAAACTAATTTTAACTAGCTTTCCAAGCCTGGCACGTTTGTTTTGCTCTTACAAAATAGCTAAAAAAACAGCTGGCAAGGGTGAATTAAACCCATTAAAGACACATTTATAAGAAATTATATTCACATAGGTTGCTTGAAACCCCCCTAAGAGGGGAGAGATGAGCGTATTGAAATGAAAATGTCCCTGAGCACACTACCCTCCTTAACATCGCCTGAGAGTCTCAAAACATTTTACTAAATAGATTAACTTGACTATTGTTTTGCATCACATTTATCAGCTTCATTAAGTGAATAGCTGAACAAATATATTACGCATGCATGAAAAGCTCTTTTTGGGGCTGCCTTATTGTGTCCTCAGCCCTGACAGGTGGTTAACTGTGTTTCTCTCTCCTCTCCCCCTCTCTCTCTCTGCGCAAAGAAAGAGGGATCTCGGACAGAGCGCACAGCCCAGACTTGGCAAAGGGACCTCGAGGGGAGAGTTACTTTCTTTTTCCCTCGCCATTCATGCTGGCCAGCCCAGAGTGCACACAGCCTGAAATGCAACCAGATGATCTGATCATGTCAAAAGTAATTAACTTTAGTTTAGTCTCTGTGTCTTGCTTGTGCTTTACTAACTCCTTCCAAGCCTGTTTAATTTGCATCCTTTCTTCCAAATTTGATTATTTTTGTCCATTTCGTCCTTTTATCCTTTCCCCAGCCTCCACCTTTGTTTAAAAAAAATAATCTGGGGTTGAACAATCCCTCTTCTTTCTTCTCCACTGATCTGTCTAATAAACAACCACACAACCTCCTTAAAAACAACCACTTTCACGAGGCAAGATTGGCATGTTTTGGAGAGCTAGGATTTGCAAAACAAAATATGATGGTTTATTTGCTGCCTCAATTTCTTGATTACTTGGCCCAGTGGAACCTTTCTGGGAATTGGACAGTGGCAGTTTGGATTTCAGATATTGGTGGACCTGCTCATTTCGATTGTGGTGTCTGCCCCAAGGGTTTCCAAATTAGATTGTGCAGATGAAATATGGAGGAGGATGACAGAACACAAAATTTGCCCATTTATTTTCTCAAAAGCATGTTTCTCTCATGTTGCTCAAGTAGGTCAGATGAATTGAAATTCCTTTCGTCTTTCAAATAATTCCTTAAGAGTACTCCTACCTCCTCACTGCAAACTGAAGTTGTGATCCTTTGCTTATGACAGTGGCAAATTTCTCTGCTGACTGATCTGCTAAAATCTCTTTGCAGTGGGCAATTTTAAGTGCTGGGAATTGAAGATCCCCTGACTTTTCCAGTCATTAAGCCCCAGTTTTTTCCTTACTCTCCAGGGTTTGACAGGAAGGACAACTTTCTTTGGAGGACAGGACTCTCAGCACAATTCAGCAGGAGAATGAGCATGTCCTGGGGTCGATTTTAGAATATCCGAGAGTTGTCACCTTGAACTGAGGGTCCTTGGGCCTACACACTCCCTTGATGTCCACCACAAAAATGGATTTAAAGGCTGCTCTCTACCCCTCTGCCTGCTGGAGCATCACACAAGAACCTCTGTCTCTCAGAGGAAGAACAGAATTACTATTTGACTAGGATAAAACCATGACCTTATTTGTACACCTTCTCTTAAAAGGGCTAGAGCATCAACCCTCAACCCCTTGAATTATTCCATGCCAGCCAGCTGATGCTTCACTTCCTTTGGGCTTAAGTCTCTCTGGGAAGGTTTAAGAGGGAGGCTTGAAAGAGAGGTGCTGATGAGAGCCCAGGCACCTGTAAACACTTTTCCCAATGGAAAGCCTTGCCCAATCATGTGCTGGTAGCCAGAAGGATGGTGATTTGCTGGGAGGCTCACTTTGCTCCTTCTAGGTGAAAATGCCTTCAGACATCATGATTCAGTGGGGAAAACAGCTGTTGTGGGGAGAGTGTTTTTCTCTCTGAGTCCTACGTGAAGGTGCTGAAAGGTCTTTTAACAGGGATTAACCTGTGATTCACTTGGTGGGAGACCCAAGGCCCTGTGATAAGGGAGGAAAGGAAACTCAAATACTGTGTAACAGTTCTTTAGTAAACACAAGTGCAAAATGTCCTTGTTGATATACTCTACTGTTCTCACAACTGAAATGGGGGAATATCTTAAAAAATTAAGTGTGAATTCCAAGGGGTTTTGATCATCAGATTCCCTGGGCATTTAGTGTTGTCTTCTTCTAAGTATTGCATTTGTGACCTTGTCCATTAAGGCAATGAGTTTGCAGCTAAATGGTTCAGTTACAGACCATGCCCTGACCACAGGCTATGTTCATGTCTACAAGGCACTGGTAAACTGTCCTGCATCCATAGAGGATGTGTCTTAGTTTGGAAAGACGGGTGTCTGCCTGGGAAAAGCTGTAGCTTCCCTGGAACAGAGAATGCAAACCCTCTCCCTCTGAATTATCATCATTTTGAAATTAAGGGACTTTCAGGCAAAGATATGGGAATAGGTATAACAGTTCTTTACTAGGAATATTAAATAAGTACTAGTACAAAAAAAGCAAACGAACAAAAAAGAAAAATGCTGTCAGAGTCAGAATATGACCTGACACCCTGTTGATCAGGGTGTTGGGAGCAGTCCAATTACATCCTCCTGGAGTGACAGATGTGGTTCTGTTGGAGCAGAGATAATCCTGTAGAAGGGTCCAGTGATGGTGAGATGGGTCCTGTCTTCCTCTGGGAATCCAGTGGGAACAGGCTGTGCTGGTGTTCTGAATCTCAGGTTTTTTCCAGGTAGGAATGCTGGGCTCCTCCCCCTGGGTGGAGCATCTCCCAGTGGGATGATGTAATTTTATCAGTCATGCAGTGAGCCTCCATGGCCCATGAACAGCAGATATCCCCTGGAGGGAGGATGGGTGGTGGAAGAGATAAGAACACTGCCCCACCTGGTTTTAACAGCTGGCCCATTAACAGAAGGCACCTGCCCCCTTCCCCCCTGGAATTATGAGGAATGAAGAGATAAAGAACACACCTACCCAACCAATTTCAACAGGTGGGAATAGAATACATCTTGCTTTGCAACCTAAGACAGGATGAGAGTAACTGTGTGGACCTCTTTAATAAAGAGAGAATGCTTGGTTTCCAGAAATACCAAGCTGTCCTTGCAGATGTTGATGTGGAGTGTGTTTGATCTCTGGAGCTGTGACAGAAGAAGAATGACAAACTGCCCCTCATGGTTCACCTTCACAGAACCACTGGGAAATAAGTAGGCAAGCCCTGGTCTGTATGGTCCCTGTGCTCTGCTCCCAGGTGCTTTGTGTAAAATGGGAAGTGAGATCAATGAAAATTGCTGTATCTCTGCTAGCCCTTGAGGATGCTTTTACCAAGTGAGCTGCTTCAGGTACAGAAAACCAAGGAGCAGTAATGCCCAAGGAATTAACAGCTTCATAGTCTTGGGCATCATGGACATCTCTTCAGGATTCTCAGGGGTAGGTATCTAAATCCAGGATGATTGGATTCCTGCAGAGCTGGGAGATTTCCCACTGGATCTTCACTTGTAAAAAAGAATTGTTCTCTTCAGAAAACACTTGGCTCATCCTGCAGACCAGAACAGGACCACTCTTCTTCTGGGCTTTGCTTTGCAAGCAGTGCAGCTTCCTGATGTCCAGAGATGAAGGGCTCTTCCATTTCATCACCAAGAAAAGCTGTTGAGGTCCTGGACCTTGAGAATCTTTCTTGAAATAGCCAAGGCCTTTCTCCTGGGAGCATCCCCAACTGGCAGAAAGTGCATCCCTTCTCAGAGAATCGTGTTTCTTTCTGACAAACAGAAGGAAAATGCCCTACTTGCATTCCAGCAGCCATGAGATCAGACAGATACACAGTAAAGTGCATTTCCCATTTATGCCTTCAGCTCTCTGAAAGCAAACGGAAATCTCTGGGACTAAGGAGAGTGTGAGCATGTAAAGAGAGTCGTAGAAAAGCTTTTCCCCATGCCTTTGGCCTGAGAATGTTGCTCATTCTGTCAGGGCTGAAGTCAGGGGCAAAACTCACGGTAATTTCAATGCTGTGGGGTTAAGCCCTAGAGGAATTTGAATGTACTTGTCTCCTTTCAGGACTTTGTCAGGAGTGTTTTAGTATTGCAGGGGGAAATATCAAAGACAACTGAAGTTTAGAATGAGACAGCCAGGATGTTTGAAGAGCATCTTCATAATATGAAACAGCTTTTCTCAGGTTTCTCGTCACACCTGTAGCAATGAGAACTGGTTTAGTGGTTGCATTCACATTTTTGGCTCTCATGTCATGACTTTTGTCATTTTTTGTCTGTTTTTCCTTGTTCATTAAAAATGTAAGAGGGTGTAGAACATCAAATTATATGTCTCTAGTAAGGTCTTTAGGAGCATCAGGTGGGATTTATCAGATTTAAAGTTCAACATTATGAGATCTGATAAGGTCATGTTGTCCTGGCCCAGGACAGGGCTCTTTTTGAGGACCCATACTCTGGCTGTGACTCCTCAGACCCAGAAAGGTCGGGAGAGAAGAAATTAATGTATCTTTAAGCTACATAAGCATCCTCCTTATTCATGGATGTACTGGCATAAGGGGTATTTTTCTAGTGTCTTTTAAATTGTTCTGTCTTAGGTCTCAGATGGAAGTTTAGTCCCTCTCCTATCAACCTTTATCTAACTTTCCCTAATAGTATTATACAAAAAATTTTCCATCCTCCTTTCTTAATTAATGTCTCCTGCTCCTACAGATAAATAAATCAGCAAGGGGGGATGTGTAGGGACAGGACTACTGCTGACTGTGATCAGACCCTCTCTCTCGGGGCAGTTCAAGCAGTAACACAGGGCTTCTGTGCCAGGACAATTCATGTCTGGGCCTTTTCCCTTCTCCTGCACTCACAGTAGGAGCAAGAGCAGGCTGGACAGCATGGAAAAGTTTCCATCCACTGCTGTGTATATGGTAATTGTCTCCAGATTTAGGAGAGGAAAAACGGAAAATATCTTCTTGTTATCGTCTGCTATTTCCACAGTGTCCTCTAGCCAAAGAGAAGGCAGCTTTTTGGTCTCAGTTCTGGTTGTCCAGCCCTAAAATTTAAAAGACCATATTAAGAAGGATGAAATAATGATGGGTTTTATAATGTGTACTGACCTTAGCAGGAAGAACCAGTAATCAGAGGTCTCTCTTTGGAAAGATTGGTACACACAGGGATTTGCATCTGGCCCATCCCAGGCCCCACAGTGCAAAAGGGGACTGACTTCACACTGGACTGGCTGAGTTCAAAATTCAAAACTGGGATATTTGCACTCTGGGCAGATGAAAGAGGGCTGTGGAAGAGCCTCACTATTTCCAAGAAAAATATATAAACTTTGTACAAAAGGTTTAGGGAGAACCTTATTTTCCACTTAGCACCATATCCAGGTGCGTGTAGGCCTCTGCTCTGACGGAATAGGTGAGGATGATTTGCTCTCTAACCTACTGCAACTCTTTTTAACCCCACTTTTAGTGTGTCCAGGAAGTCAGCACATTCAAACTTGCTCTTTACATTGGGAAACTGACTCCAGTACACAAGTAGATTGTCTGGCCACATGGAAAAAATCCATAAAGACAGACAAGTCCAGTCATCCTCCTGGGCTGAGGAGTTTTTGGCTCTCCTGACAGAGATCTCTGATGTCCCTCCGTGCTGGGGCCATGTGGCCAAGAGGTTTCTTTTCCTTCTCTTCCTGAGTTGACCATAAAGAGTGTTTTTAAGGTAAAAAACCCCACATCTCTAACTTTCTTAGCTGTGTTTTAAGTGATGGTTTCCTGAGGAGCTGCTCTTCAATCACAGGATTTGTTTTATGACATATTTTCAAATCAATCCACGTTTAAGCAAGAAAGGCTACATATAGCTTTTTAAGAATATGCACTATGTTTTCTTTTCTTCTTCATTTAAATTCCAGAGTGGACAGGACTCCTGTTTTTAAGTAGATTTTAACCATGACTAGAGAAGCTTAGTTATCAGTTATGCATTATAAACAATATGCAGAGGGGGGATGTTTTGATCACAGCTATTCAGTCCTTGCTTGCTAATCTAATTACAAAGTGTAGGTTTTCTGACACAGAGCTGCTTGCACAGAAAAGGCTTTTCTCACACCTGGTGGATTGTTTAGCCAAGCTTTTTAAATGCTTACAGTTTTAAAGTGGTGGTGGGGGGAGGGAAGCCTTTTAAAAAACAAGTTCCTGTGCAAGGCAATAGAAAGAATTTAGTGGTTGTCAACATGAGTTTAGTATAAGGGTGCTGTGTAAAATGTGGGTTCACTTTACATTGACCTTTGGATGTAGTAGCCCCAAACATTGTTTTATTTTTTGTTGTTGTTTTTTTAAGGGTTAAAGAGAGTAGGAAAGACAACAGATGTCAGTGACTGTATTAAATTGTGTTCATGAGTGTTATAAATATCTATGTATGGCTGGACATGATGCTCCCATATTTTTTTGGGTGTTTATTGTTCGTGCCTCAAGTGCTCAGCAGCTCTGAAAGGGCAGCTTTGAGTCGCAGCCCTAGCAAAACAGTATTTTTGTGTTGTTTAGTGCCCCGGTTCCTACAAACAAAATAAAGTACCTTGTTGAATAAGGGCCATTGAACAGGAATGATGGGTTAAGAGTGGGGGTCCGAGGTGGCAGCGTGGGTGCTTGTTTATCAAGGAGGAGTTGTCAGTTGTTGGCTGTGCTGCTGAAAGGAGGGACGCTGGAGGCTGATGGCTGGGAGAGCATTGATGTGAGGTAACGGGGTAATCGGATTGAAAGTTAGCCATGGTATTTATGTCAGTTCACATTTCGTCAAATGAATAATATGAGGTTGCTACCTAGCCCAGGCCTTGGCCTGGGGGTTGGGTTATAAAGACTCTAAGGCCTCATTTGATTCAGATATAAATTAATTCTCACTGGAGCGTTGGCTGATTAATCTATTTGCATAATAGTAGAAAAACTGCAGTGCGGTTACTTTTGCGGGGATTTGGACAAGAAAAGCCTTAAATTCATTTGAAAGAATATTGTGTGAGAAGTCAGGGAAGCAAAGGCACCTCTATAGGGCTCCCTCAAGCCATTTTGCCCCCAGTCCTGATGTGCAAAACCGAAGGCTAAACTCGTTCACTGGGGAGTCTGACACCCTCCTGAAAAAGAACCTGTGTTCTGATGTCTAGCTACAATTGTATTTTTGCATTTGACATTGCTCTCGTTGCAGTTGTAACAATGGCATCCTTTATAGTTTTTTCATATTTAACAAAAATGAACCCTACATAAAATTGCAGCATGCATAGGTGGGATAAATGTTGGACTACAGTGAAGATCTGTGGGGAGATAAAGAACTAGGAGAGACAAATGCACTTGAAATGTAAGTGCTGTTCGTGTGAAAGCCTGGTTATCCTGGGAGACATGGGAATGAAAGATCCCAGTTCTGCTGGCCACATGCACTTGACAGTGTGGTGAGGGAGGAGACTGTGGGTCTAACAGCAGTGCTGACACCAAACAGAGGCTCAAAGAGGAAAAAAAGCTTTTATTTATTTGCTTCCCCTCTTACCAAGCCTCCTCATTTCACTTTTGGAGATGACACCTGGAGCACACCCTTATAGAGGACAGAGTATGGGGAGCTGCACTCACCCATGTGCAGTCACACAAAGGTTTTTCTATCAGATGCCATTTCTTCCTTAATTTTCCTAAATATTGTGCATCTCCATAGCATGTATAAAACACAATGTAAGGTTTGGTTTTGCTTTGTTTTTTTTTTTTCCTTTATTACCCACCTGTAGTGCTTGACTGTTTGGCAAAGGATGTTATGTTTGCACACAGATACTGAGACTGGTTTAGAATCCTGTGACCTCTGAGGACAGAAGTGTCTAAAATTCACAAGACACAGTAGGGTGAAGCTTCAAAAAGTAGTCCAAATCCTGCTCTTATTGAAGTCTGTAGACATTTTGCCAGCAAGAAAAACACATGCTCCAATTAAGCAAGATACAAAACTTCCAGCAAGGATGTCAGAAGGCAGTTACAGCAGAGCAGAGTCCGTATGAAGAGTGGGAGGCAACCTCCATGTCCATGTTTGCCAGAGTCAGTTGAATATTTGCAGGAAAGCTGGGCTGTTACTTGGGTTCACTTGGGTTTTAAAGCATCCACTAAGATTAAAGATATCAGGGGTTTGTGGTGAACATGCCCCACTGCAGAGCACTAAGGTTCTCACTCCGAGTTCTGTTGTTCATCTACCCTCTTCAGCTAGGAGTTGAGGAAGCTCACAGTGGCTGTCCCTGATGAAACCTCTGAACCCAGATACTTGGGGGATGTTACAGATTGTAGTTTTGCCTAAAGCAAATGACACTGTAAGAAGGATTTCTGCATTCTAGGCAGGGGTATTGTGATTTGTAGATAATTTGGAAGTGTGTCCACAGATGGAAAATGGGGTTCTTCCTGCCTCATCCCCTCCTTGGTCCTTGTTTCTGGTTTCTGCATAAGCCCATGGGTCCTCTCTGCCGTGATGTGAGTTCAGGCTGCAATGTGCAACTCCATACTTATTTATTGAATTCTTTGGTTACTTCTTTTAACTCCTGATTTTGTTTTGCCTTTTTTTTTTTTCCTTTTTCTCTTCCCCCCCCTTTTTTTTTGTTTTTCCTCTTCTTTCCTGGTTTCAGCCCACCAATAATATGCTCCTAGTGTAATTATTATTTTAATCTGGCTTTCACCCTGTTGATTGCTTTACAGAGCCATTTGGGAAGGGTGTGCTGTTCCTCAGTTCAATGCTGTCTCTTTACTAAGCTGGGAATTAGGCAAAAGATCTTGACAAACTGCCATTGAAAAAGGAAATGTGGTGGTCAAAACCCCTTATTTATGTAAAAAAAACAAAACAAAACAACACAAAAAACCTGCTGTAGTGTCTGTATATCAGTGTCTGAAAGCACAAAACAAATTGATCCTATCCATGGTCATAAAGCAGCTAGGCTGCAGTATTTTTGTGGTTAATTCTTGTGGAAGAAGAATGTCTGGGATCTGCAGAAGGTTGGGCCATACAAACAAATGACATGCCTGATTAACAGAACGTTGTTACCAGATAATAGGGACTCTGCTATCTTGCTCTGGTATTTATGAAGAATAAACAAGACCAAGGAAAAGCCAACACATCTGTTTTCTGAACAGGAGCCCTCAGCCTCTTGACAACCTCCTAGTCCAATTACGCCCAGTGATTGATGTGAGTCCGATGGTTTAATCTGGGGGAAGTTGAAGGCAAAGGAAATGGAGCCTCTGTGCTTGTCTGACTGACCTGGGTAACATAATGTGCCCCTTTGAATTAGCCAGGAGCACTTCAGGCAAATCCAGGGCTTCTGTTTACCTTGATGCCATGGAAGGAAGAGGTACCTGATGCACTGGAGACAGTACAGGGCACCAAGTTTCCTAGGTTCTTCTCATGGTCCTATCTGCAACACAAAATGATTGTAGATTACCTGATGCACTGGAGACAGTACAGGGCACCAAGTTTCCTAGGTTCTTCTCATGGTCCTATCTGCAACACAAAATGATTGTAGATGGATAAATTTCACTCAGCCTCTCTTGCTCCCTTCCATCAAGTCTGACTATAGTGCTCATAGTACTTAAATCAAGAAGGCTTTTTGACAATTAAGTCATAGATCTACTTTTTTTCCGTACTTTACAAT
This sequence comes from Phylloscopus whistleri, assembly GCA_017589585.1. Classification (NCBI taxonomy): domain Eukaryota; kingdom Metazoa; phylum Chordata; class Aves; order Passeriformes; family Phylloscopidae; genus Phylloscopus; species Phylloscopus whistleri. Next base: position 1,067,358 of record JADMLD010001241.1, on the reverse strand, counting down.
AAATAGACATTAAATTAGTTGTGCTTACAGCTTTAGTTTTGGATTTCTTGTTTCTCCCTGGTAGATTTGATACTCAGTATACAATTTTTGCAATTTAGATATAAACAGATTTTACTTCCAGTAACTCCCACTGCATTAAAGGGGAGCAGAAAAGAAAAAAGGCATTTTTTGTGTGTCTGCCATATCACGATCGTCAAATAAGAGTACATGTGGCAATAATTAGGATGAAAAAATAGCTGTTGCATGGGCACTGCTGATGTGCCCAGGTTCTTGCATATACTTACAACAAACCAGTCTGTCCATGTTGCCCAGCTGAAGCTGAAGGTGATGCTTAGAGGGTGCTGCTAGACATAGGCTGAGCTCTGCCAGCAGCTTGCAGTGCTGGAAGGTAGAGTTACACTCCTGTTTGGACCACATGAGTCTGTGGTTTCACTTGTGGCAGTTCTGCCACTCATTTGCCTTCTTTGTGAACCAGTTTTATTCATCAACTCAACTGGAAGTTTATCTAAGGAAAAAGAAAACAATTTTTTGAAACAGGGGCTAAATGAAAGGAATTAGTGCAGCTAAGATTGTATATCTGTTCCATTTGATTACTCTTTTCAGGTTAAATTAGTGTGAGAGAGAGATGCATGTCAGGCAATTAAAAGAAAGAACACCTCTCCAAATTTAGAATGGAGCACATCTGATCTTCTTCAACCAGACTCAGAAATATTTGGTCCAGGCCAAGTTTGAAAGCCATGAGTTCTGCACAATTATTTCTTCTATTTTTCTCATCCCTTATTATTCTTTTCCTGCCTCCTTATCTGAGAGCTGTTACAGAGAGAGGGGGGCTCAGGTGATGGTAGTAAATCCAGAGCAAAGGACCAAGTGGGAATTTCCGGGCTGGAAAGCCGCGAATACAGCATGAAAACCCCGTTGTTTGCTCACAGCTGCCTTTGGTAAGGGCTTAGGTTGGGTAAGCAGGCAGGTCAGCTATGAGACTGCAGAAGAAAAAACATCAAGTAGGCCTTCATGCTTCCTCCTGGACATTTTTCCATGTAGGAACACCACTACTGTAGGTGTGGAAGAAAGGATTACAGGTGACCTCACCCCTGATAGTCACAGCTGTACTAATTACCAGAGAAGAGGAACAGCCTTGCCCTCAATGGGTCCCAGCTGTGACTAATAAAGGTAAGTGTGATAAAAGGGGTGGGTTGGCTGGTCAGGGGGAGAACTTTGAAGAAGGGGAACTTGGAGGAGGTAGAGGAGCTCTGAGGAAGAAGGACCAATCTAGAGAAATACAAAGAATGAAACATGGAAGGGAGTTGCAGCTGTAGAAGGTCTGCTCTGGGGTCAGTGTGGGTCTGATGGGGTTGGAGGCTGTAGCTATAGCTGAGCTAGGTAAAAGCTTGTGGTCAGAGGCAACAAGGAAATGCTTGCAGTCATATTCTAGCAGGAAATAACCAGCAATCAGTCTGCAGTTAGACCCTACAGCAGGAGCTTGCTGCAGCCAGAGTCAGGATGGCTGAGCTGTAAAGAAGAATAAACTGGGACCCCTTTCATGTTGTTAAATGAGTCTGTCTTGGCTCCTTTCTACCTTCTAAGAGAGAGCTGCTGTGACACACCACAAGCTGTTCCAGGCTTTCTCACCAGTGTCTGTCCACCTGGCCTCTGATGTTTAGCACTGTTTGTTGGTTGAACTAACCTGTGTCTGGCATTCTGAGCAGTCCATTTCTGGTAAAAAGGAAACAGTTTTGTGTCTGCTGGGTCAGTCAGACATATGACACTGAGAGAAATGGTCTTCCTCTCAGGGCTGCAGGAAGCTGAAGGGCAGAAGTGAATAACTGACAATGGGATATGCTCGACAATATTTATGTGAGCTTTGTGTTCCCAGATACACTTGGATGGCAGTGAATTGTCAGTTACTATATCAATCTGCCAAGTGTGAATAGCTTTTGAAGAGCTTGAGCCTTCTCAGGTTAAGGCATCTGTAAAGCTAATAGAGATCATGCATGATATGGATATGACCTCATTCTAAGGGCACATAAATTAAACCATTCCTAAGCAAGGGCCTTGCTCAGCAGTGCTCACATGCAAACAGACAGATCCCCTGGTAATTCTCTGCCACATTGTTCAGTTTGTCTTTATCTATTGCTTTTATACTGTGGCGGACACAGAGAGCTTTAGAGTTATCACTAAATTGTCTTTATTTGACAGAGAATCTCTCTTGGAGGAAGTGGAGTTTGTGCCACATCTGTGGCACAATCTTACCTAAAACACTTTGCATGCACAAAATAGAAAACTGCCACTCACCGCTTCAAGGATATTGAAACTACAAAAGTGTGGAAGGGTTGTTTTGATTGCATCCAGACAGGATGTTTTGGCAGTGATGTTCAAATGGTGGCTAAATGGAAGTCTAAAGTCATGGCAACAGATTATTGACTTAGTTACAGATCCAGTAATGTAAAGGATCCAAGTCAAAGGTACTCTTGATTCTCTACCTCCCCTCAGTACAATGGTCAGAGCTCATCAAACTCAATTCTGAGAGAAGATCCACTTTTTTTTTTTTTTTTTTTTGAGCAGATGGATTCTAAAAAACTTTAGGAAAAAGGACTTGCAGGAGTGCTATTTAGAATGTTAGTGCCAAGTCTAATCTTCGTGTCATACTGGAAGAGTAATTCAAGTTTTCTGGAGGCCAAAAGTAACTGGATAAAATCTGCCATGAAATTTTATGAGTGTGTGCCTTTCACTGAGATCTCAATCATTTTCTGAAATCAGATAAAAGCAGAGCTGTCCTGAGAGGTATTTTTTTCTTGAACAGGCTGAAAAGGTTGCTTTTAATGTAAGATATCTGTTAAAATCCTGCCATAGGGCCAAGTGAGTTGTCTTTCCCTTCACAGTGGTTCCTTTGCTAGGGCATATCCCAACAAACCCCACTCTGCTGGTACTGTGCCTTTCCTTCCAGGGCTCTCGAGACCTGAATGGAAATCCAGATTTTGACTTTACTGTAATGACCACAGGCTGATCACAACGGTGTTTCCATCATGTCTCCCAAATCATTAATTGGCAGCTTAATTGTCCAACCGATACCTAAAATGCCCCTTGAGAATAAACACTGAAGATGTTTCTGTATATTCAAGTTAGTGGGTCTCTGTTTCTATTTGCTATCCTCTATCATCAGGTCTCTAATTATGTAACAAACAGGATCACAAAAAACAACTTACCAGCTTACTTTTATCTACTCTGCTTAGGGCCTGCTGATACTGGTAAGCTGTTAAATGTAATTGCTGATTTTTAATGGTGTCTGATAAATTCAGGATCTAGGAAAAGAAGAAGGAAAGAGGTGAACTCATACCTTCAAACTGAACTGAGAGACTCTCTGCTTGGTTATACAAGCTATGAAGAAAGACTCCCATTTGCCCTGTATTTATAGGGCACCTGACACAGTGAACCACCATCTAAGTGAGGCCTCCAGACTCCTCTTTCCTTTTCTTCCCCCATTTGTCTGTGCAATGGGAACGAAGGGAGTGTTGAATGCTTTTGAGTTTTGCATTTTACTGACTGTTTGGCACTTACTCTGGATTGACAGGGCTGTCTCTGATTCCTGTTCAGCGTCAACCAGGACAGGGTTGCACAGCCTTCTAAATCATCCAGAAACATCTGCCATTACTTACTTTTATTTTTGGGTTTAAATAGCAAAATACTATGTTACTATGGAAATCAGGAGGATGAAATTATTTTCTGTAGTAATCAGTTCTCATATTATTTATTGTTAGTCTTAAAGATATAATAATTTCATTATATTTTATTATTTTAGTATTAGTAAAGGCAAAAAGGAGACAAAAAAGATTTTGCTGTCATATAGAACACAACAGCATTTTCTATTGATCATTTTCCTAGTAAAACTATTTTGCAGTGATTGTATTTGGGTATGAAGCACATTGCCTTGGCCACCAGTAGGAAATGGCTGGACCATGCCACTCACATTAAATGATCCTGTCTTGTTGGATTCATCACAGTGTGATTACACTGTGCTATCTCAGTGGCTTAACGCAGTCAGCTTCTCCCAAGGAAAACCCAAGAATGTAATTTATCCCTGGTGTTTTCATTTTGCACCAGAGATGGAAATTTTTACATTACTTTGGTATTTTCCTAAAAACACATGGTTTATTATATATTACATCACTGACAAACCAACAAAACCAATTCATTGAACTTAGGCTTGGCTCACCAGAAACAAACCACGCTGTTTATTTCATTATTATAGGATCTTGTTCACTAAAGAGAACATGAAAATTTAAACTTTCTAGTGAAGGATGGCCCATGTAATGTTGGGGAGGGTGGGAGGTATTTGGGGCATCTCTAATAAAAATAAAGCATTTTCTCATAACATGCAATTGGAAATCCAACAGTTTTGCATCAGCAAATAAAGTAGAAAGGAGATGGGATGATGGGTGAAGCTGTGAGAAGGGTTATTTTTTAAACTTTTTTTTTTTTCTCACTTTTTTCATAGGCTTTATTGTGTAAAATGCTTTAGGATGTGATCCTGGTCAGTACAGCACAAATCTCAGGGCACAAAAGTTGTTAGCAGCCTGCTAGGACCTCTAGAACTCTGACCTGCAAAAAACATTCTCTGAAAAGAGGTGAACCACTATCTGAAGTAGGGCAATACTAAATTAAAAGACACCTAATCTTGCTTGGCCAGTGGTCTCTCTTCTAGCAGCAGTTCCACTCACTGCTCCATGAATAGGAGGTGCTATTTCCAAATCTCTAGGATAAAAGAAAAAAAGCACAAGGACATATTAATTAATTACACGTAATTTCATTTTTCCTCCCCAAGTATGCTTTTATATCCTTCCAGGGCAACTAGATAACATCATTTAGCTACAAACAAACATAAAAAGAACAAATTGTGCAGAAAGGCACAAAACCCTGTGACATTTTCTCTCCTTTTTCCACCTCTCATTAATTGCTTGGCTCTGGGAGGGAAAGGACTCCAAGCCCGAGCTTTGCACAAAACTCATCCAAGAGTGAAGAGGGCAAGGCGAGCACTGAGCCTCTCCAGCTGCCCTGGAGTGAATGGCTTTCTGGGGTATGAATGCTCGCTGTCTCTCCCCATACAATGTAGGTGTTACTGCTCACGAGGAGGAAAAAACAAAACAATAATCACTTGCAGGGGAGAGAGGGAGTCCTGGGCAGAGGGGGGCAAGCACGGTCCCTCCGAAGGACAGAAAACCTCCTCACCTCTGTGTGGGTGAGAGGGAGTGGGCACAAAGGGTGAGGCTGGGTGGTGCTTTCTGAGGCTGGGGGCACTGGGGAAGGAATGTTCTGCTCTGAATGAAATGGGATGGAGAGCGTGTTTTGTGGTAAAATGGCAAAAGAGCTCCCCAACCCCCAAAGGATGGGGTAGCACATCTGAAGATCCTTACTGCTTTTTCTGGTTTTGATCTCACACCATTAATGTGCCTGCATGTGGCTGAGCTGTCAAAGAAATTGTAGCCTTCGCTGTTTTCATTCATAAAACTGAGTGCAAAATGAAGTTATTACTGACTTTCCTGTAAGTGAGGTCTGCTTGCAGGGAGAGGAAAGCAGCTGGTAATCATTGGGATAGCCACAAGTCTGCACTTCTCTGACGTGGTGTATCCACCTGTACATATGGGAGAGATCTCGTCTGGTGAGAGATGCAGAGGACACAGAGTAACGGGGCTTTTCTGTCTTCATCTTCCAGCATTAGTACATCTATCTGATTACTGTTTTTATTGCCCCAATTGTTTGTTTTTCCCCACTCATTTACCACGCACCTTTGGGAACAAGGGAAGGGTGCATGGAAGGCAAGCTGGGTGAGATCAGATGCCTGCACTTTTAGCTCTGATCTTGTTCAGTTTGTATTTAGACCCTCTGAAGGCCTTTTGCATGAGTTACTTTTGGTCTGAGCAGACCTTTACTCTTAAGTCAGCACAAAGGGGTTAGGTGCAGTGCTTTCTGTGGCAAAAGCCCTCGCTGGGGCTGAGCAAAATCTCAGCTTTTTCAGGAGCAAGGGAACACAAAAGATTTAAGGGGGGAAATCGTTAAAAGGGAAGCCCTTTTCTCTTTGGATTGAATGCAGTGGGGAGATTAAAACTTTCATTTGAGATTTTGCTGTATTCATAGTAGTGAGGCCATGAATAGGTCTAAGTCAGAGCCCACAGTGGTTGTGGTGCGCCCTTTTATTCTCTGGCACATCTTCAGACACAGGTTGTTTTGCACTTGAAAGAGGTGAAAGAGGGGAATGTGGGATTTTGACAGCTGATATTGGCCTCTGAGCTCTTGATGGGGATTTTCTAATTAACCCCAAGGGCCCATCAGGTGGTCAAAATGGAATGATTTCTGTCAGGAAGGGCAAAAAGTTGAATTTTTCCTCTTTGTTTTTATTTAAAAAAATTTTGGACAAATACATCGGGGATGATTTTTAATGACATACGTGTGATGAAACCAATTATGAGCAGAATTTTAGAAATTTTTAGGGCCTGAATGCACCCTAAAGCTCTAAGTTCCAAGGAAAACTTTCCCCTTTGTGAAGATTTCTTGGTCTTTATGTAATAATAATGAAGCTAATTTAAGCAAATGCCTTTTGATCCCGATTACTTCTCACAGATCTTTACCACTGAGACAATCTGAGGTGGCACACTCCCACCCTGTCCTCTCCAGCTTAGGGGACTGGGGGTGGCGAGTCCAAGGGAATCAGATCCTTATGGCATGGATGCAGCTAGTAAAGCTGATTAGAGGGGCAGCTGTAAAGCAGGAAGGTTGGACTAAATGTGGGGTGATTTGTGTTCTGCAGAAACCTTGCAAAACTTCCTCATGAAGTTTTAGAAGGCAAAATGTGAGCAGGCCTGCCTGTGTGTGTTTGGACTGGTTTTACAGCTTTGGTGATTGAACCTTACTGAAGCACATGAGGTTTGAAGGCAGCTGCCCTGGTTATCTTATCTCCTTCTAAATCCACGGTGCAGGATGGAGGGTTAAGGTGGTAGGGAAGAAATCTTGAGCTGTGATACCTGTGAGTCAGGAAAGCTAACAGAAAGGCATTTAATATTGATTTTGTGCGCTGCTGAAAGAATGGAATCATAACTTCACAATATGTGACTCTTTATGGACATTTATATGGGATGGAGGTATCTATATATCCATATCTCTTAGGTCTGAGAATTATTGTACAAACTTGAGTGACTTGTTCAATATAATATTAATTGACTTTTTAATGTTTGGGTTATTTGAGAGTTGCAAAGGAATGGAGAAAAAGGCAGAAGGAACACGAAGGAAATGAAGAACTGAAATTAACCTAGAATGAATAACAATTTAGCTGTAAGGAGAGATGTCTTCCTCTATTCTTCTGCAGGTCCTGCACGTCAGAGCCAAGGGCAAGACGTTGCAATGGTTTCATCTTCCAGTCATGGCAAAAGTCACATGGGACACCTCTGCCTTCTCTGTTATCTCCCAAACTAGAAGTATCCCTTATCCACTTCCTATATCAGTCAAGTTCAAATTTCACATGATTTGAAACTCATTTGAGAGTAATGCCCTGGGCCAGCCTTGGGTTTGTGCTGGACAGGAACACAGATGCACTGAGGGGAGGAGTGAGATAACAAAGGTGAACATACATAAATAGTAAGTTTAATTGGTAAAGAGTAAGGAAGTTAAGTGAAGAAAAAAATACTAAGAATTCCACTAGCAAAGGGTGGTAGTTGCAGGGAGTAAACAGAAAATTTAAGGATTTCAGAACCAGGCCAAATGTTTCAAAACAAAACCTAAAATCAGGCAAAATTTGCTTTCACTCAACATTTGGCCACAAGATCTTTGGTACAGGTCCAAAAACGTTGGGGATTTTTCTTCTTTTTCTGGAATTCAGTGAGTGCCTTTTGAGTGCACAGAGCCAAAAGCTGCAGAGACTGTTCTGTTTCTGGGCTTGTCTAATGCCTGGAGACAAATAGAGGTGTGTGTTAACTTCCATAAAGTTAAAGATATTCTCTGTCTTCTGCTTCTACAGAACCATAGTTACTTTAGCATGGTGTGGGAAATTTTAATTCAAAAGCCTGCCATACGGGCTGAGAACAATCTCATCTAGCTATCAAGACCTAGGCAGATTTTAGGACTACGTAGGGATAGTGCTTGGCAATTAAAATAGGTGCTAAATAACTGGAAGAAAATAAATATGAAATCTAAAAAATTAACTCAGAGTGAGCACTTTGAGAAGTCCAATTCCTCTACTTCTGTTAGAAGGAGGTAGCCCCTCCAATGGAGATTTTGGGATGTTTGGATAACATTTGCCTGATCATCATTTAATGGTCTTGAGAATATGAATGAATAGACTTGACTTGGCTCAGGAGCTTTATGCTTTACTTAGCCAGGGATTATTTTAAGAAATCTGATAAGACACAGAGACACTTATCCATCTTTATTGAAATAAAATGACTATTATTTCTTCTTGCCTAAAACATGCTGGAAACAGGCTGATTTTCTTCCCTCCAGTGCTGATCAGCATTGCAGTGGGCATGAACAAAACATTCATCTTGCTGGCACATCTTGTTCCAGCTGTTGCTGTGACAAATTGTTTCTGCTGTAGTTCAGCTGAAGTGCTGCAGAGGTTTGTTCATAATGAATTTTAAATTGTTTTTTGAGGACAGCTTTAAATTAAAATCAAAGTGAGTGCTGCTAATTTGTGTCAACCACAGACAACACAGACAGAGGGACAAAAAAAATCTCAAGGTGGTTCCCAGTCCTCATGAATCTACAGATTCTGCCCAGTTTCTCAGCAGTGCTCTGCACAGTAAGTTTTTGCCAGAACGTGTAAGAAAGGAATGTTTTCTCTTGTGGGGGAGGATTTGTCTTCTGAAACAAAACCCCACGTCCACTGCCTATCAATGAAATGCATTGTTTGAGAGCTGGCCTGTGTATTTTTATGTATTTTATGAACACTCGAGTGTTTCATCCACCACTGACTGCTTCAGGCTGAGATCAAATTTCTCATGTTTTGGCAGGGGTGGAGAAAATAATGCTACCACAATGATGATGATGGTGCCATGAAATATTAAAGGCAAACACGTGCTCACTTTAACTCACCAATTTTATCCTCATGCTTAGGAAAAGTGGAAAGGTCATATTTCTATTTGGGATGATGTATTAGGGTAGAGTTATCACCCTGTACCCACCCAAGATTTCACCAAGGCACTCCATGTTTATGGGTGCTGTCTTGTGGCTGGTGGCCCTTGGTTCTGGAATATGCTCCTCCCCCCACTTGTCACTTTTGGTGTAGATTTAGTTCAAGTTTTAATTAGTGATCTATGAAGAAAAACATCTGTTGGTTCACAGAGTATCAGCCCAGTACCAAAATGAAAACGTGGGAGTGGTTACAAGTTCTCTTTTATGTCACAGTCAGTTTGGATAAAGCCATGGACTTGTGATTATGAACATTTGAAGATGCCGTGCCTTGCCAATTAACAAGATCTATTTTCTCCCTCACAAAAATTTGTCAGCTGCTTTGAAACAAACTGGGACAAATAGAGACATTTTCTAATTCCTCTTCCACCCTTCTAGACCAAAGAGACTTCATTCCATTTACTGTCCCATAGACATCTGCTCTGTGTTTTCCCATGCATTTGCAGAAGTGAGAGCTCTAAGAAATGTCAGACCTTAGAGAGAGAAATATTTAAAAGGGAGTTTTGAAGTGGAAACTCTTCCAGTTAGCTTCCCGAGTCTTTTAAGTAGTGCTGGAATCAAATTGTAAATGATGCCTACTTGCTGGCTTTAGCTGTGGAAGCTTTAATATTGCTTTAGCAATTATATGAAGGTTCCCTTTGTTATAAGTTGGGGTTTTTTTTTGTGGGGATATAAGTTAATGTGCTTTCATCCTTATTTTCTATGTACATTTCCTTTTTTCTTGGTCAGTGTCACAGCACAGGAGGTTTGTGCTTTTTTGTAAGCTTTACTTATTTATTTTCTTTCTTTGTGTTTACAGAGAGAAATGCAACAGCATTTGCTCTAGAAATAGTTTGGGAAAAATAATTTCAGTGTATTCTCAGGACACAAAATTGATGCGTAGTGGATTTTGTCCAATTCTGATAATTTCGGTTTTTTTTGAATCCTGCCTCTTCTGGCACTCTGTCTGTCTACAGCAATTATCAATCTTCCTGAATTAACTTAGACACCGTTTAGTAAGAACTAAAACCTCTCAGAAACAAAACCGCTTTTCTTTTCCCCTGAGCACCGCATCCTGATGCTCTTTTTGTTGCTGAAACAAAGTTTATTTTGCATACAGTATCTATGCCTCATGTATATTAAGTGCCCATTTTCACAACACTTTCTGATTATAGGGGCTTATTCACACTTTCTACCTTAATCACTGACCCACCAGGAGATTAAGGTTCATCTCTAGAGTATTTGGTAAGCCAGCTAATTGCGGGGGAAATCAGTGGGCATTAGAAGAAGCTGTGGGGCTTTGAGAGCTTGAATAGCTTTTGGGACAAGGGGAGAGTGGCAGCCACTGCTTGACAAAAACCACAGAGGCCCCTGGGTGCTGTTTGCTGGTGGTGCCCTTACAGATCAGTTTTCACTTCTGAAGGGTGTCTGGCCTGACTGTTCTTCCATGGCTTCCCTTGGACAGCAAAGAGGAACTTCAGCTGAGAACTTGTGGGCCTTCCCTTGCTTGCACTCGATCTAAGGAAACTCACTGGTGTCAGTGAGAGAAACCTTCGAATTTTCGTGTTGGCATAAAGCAGTGGAGCAAAATCAATATAAATGTTCTGCGTAATGTAAAGGTGATGGTGCTGTGGGTGTGTGTGGAAGCAGATGAGGGCTGGGATGGGGAGAGGGGCTTTGCACAAGGACATAGTGTGACAGGACGGGGGAAATGGCTTTGAGGTGAAGGAGCGTGGATTTAGATGAGATATTCAGAATAAATTCTTCCCTGTGAGGGTGGTGAGGCCCTGGCACAGGTTTCCCAGGAAAGCTGTGGCTGCCCCATTCCTGGAAGTGTCCAAGGCCAGGCTGGATGGAGCTCTGGGCAAAGTGGTGTAGTGGAAGGTGCCCCTGCCTATGGCAGGGGAGGTGGAGCTACGTGATCATTAAGGTCCCTTCCAACCCCATAGAACCTTCTGTGATACTATGAAATACGTAGGGATGTTTGTAGAATTAACAGCATAAAATTTTCTTGCTATAATGGATCACTCTTAGGGAAAAAAACTGGTCTTAAACTTCCAAAAATGTATCCTTAATCACAGCTCAGCCCTAAGTGTGTTGAGGTCGGGCCTGCTTCTTTGTCAGAGCAGCCACGAGAGGGCAACAAGAGCATGAGCACAACCATGAGTTATGCTGAGGAAGAAATCGCTGCTGTAAACATAACTTGCAATCCCTGCAGCATTTGTGCAGCCTGCCTTGCCTTTAGCTCACGTGCTGGGAGGGTAGGACAGGACTTCTCTCTGTTTGGCACTTGCCTTGTGCTTTGGGGAGCTACTTAAAGCCTGGGGCATGACTCTGTCTTACGTGGCAGAGTTTCATTCCTGCTTTCTCCAAGTGCAGAGGTTGTGTAAGATTTGGAATCTGGAGTGGTGGTGCTGCTTCTCTCCAGTTTATGGCAGGCCTTTAGATGTGAGAAACCTCTGCTTCTGGAGCCTTCCGAATATATATGGATTTCAGATTCTAAGAAAATAGTCCTGGTCCTCAGACCTGTGCAGAAAACCATTAAGAGGTAACTTCAAATAAAAAGAGAACAAGAAGGATTTATGATTTCAAAAGACTAATGGTATGATGGCAACTGTCTGCAAATCAGCCCTATGTTGGCTTGGCTAAGAAGCTCAGGAAAATACCCCTAGCAAGGAAACCTTGGGATGCATCAGGCTTGGGTGGCTGGTTCCGGGGAGCAGATGAAAACTGGGCCAGGGGACTGCAGCTGTTGTTGCAGGGTCCCTGCCCAGAGACTGAATGAGAAGCAAGCTTGTGGCAAACTAAGTGCTGCTGCCTTAAAACAAAACTGAAGCTTAGGTTTGTGTCAGCCTGCAGCAACCTAACCACGGAGAAATTTAGTCATGCATTTATTCGCCCCTTAATGAATATGGGCTTGAGCTTCTGTGACTTGGAGTCTTGCGTTTGAACCCCAAAGAGGAGGCAAATGGTGACAGGTTTGCCTCAGAGTGAGTTTTCAATAGCTGCAGCTGTGCTATGCAGGGCATGGGAGAGAGCCTGTGACTGTGTGACCCCTTCCTAAATACTTGTGCACCTACTGCACAGGTAAGACACATAAAGATGAGTGTGTTCTGTCTGCCTGGGGAAAAGACACCTTTGTGGAAAACTTTAAATCTAGGAGTTCATGCAAGACTGAAAAGTTGTAAGAAACTACAAGTGATTACTAGGATTTCAAAGAAATAGCTGGAAGTATTTCCTGCCCTGATGAGTTTGAGTTAGGAGAAACTACGTTAATATTAGATTGATTTTACGCTTTTAGCATGTTCATTGTGATTCTTTGCAACTATTCTTGTAAAATCAGGATGTGGCCTTAATGGGAAGAATAATTTAGGAAAGAAAACAGGAGAGAACACATTTTCCTGGGGTACCTAAAGAGGAGGAATCTATGTGAGTGTCTGAAGTTACTATGATGAGTGTCTTTCCAGCAAAGCAATCCCATCCTTGGGGGGTAGTACTCCTATCCATGAGCATGTTCCCCACACTGCTGGTCTATAATGAAAGCAAGGTGCAGGTCGGAAGGGGACAGGGCTTGTGAGCTTTGCTCTTTAGCAGAGAAGTCTCTGCCCCCAGGCAGAGCACGCTGACACACAAATTAGGGGAACACTCTGTGGGCAAGAACTGCTGTTGATAGGAGAGCTGGACTGGGGACTTGGCCAAATGTTCTCCCCAGCCTGAGAGCATCCTGGCAGGCTCTTACAGTAAAGTGTTCACCTTTATTCATTTTTTTCAGTTTGCCTTCTTGTTTAATTTGACTCATTTTTTTCCCCTAGTCTTCTGGTTTTAATTTTAGCTTTTAATGTTACATAGTTAATGCTTCAACCAATTCTTGATTCTGTCAAGAATCGTGTATGTCACAAATGACTGTTGGGCCTTACACAAACGACTGTGTATTCATTTATTTATTCACCTGGCCACTCTGTGGGAGCAAGGTGTGTGAAGATCCCATTGTAGCTGCAGGACCAAACCAGGAGAGCACAGAATGTGGGGAATGTGGGTTGTGGAGCTTCCAGATGGCCCTTGCTAGGTTGTGGGGAGCCCTGGAAGAGGGATACCCTGTTTATCCACAGTCTGCCTGCCCTGATTTTGTGGCAGCAAGAAGCCCAGCTCCATTGTTTTCCATTTTTATAGAGCCTTGCAGACACTCTCCTGTGTCAGGTTGAAAGGTGCACCTCAGCTGAATAAGACAATGGAAAGCATTTATGAACCTCATAGACTGTCTCTTCATATCTTAATTATTTGTGTGACTATTTCCCTTTGACCTTTCTCCCTGGGCATCTATTTGATGTATTCATGCAAAGAGATGTTTTGCACAGAGGGAGGAAAAACTGTTCACCTGTTCAAAAAGCTGCCACCAGGATGCAGATACAAGCAGAGATTCTTTCTGTCATCACCGCATTATTTTCCTGAACACACTGTAATTTCATCAATTTTCCATGCTTATGGTCATGAATGCTTGACATTACCATGTCTTTGCATTAACAAAAAAGAAATTTCATGGCTGAAGATTTCCCTAGAAGAATAGGGAAAGCGTGAAAAGCCAGCCAAATTGCGGAGCGCTGCAGTGTCCTTTGTTCCACAGCAAGGTGGTGTTGTGGAGAAATTTGTGTTGTATGTTTTGGGTTGGTCATCAGTTACGGGTCTAGAACAAACTAGAAGTCACACAGGTTCTTTCTATTTTTACTGCCTGCTAGTTTGCATCTGAGGGGTGGTTTATTAGATTTCAGAGTAAATGTGATTCAGCGTTTCAGATTAAACATGAATGCACTTTGAGGCTTTGGGTATTTGGAAGCCACATAAATATTTGCAAGGCTAGATCTTCCTCATCTTGGAGGTTGGACTAGAGGATCTTTAAATGTGCCTTCCAACCCAAACCATTCCATGATTCTACCTTAAGGCAGTTTGAATAAATGTGGGGCTGTGTTGGTTAATGCTAGGCAGGGATGTAACTCCAAATATTTCTAGGTTACAGATTTTTCCAGTACATTACAGGGACCATCTGCAAAGAGCATGCTGACAAAAAGGTAGGTGGGTTTGAATGGATATCACATTCTTTACTTTTCAACGCGGATTTTGTGTGCCAGGCAGTTCTGGCTGTTACCTGAACCCATAATAATGAACAAGATGTTTCTGAGTGACTTTAGAAAACTTCTGACTTCTTGTACCCCAAGTTACATGTTTTCTTCTTTGCTGATCTCTGACACAGAGGGGATGATGATTCTGCCAGAGTTGCCCTTGCACTTCCCTGTGACTCTGTGAAGAGAATGCATGACATTGATTTATACTTGGTAAAATACATAACGGACTGGCTGACACACAGAGTAAACTGAGTCAGACTGGGAGAGTTTTCCTGTCTATTTTTATGGAGAATGTGGAAGCTGCAGTAGAGCCTATAGAGTCTTGTTTGCCAGTGGGGATGTGATAATGCAAATATGCTTTCCCAAGCCACCAGGAATTTTTGTGTCAAAGAACGCCCAAGACGAATTAAGACCTCAATAAATCCCTTTTAAAATGTGTTACACTTCTTGTTTGCTGACTCTGAGGATGCTGGGTGTTTCTGGCAGAAGTTTTATTTAATTAATCAGTTCTTGATTGAACTGGGAAATTCTTTTAGCTGTTAATTAAAAGGAAGGTCTGAGTAAGAAGAAGAAACGGATCTGGCTTTTCTGCAGCAACAGCATAGACCCAGCAAGAGTGAGACAGAGACCACTGTTCTGTTTGCTGGTAGATAGCTGTGTATTTCTTCCCATGGAGCACTTCCAGTTGAGACTGGGAGGATTGGGGTTGGCTGCCTGTGCTAGTGTGCATCAGGAGCAACTTCTCTCAGGTCAGCAGCTCCTAAAACATAAAGCTGGAGTAAGTGAAAGCATTGGAGGACCTAACAAATAACTCCTGTGGGAAGACCTGAGCTACAAAACTGCATAGCAGTTTTACTCTCTGTGAAAATGAAATTAAATTGGACTCCCACATTCAGTCCTCTTGTCTGACAGCTGAGCCTTGGTTGATGCCCTGTTTCTTCCCTTTACACAATCTTTCAGCACAGTGCAAATAAAAAAATTCTAATGGAAAACACAAACTGCTCAGATACCTACTCCTGTGCTATACTAAGGATAATGTCACCAAAATATTGTTAGGGACAGTAGGAAGAGTGAGGTTTTACAGATGACTGTACAGATCTCCACTACTTGTGGAGCTTTTGCTTCCAAGTCTGCAGTTACCACAGAAAGGATTTCATACTATCCCTTCAGAATAAGTGATTGCTATTTCATTTAGGCTGATGTGACCAGATTTACCTCTATCTCATACATTTGCTTGGAATTGCTTCATATTGGACTTGGTGGGGGCAAAGGTGTCTAAGATCAACAGGTGAGAACACATCTAGGAGTATTTTGGAAATGCTTGCTGTAAACCCATGACCGTTTGTTATCTACCACATCTGGTATGACCACAGGGAATACTGACTGCTTGGGAATGGGGTGATTTTGGCCTTCGGGAATGGAATGTGCTAGCATAAAGAGCTCCAGGCACTGTATGGTGGGAATGAAGGATGACTCTCCACTTTTCTCTTTCTCATCCTTCCCCTACAGTGAGAGCAACAAGGTATGGATTCTCCCCATGCTGGATTCTGGGCTGGAATGATAATGGCTGAGATGTGACTCCAGAAACACAAAAGAGGTAAGACCTTTTTTCAGTCGTTTCTGAAACAGGGGAGCTTGAATTGATAAGACATAGGTTTAAAAAAACCTGCCTTATGTCTCCCCAGACTATTTAGGGTCCCAGTAATTAAGATTTTTATTGATCTTTCTCAGCTCTGGTAACATCTATGGAAGTATGCACGGTGCTGCTTGAAAGTCACTGTAACACAGTAAAGTACATAAAAAGTATGTGATTAGACTGTGGTGGATGAAAGTGTCACATGACTACAAGGAAATAAAAATATTCTTTTTCCAGTAATTAGGTCATAATTCTTTCATGACTTGTGGTTAATAATAGCTGCTTGTACAAACGGAAACATAAGGAGACTTAAGCAACATAACCAAATTATAAACACATACCTTGAGAAAAGTCCTTGGGATTTACATTTTAGAGAGAAACATGAAGATTTTTGTGGGAAAATGAGTCCATCCATTAGGAAGGTGTATCTGTTCAATCTTTGGCACAATCTGATCAGTGGGCATCACAGCACTGGCAAGTTGCTCTTTACTACTGCAAATGTCTGTTCCACTTCCCACATTCAAAGCAGAGGCTTCTTCAAACCAAATATTTATGTCAAGTGAATTCTGCCTGGTTTATATCCCTGTGTAATAGAATGCTACAGACATAATCATATATTTATCAATTTCTTTTAATTATGAAGTTCACTTTTTTCTTATTTTATTTAGTATATGCCTCTCTATTTATTTCCTTTCTGTTGTAGCAAGGACTGAATGTGTACTAGACTGTGTTTTTCTGAATGTTCTATTATAGGAAGATAATTATTTATTTTTTGAGGGTATTTACAATTTTTGCAGCTAACCATCAAGTGAATAGCTTACCTTTATGTATATTTATTTGCACACTTGTATTTTGTGACCTTCACTTGAATTTCACAGCTCATGTGAACCTGATGGTCCATAGGGTCCTGAATTTTTAGATTATTATTTTTTTGTCATTCCTGATTGTAATTATTGCTTACTCATTTCAGCAGTTTAAAACAAGAACAGGATTTTAAATGAGCTTTACATGTTGACAATTCCATAGTCTTGTACACAGTAGAGACCTGTTGTTGATTATCAGCTTTGCCATCTTTTCCTTTCTTTTTGAGTACTTCATGTACACATAGTGCCTGTGCTTCATAAAAAAATTCAAACGTTCAAAAAAATGTTTCACTGCTGCTAAGTGACTTTATCTCCTGATAGGCAGAATTGCATCAGCAGTGTCTGAGAAACATAAAGTTGTGTGGGTCTGGGTTCTCTTTTTTGTCATTTTGTTTGTGTGTTTCGTTCTGTTTTGTTTTTAAAGAGTTTTGTGAGGTCTATTTCTTTTCTTCTTCCAAGAAACACAAAGATGTAAAAAGTCCACTGAAAAGTATTAAAACCCCTCAAGTGTAGAATGATCCAAATTGGACAATTTTAACAGGTTCTTCAGGTCCTAAAATCCTGTGACTTGTAAGACAGTTCTGTGGATAATTTTTGTTTAGTACATTTAATAAGTTGAGTTTAATTTGCTTTCATGAATTTAAGTAGATTAATTTGAAGCAAAAGTTGTAAACCTCAATGCTAGTGCAACAGAAGTGCTAAAGCCCACAGCCAAAGGCGACCAGAGAGGCTAATTGAACCACATTATAAATGAAGGGAAATCTGTCCTAATTTCTTGGTAAAGACATTATGTTATGTTGGTGGTGTAACTGGGGAGAAGAACTAGAGGAATTGTCTCAGATTCATTGTATTGCCTGGACAGAGGCTCTGAAGGGGTGTAACTATTCTGCTTAGGCTGTATTTTGTGGTGGCTCAGCCTTCAAATACTGAGCTTGACGTCGTGCTGCCTCTGCGATGGTGACCCCAGAATGGGGGGCTCCCTATGGAAAATCACCCCTGGGATTTCCAGCCCTCCCGTGCCCCAGTCTGAAGGCTGTTCTTGCCATAAACTAGCCCTATATCAGGGCTTCCCAGAAATAAATTTGCAGAAAAGTAAGTTTGCAGAAGCCAAATTACATCTAGTCTCTCAGACTTACCATTATCAAAGCAGGCTCTCATCACACCAACAGCCCAATAAATTCTGCAGCGTGCTCATCTGAGGACATGATTTCAGATTGCAGCCATTGTTTTACTGATTTGTAAAGGCTGTAGCATATTTTAGCTATAGGAACAACAACATCAATAATTATAATAATAATAATAATAATAATAATAGTACATTTATTCTTCCTGTGGTGACTGTAGAGCACCCTGGGTCACACGAGGGATGCTATAATACTTGTTTGCATACTGATTATTTATGCGGTTCTTTTGCTCTCAGTTGTAATAAGACCAGATGCAGAGAAGCAAACCGTGCCCCATGTTTTACAGAATATTGAAATATACTTGAGGGAAATAGAAGATGAAAAGAAATAGAGTTAGATGCTGGTTCTCTGCTGTGCTCTGTGTCTCAGTGGCTCTGCTTTTATGAATTATGAGAGAAAACAACGTGAAGTTTTTTAAACTTCTATGCAGTAGCATCTCTCTGTATTTAAAAGCACAGCCAGCCCAAGTGGCAATGGCTTGAAATCAAGCAGAAATCAACTTGACGTGGCTGAGCCACCCCAAAGTGTGGCTGCAAGGCTGAGAAACTCAGTATGCTGGCATGAAATCAGCTCAGCCTACAGCCAGAAAATGACGGGACCGAGATGGAGGTTTATTGCATAATCAGTTAAACAATATTTCATCCATGGGTTTTATCAAGCTGTAGGACAGGCATATCTGTTGTAATTATATTTTACATCTGTAATGTGACACGTTAATGAAATGTGTCACTACGCTGGCGTTAGGATCAGATTCATTAATGCAATAGACTTTTGTTGTATGCTTTACATTTGGAAACAGATTTAAGTATTAAGTGGCTAATGTCTGCAGCCAGGGAATCCTTTCCGAATTTGTAACACTGACCAGAACAGACCGCATTACACTCTCCAAATGGTGCATTTTTGCATTTGAATGTCTGAATTATCCTGGTTTCTTAGAGACGACCACAACACCAACATCTTAAATCCTCAAAATATTGTCCGCTTCATTGAATGCTCATGATCTAAGCATATGTGTAATTATTCTGTAATTCTCCCCAAAATGTGATTCCTTGGAAATGCATACTAGATCCCCCCTATTGTAGCTGCAATGACTATTTCTTTGTGCCCACTGCTTTAAGTACGGTCACAAGGAAGTCTGTGTGCCTTGGTGCACCGCATGTGTAATGATGATTTTTTTTTTTCCCCTCCTTTTCCCCCCACTCCTAGTACGCCCATCAAGAGGAAAAAAACCACAAAAACCCACAAACAAAAAAAACACCCCAAAACAACAAAACCAAAAAAACTTTCACCAGAAACCTGCTTCATTTGTTTCAGGGCACAGAGCAAGGTCACAAAAAGACTATTTAAGATCGCATACATACAACAGTAATCTTTCTGACAAGAAACAGGCCTAATACCACTCACAATGGGCTTAGGGTTAGGCAAGTATACAAAATCAGAATTTGCTCGAGTACCAAACTGGCTCCCATAATATATGCATGTGCACACTTTGGCAGAGGGCAAAGGGGAATCCCATGTACCTTAAGCAGAATCTCAGCACACACCAGGCAGCAGGGAAGATGATTTTTCAGAAATTGCTGGTAGTGCAAAACATATACACGCTTAAAAACAAAATCCCATTGGTCTGCAGAAAAAAATCAATTTTGTCAATTAAAAAAATTACAGTTTCTTCAGGAATGCAAAGAAAATTTATATGCATTTTTACTGAGCATTTACTTGCTTTTCAATCAGATGAAGAAAGTTCTTTGGTAACAGGACTCTTGCAGGCACCAGAGGTGCAAAGGCTGAGATTTCATTAATTGTTCTAGTTCACAAGTGCCTTAACTAGTCCATTTTTAAAGGACCTGTATGTAAGATTTGACTTCTAAGTCCTTTGTAGTAGTTTCTCTTAAAAGCTTCCATTAAAAAAAAATGCTTCCCGAGTCTTTATTTGATAAAACATAATAGTTACTTCTTTCATTTCAAAGGAATAAAATTCAATCAGAATCAGAAATACATGAAAACAATGGATTACTAAATAGAATCAGATAGTTACAAAATATTCTGCAAGTTTTGAGCTTTGTTTATATAGAAGTGTTCCTTGTTAAATATATTTTTCTCACATTATTCAGGTTAAAAAAACCCCTAAACCCTTTAAAGGTGTGAACACATTTTATGGATTGATATAGGAAGAATTTTCTGAGGAGGGTTTATAAAAAGGGTTTTCTTTCTCAAAACAGGTATTATTTGGGATAAATACTATGAAAAAGTCTTCCACACTAAGAAAGGTACATACTTAGAGTTATTTTTTTTCCTTTTTATCCTAAAAAACTATAAAGCTGTAAGTCAAGGAAAACAGGTTTAGCTGGAGAAATAAAATAAGCACTGATACATGCAAAGAAATTCCAATGTGCTGAGGAAATTAAAGCTGTGTAAAATAGTTCCTGCATTGACTTGGTGTAAGAACTCTACCAAGTGCTGCAGTGTTTGGCTCCTTGCACCATTTCACCTTATACTAATACACAATTTGAGTATCAACATATTTTTATTTTTTCCTGATAGATTTTCACAGCTAGAATTGAAATGCAAAATACATTTCTAGGGCTCAACTGAGAAAAAAGTTGCAAGACTGAGGAGCTGCAGCAAACTGTTTAGTATTGCTCTGGCTTTTACTTTTCAATTGAAAAAAAAAAAGTACTATTTAGACTGTGCTGAATAGATATTGGCTGAGGTGGACTGTGGCAGTTCAATTATTGTCTAAGGCACTAAAATAGTGCTAAACCCAACAGGTGAGTTCCTGCACTTTTATCCTCAAACCCTCCCCAGAGATGGGGAGGTTTCCTCCGTGCACTTTCCTCCTGGTGTCAGCTGTCAGGGTTGTCCATTTCCCACCAGGCTGGGCCAGGTAAGAATTTGTACAAAAACCAAAGCACCTGTGGGATTCACAGCCCTGGTGCAGTTCTCTGCCAGGCACAGGCACAAACCTCTTCTCTGCCAAAACAGGCATTTCTGTAGGACATGCTGGTGGTGTGGCACCTGAGCCAGCAAAGCCATACAGGAGTGGTCTCTGAGCGACTCCCTGCTGCACCTTCCTCCTCTGCCTGAAGGCAGGGAGAGAGTTCCCAGTGCAAGCATAGAAGGAATTCCAACCATGCAAATCAGGTGTGGGGGCTGTGAGATAAAATCCTGACCCCGTAAAGTGGATGGCGAAATGCTGAGTGATTTGAAGACAGCTTGGGTTTCTCTTGGAGCTCAAAAGAAATAAAACTCTCTGGGACTGAGAGCTCCACGTGTGTCACAGGGCTGCAGGACAGAAATGGGAACATGTAATTCAATTTTTTTTCGGCTAGAAACATTGAAACCAATACGTCAACTGCAAGAGTGAAATTTTTTATATGCAGTCTAGATATGTTTTTATTTTGAAATGAAGAAAATCACAATAAAATTTTAATAGAGCACTTCCTTTCAATTTTTTTAATTAAAAAAAAAAAAAGTCCTGTTTAGACTGTGCTGAACAGATACTGGCTGAGCTAGACCGTTGCAGTTCAATTATTGTCTGAGGCACTAAAATAGTGCTAAACCCAACAGGTGAGTTGCTGCATTTGTATCTCAAGCACACATTATATAATAATGATATTGACTGAGAAGTGGCTTTCATTTTAATAGAGCATTATTATTTTTTATTTTTATTACTGCATTCCTCCTCTTGTGCTTTCCCCTGTATCATTATTTGCAATATCTTTTTCCTAAAACCCTGGAACGTCTTCTGAATGAAAATTATCTGAACAAGCAAGGAAAGTACCTATAAATAAACATTTGGCAGGGAATCTTTGCTACTGAGTGAATGTTGATGGCAAACATTTTAATGAGGCCAGCCTCGGGTTAAAAAAAAAAAAAAAGTTGATTGTAAATCAGTAAAATGTGCTGGGCTTTCTAAGCTTTGAGTTGGCAACAGCTTGTTGAGAGTAAATCCTCTCATGGAAGGTTTTGCTAATCTGAATAAATTCAATTTCAAAATCCTTCCTTGATCTAAGCTTGCTTAAGCTCTCACCAAGGCCTAAGGACCCTGAGGGTCAATTCCAATAACAAAAGATAAGAAAAATCTGCCCTTTCTCATATCTCTTTGCAATACACTATAAGCTGTTACCTCACTGCAAAAAATCTTTGGCTTTAATGAAGTCGCCTTTTGATACTTGTTGAGGATGAAGTTCAATGTTTCCCAGCCTGGTGCCTGTCTGCGCTGCTGCCACCCAGCACCAGTGTCACAGAACCTGCCTGGCTGCTTCCCCCTGCAGAAGTCCTTGAAAGCACTACAGAGCTCCAAGAAAATATATTAAAGGGAGCTTTACAAAATAGATGGGGGAGGGGAGGGAAGGGGTATGTGGAGGGGTGGTGGTAGTAACTGATACCAGGCTGGGCAGTCTGCCCCTTTTTTTTTTTTTTTTCTTTTTTCCTTTCTTATTTTTTTTTTTAATTAAAAATTCTTAGAGGAGAAAGTTTAGCTCAAAACCCAAATGAATTCTGGGGCTGGGCTGTGATTCAGAGACAACCCTGGTGCTGCTGTGCAGGTGTACTACAGATACCTGTTACTTCTGGATGTTGCATGAATGAATCTAAAGAGAGACATACAAACAGAACTCATGGTTGGTTGAGTTTTTTCCCCCAGTAGTTCTCTGTTGTACTTTACTTTGAATTTAGGCTTTTTTTATGTTGAGCTGTTAGACCTCATCTCCTTGCAGTAGTTGGGTAAGTACTATAAAAAATCACCAACTCTGGAGCTGTTGAATGGTATCAGATACTGGACAGCTATAAACTGGTTGTAATCTTGGGCAAAATTAATCTTGTTGAGTTTCTTGGGAAAAAATGCTTCCCAAATCAATTCCATTACAACACTTGAACTTATAGAAGGAAGTACTAGAAGGATTTAATCTCTTGCTCAGATATTCTACCACGACATGTAACTTCAGATAGCAGAGAAGGGAATGATTACAGACAACTGCAGACACAGCAGGCAAAGCAGAATCTTCAAGTGGCCATGACATATCTGTGGGGCAGAGGGACTTCATGGAGGCTACAAATCTGCTCTGTCTCTGGGTGAAGGATTTGGAAAACTCACTCCATCTCTGGTTGGCTCAAGAAAATAGATTAGGACACCTAACAATTTTTGGTAATATGAAACCAAATTTTCTGACGTTTTGTTTGCCTGGGTGTTGGAGGAAGGGCTGTGCAAAATTAAGTTGGAACTGCATTGTCTTGGGTATGAATTAATTTTTTTTAATGCTACTATTGTTCTAAAATATTTTTCTCCATATGTTTAGGAGACTGGGTTATTGAAGTTTGGTGGGATGAGGCTGTGCTTGTGTTCACTGTTTAGTTTGATAAGCCCAGTTGTGACTCTTCCTGTGGTTTGTGCTAAATGTTGGCACTGCTGCAGCACCAGGATACTCCCTCCTAGTGCCTCTAGCTCATGCTGTGACTACTTTATCACAGGCTCTTAGACACTGGCTACTGGACTGGTAAAAGGTAGCAATAAATCTATGTAACAATGTCAAAGGATTAGTGGGAGAATTAATTGTTTAACATGTGTGAAAGAACAGAGGGTCTCCAGGTGAATCCCTGGAAAATTGAGGTCTGACAAGTGAAGAGGCTTCAGAAGAGACCTCAGACTTATTTAACAGGCTCCCTCCCATTAGGCTCTAGTGGGGATGCTTCTGAGGAAGAAATGTGTGGACTTATTTTTCGTAAAGATATTCCTTTATTGGCAGCTGGGTTTTCTGCCAGATTTCCCTCCCACATGTAAGCTCCAGCCTGAGCACCTTTGCTACTCTGGCAGTTCTGCCCTTCAGCCTGTTTGTTCCCCTCCAGAAATGAGTCTTTTTGCTGTGGCTTGGTAGGGACAAGTGGCACTTGAAGTAACATGTATAAATTCCCAGAGGGACTGTGCACTGTGCTGGGGGAAAGGAAGTGGGGTTGGTGTACGTACATGCAATGAAGGAATGGTCCTCACAGGAGCAGTGGCAAATACTCCTGCGAGTAAAGCACTATGGCTATTTGCCTCACATCTTTACTATTTGTTCTATTTCCTTTATTAAATTTTATGTGTTAAACTGACTTCTGTCTCTGTAACTGATATTTAGGTTTTAAACCCATCCTTTAGAGCTAAAAAATAGTTGTGTTCAAAGTTATTTAGTGAGACAGATCATGTTAGAAGTTATGACCCAGTGTAACCAGCTATTCTCATGGAATGGATAATTCGTTCTAAGTGGTGCTTTTTTGTCAGAGCCACAGCTCCTGGAGTCACATCATTGTGTAAGGATATCAGCTTTCATTAAAAAAAAAATCAGTCTCACTGGAAGTCCAGAGAAAAAAGGCTTAAATATACTAGAAAGGTTTAATTTTGAAAGTCAAATAAAAGATACACTGTAGGTTTTAAAGAAGATGTAAAATAAAGTGATTGCTATGTGATATTTGAAGTTTTGCAGTAATTATGCTGTAATTCATGCTTGTACTTCATCTAGCATCTGTTTTTCCAAGTTCTTAAATATCTTAAAGCCGTTGCAAGTAATTTGTCACATGCAAAAGCAATTTTGAGTGTTTAAACAGGAAGGACATTGATGATGGTATTGACTGATCACGGTGCATGTGAGTTAACTTGACTGATATTCCTACATCCCATCTCTGCCACTATTTCAGCTTCCTTGGCTTTTAATACTCTTTGTTTTAGCATCCTTCAGTGGGTTCTGCACTACAGATAATTCCCTTCCATCCACATTTCTTTTGCAGCTCAGCCATCCTCAACTGACAAATACAATAAGTTTTGAACGAAACTTAATTTGGGATTTTAGATTAAACTTCTTTAATAGGATAATTATTTCCATTGTCTGCATGGTACATCCATGTCTCTACTAGAGAGCTTTCTTTGTGCCTTAAAATGTCTTTATGTCAGATATATGTGCAGTTGTTATTGTGATCATATAAAAACTGTAACGAATTTTGCTTTCCAGTGCCAGTTCTGTTTTCTAATTTTGAGCTGAATGTGAATAATAAGAAAAATTATTTTGCCTTGCTTTTTAATGATTCAGAGAGTGTCCTGGAGCTCAGTTTATACAAAGTAAAAATAGCATTGTAGCTGAAAGTGTTGATTTTTGTAGATATGCAGGCAAACCTGGGCAAAAGATGTACCCTTCTTTATTTTCAGTTCTCTTTTGGATCAAACCAATTTCTTTAAAAAAATATTGAAAACAAAGCACAAATGCAGGCAAACACAGATACAAAACTGTTCCTTACTAAGGATTTGTTTGTTATATGCAGATGAGATGCAAGAAGTTCCTGAGACAATCAGCTCAAAAATGAGTGTCAGGGGCAATTCAGAGTGCCACGATTAAACACTTAAATCTGGGCATGGGGAAGTGCCAGCGGAATTCCATAGTTTTTTCTGGGCCACAGGTAACACTTCTGTAATGTCACTGCACTTTCAAAAACCGCAAGAATTAACAATGAAATTTGAAGAATTCACTTGCTGATTTCTCCTTCTCAGTGGATGAGCATATTAGGTTTCTATTTCTAAAACTTCTGTCATGTAGAATTAGTTTTTAGAAACAGACATTGGTCAATAGAAAAATTGTTCCTGTTGTGGGTATGACAGGATCATGCAAAGAGCTCTATGATTTTATCTCCTCCCATTAGTTGCTGTATTGAGGCAAGGGAATGGACTAATTGACCTTTCAAGCTCCCCAGTCTCAGCTCAGAAATCTGTATTTTTTTATGATTCTTTTTCTAGTCGACAGGTCTTGGAGTCATATAGCTACAAAGAAGTTGCTGCCTTCATTCTTTTTTCATTTAAATGTATGCTTTTGGCTCTTTTGATTGTGGAATAAACCTTGAAAGATTTATTGAAGGTGTTTTTTAGGGGCAAAGATCAAAAGGCAAATAATAAAAATTTCTATTTTTTTTAAATCTATTTTTGAAAGCAGTCTCTATTTTTCATCATAGAGTGTACAGAGTAGATGATATAGTAATATTTACAACCAGATGTTCTTGTCATTTTAACAGTTCTGTTTTTAAATAAAAGTAGTATTATACAGCGTAAGGGTTAATTAAAAGTCATCTTTTTTTTTTTTTTTTTCCACAGTGAGGACTGGGCAAAGATTTGATACAAACTAGACAGTGTAAGAAGCTAAAGGATGATTTGCACCTTGCATGTTTAGTACTCATCTTCTGATACAGAGAAATAACAAGATCCTAGGAAAGCTAGGAGTGCAGTCAAAGTAAAATGTATCTCTACAAGTGAGATTTATTATCGGCTAGGACCTCTAGCTCTTCTTTTTTTCCCCATGAACTCCCCTTCAGGGCCTCTTCCCTGGGACTGTAAATACATGAATTCTTCTTTCACACTCAACATACTAGCAATTTCTTACGTATTACTACAAAGTGTTGATGTTTGGGGAAAATGACCAGGATGAGTACTCAAAAAGTTCAAACTTGATCAGTGAATCTTAGCTACTGTTTGTTCTTTGCAGCCCTCTTGTTCTTCCAATATCTCTTTTGTTATAACTTCTCTCTCACTGTGCTATAGTAGTTGTTTTTTACTGTTCTGGGATTTTGGGCAAACACACAAAGACCTGATTCTCCCCAGAAGTCTTTTATATGTGCAGAGATCCCTTACTCATGAAAATCCACCTTCTCTTCCACCTCTAAGGAAATTTAATTCCTTTTATGTGACATCTTCTCTCTTGAAATTAATGCCCTGTGTTATAGCAAATTCATTCTACTTTTCCCTTATTTGAAATAAAAGGAAAGCAACAGTGATCCCCAGGTGGTAAAGTAAAAAGCTCAATACATATTAGGGAGCTCTCGGAACCCATCCCTGAAGTCCAGCATGGTTTTCCTGTCAAGAAAGAGAGGTAGATACCAGGAAGCTACTTTAACTGTATTTTTGATGATCCTTTCCTGTGTTTATTAGAAAAATTGTATTGTTAGACCACTAAGACATTAATTTGACCATCAGTAATGCAAGAAGATATGAAGAGCAGTACCACAGCAAACAGGAGTGTCTCTACACCAAGTTTTTAGGGCCAGAAGTGTAGAGGAGCACTGTCAAAGCTCCTTCATTAACGATATTAATTGCAAATAAAGGCAAAGCTTCTCCATTAATGGTATTTCTGGCAAATAAAGCTGCATTGATCAGTCAAAATCCCACCAGGACAGGTGTCCAAGCTCCCTGTCTCAAGGGCCTTTATAGTAAGAGAAATAAGCACATCTAAATGTGTGCGACTCATACGTACAGGCTGGCATTTCAAACAGAACAGAGGATAACAGCTTAAAAGAAGACTTTTTTTCTGCAGGCCAGGCCAGATTATCTGGCCTGTCTGTCCTACAGACCTCAAAATATAGCAGGTGGATCTCATACGAAGGTCTTTGCTGATGAGGATAGGTAAAGACACTATATTTTAAGCAAAGACTATATGCAGGAAAAGACAGACAAGTCTTTCTGAGTAATTTTTGAGTGTTTTGCAATTGACTCTGCAACTTTGATGTACTTTGCTCGGTCAGGTTTTACAAGCAGTATTCCTATAAATATATTAGGAAAGCATTTGGGCACATAAGGATTACTTCAGTTTACTGTTGACAATTCATGTCAGCTCAATGCACATTTCTTAAAAAAATTTTTAAAAAATCGTAGCACAAATGACAACCTTGTACTTAAACTATTGAGTCTTTAGTGTGACTGGCAGACTTTTACTGTCACTGTTGAGTCTCCGTCACATCATAACAGGAATCTGGAACACTTTTTTCTTGTGAGTGCAAAAAAAAAAAAAGAAAGGAAGGAAAAAAGGAGAAGTCCATCCCATTGCCTTTATTACTTTACCACCATTCAAGTACAATGAGAATGGCCAAAGTGCTTGCATGACAACCAGAGTGGGTAATACATGAATAGGAGATCTAGTTTCTTTACTTCTCTATGACAGAGCTGAACAGTAGGCTGGGGAGATTTGGGGGCTTTTTTTCTGTTGGGTTTTTTTTCCTTCTTTTTCCTGATTCTATTCTTCTGTATAACTTTTGTCAGAGAAATTAGCCACGAGAACAAAGGTTTGCTACAAGTGTCACTCATTTTGTGCTAACATTTACCAAGAAGTCAGGATTCTACCAGAAGTGCACATTCCATATAGTATTCGAGACAGGGTGTGGGTGTGTACAGCACGCAGCTATGGTCCCTTTGAGAAGCAAAACAAACCCCATAACAACTCCTATACTGTTTTTTTCTCCTCTGATTGTTATTTTATTTTTATTCCGTAATTTTTTGCAGTTTTCTCTTTATTCTGGAAGTAGTTCATGTAGTAGATGGCATTATGCTATTCTCTCAGGTTTTTTTTCCTTTCTTTGTAAAAATCCTGGTCTTTAGTAAAGACTTCGGTGACTGCATGTACCAGAAAAGAGTAATGAAAATTCTCAATAATGAGAAATTTATGTAAATATTTTCTTCTGTGGCAATAACAAATTGATTGGGTGAAAACCTTCCCTTTGTATTTCCTTGGACACATCAGAAATTGCCTCTCAGGCTTTTCTCAGTTTTGTTGGATGTATTTCATAGTTTTGCAGCAATATCTGAGCAGTACCATAATGAATACTTACTCTCCTGAATTCATAGTCAACTTTATTGTCAACATTAAGTTTTTGTTCAAGGAACAGATGACTTATTAGTTGTTCTCAAGATAAATACTAACTGTGCTGACACAGTCAGTGGAATAGTTTCCTACTGGTGTAAGATGAATTTTAAAGAGTAAATTAACTGAGAGTACCACATTGTTAAGGGTTTCCAGACATTTTTTCATAAGTTCATATGCATTTTAAAATTGCTTATCAAATAGGATATGACAATCTTAGCTATTTGAAGAAGATTTGAATGGCTGTTTATGAGTAGCAGTCTGAAAATCTTAAAACACATTTTTTGGTAAAGATCTTACACCCTCAAGGCAATAATTTGTTTCAGTGTTTAAAATATGGAGGTTTGCACATTAGAGCACTGGAGTCAGCTACCTGATGACCTCTTCTTAAAGAACCCCTCTGAATAGTCTCTGAAGTGATGCTGTGAGATTTACTATTATGTTCATGAAGTAACAAGCAAGATTTGAGCCAGTTTCTGATTTTTTTTTTTAATTATAAACGTTGCAAGGAAACTTATACACAGATGTTGTGGGAGTTTGGGGGGAAAAAAAAGAGAGGGGAAAAAAGCCCTTACGTAGCTGACAGCCTGACAACTTTGCATATGTGTGTTAACAGGAGAATGTGCTGTGTTTAGGATGAATGGAGAAGCGGGCCTAAATGACTTTCAGATTAGCTGGAACAGATGGAAGGGTCACAGTTGAACAACTTTACACAGGAACATAAAGGCAATGTTCAAGTGGAGTTCATTGCCTCTGACAGATACTGTCAATCAAACAGGGGACTCTCAGTTAACCAGCAGCCTGTCCTTTTAAAGATTAAATTAAAAAAAAGAAAAAAAGAAAAAAAAAGTATTGTGAGGCACTGACTGGAGTTTATCTGGTCTATGTCAGGCATAAACTCCACCCTGAGTGACTAGCATTTTCAAATCAAGCACAATGAGCTGGGGATGTTTTGCAGAGAAGTGAGTTACAGGCTGCTTTGGGAGGCAGGACTATGATATCATTTCTGCAATGTGCAATCTGGGTTGTGCCTTTCTAAGGTTGTGTGTCAGGGTCTGGTAACTAAGAATCCCTTGCTGATGATATCCTGGGTGTCAAAAATTAAATTATCCTAGCCAGTGTAAAGCAGATAACAGACAAGGTCTGTGGTGAGGATGGAGGTGGGGAAAGTGGAAAGAGGAGGTGATTTGAGTGGGGAAGATGGAAAGAGGACCTTATTTTCTTAGGCTGAAAATAGGTACCTGAAAACCCTTTAGATGTAAAGTTTCTTAGACTCAGACACTGGCACACGCTCAAACACTTTTTGCTTCCTCCTCATTTCCAAATAAATGAAGACAAACAAAGAAATGGGGGTTGCTTGGATATGCATGAGTATATATTCAGAAGCATAACCTCTTAATACAGCTCCCTCCAGCTCACAAGTTATGAAAGCAGCAGCAGATGAATAGCAAGAATAATTTCTTGCAGATGAAGACAGAAGTTGCACAGCTCACCTGTTTGCCTGAGAAGGCTCTCCCAGACATCAAATCTTTTCCCCATGACTTCCTTCATCGCTTCTCCAGATGAGTGTGTGGACTCAAGTGAGGAAAACAGGGCTTGATGACATAGATTTATTATTTGTATGATCCCTGATTGTAGTCCTAACTGTCTGGGAAAGAAGTCTTCAGCTCTGAGACACTTGATCCTGCTGATCAACTGCTGATTCACTCACAAAAAATGTATAAAAGCAGAGATTCAGACCTTACAGATCCTTAGAGAAATAAACTCTGCCTTCATGACCATTGTGTTTCATTAAATGAATAGTTTAGCAGCAAAGTCTTGGTTGTTTACCACACAGCTAGGCCAAAATAACATTTCCTATTATCAGTCCCAGAAATACTCCCAGTTGGATCTCACTAGCAAACAGAATCAAGGGAAGTACTCATGCTTTCTGCACCAGCACCATTGCCAAACTGACAGACTTGACTGCCAAATCTGAAAAGTCAGAGTTCTTAAAAGTTAGCTTTATGAGGCTAAATTCCCAGTCAGTAGCTTGTGTCGGCACCTGCTTTTCTTGGCTGTTTCTTTTGAACTGTCTTGTCTCTTAGCAGATGGTTGTGTGTTGAGGACTCTTGGCTTTGTGCTGAAGGCAGTGCCAGCGCTTGCAATCTCCATTCTGAAGGAAACCTGTCATCTGCTCTCTGTCAAAAAGATAACTGCAGTTCTACAAGAACTGCAATTACTGTGAAAGTCATGGAGCTAAAAAGCGGAGAATGCTGGGGGTGTGCTGATGTTCTCCTGCAGGCACCCACTCTTTGCTGCTGTGTGGGACAGATGTTGGGGGGTGAGGCTGGGGTGGTCCAACCCCTCACAGCAAGGCAGGGGCTGAGAAGGAAAAGCACCTGACAAGGCAAATACTGATGTCTTGGGAAGGCTGACCTGAAACAGAGACTGGACAGAGATAGAGAATAAAGTAGTATTTATTGAAAGGCCTTTAGGATGCACCTTGGGCAGGACAGGGATATATCCAAGGTGGACTAAGAATGGTCACAAGATGGATGACTGGTCATGAGGTCTCACACTTTTGTAAGTTTTGGTCCATTTGCATATTGGGGTTTAATTGTCCAATCACAGCTTCAGATTGTGAGGTCCCATCCTTCTTGTTCCTCCCTTCAGCCCACTCTTGTTTGTGCTTTTGGGCCTGAAAGTTGTCCTTGGTCTTCAGCGGGAAAAGGATTTGTTTTGTCTCCCTACTCTGGGAAGAGAGCTGACTGGCACTTAATGTGAGGCTGAGAATTGCACCCCTGGCAGGACAGAATCTGAAAAACATGAAAGCCAAAACTTAAGGCATCAATACCGACACAGCCTAAACCCCACAGAGAAGTGCTGCAATGAAAATAAACAAAAGCCCAGAATGCTGAAGTGGTGTTGCATCAAGAAGATGCCACATTTCGTTTGACCGAGACAAAGCATCTGCAAACCCAGTATGACATCACTTACTAGCACATTTGGCATTTGCCACTGACTAATTACAGCTCAGATTTTGGCACGTGCCACCTAATTACACTGACTAATTACAGCTCAGAACCATCAGTTAAGAGCACCCAGCGTGTGCTATCCTGCATGCACCAGCTGGAGAATTTTGTGAAATTTTTTCAAGGTAAAATCGAGATTTTCCCCCCCCTTTTTTTTTTCAGGTGGAAAATGAATATTTATTAAAGAAAAATCAAGATTTTATTGGGGTATTTTTAGGTCTCAAACCTTTTATGATTTGAGACTAAAGTTTATTGACTCACAGCTCTGCCCTGTATTCAAATTTCTTTTAAGTTTTCCTTCTAAAAAAGATGAAAATGTTTCCTAACTGAAGTTCTGACCTCTGGTAATGCTCTTGATGAACTGTTATTCTGTAGCAGACGACATGCTATTTGTACTCCTGTAAATGATTAATGCAATTTACCTTGCAACCACTGTTTGGTCTTTATACTACTAATGAAATCAAGAGTTATAATGTATAGGTAGTTATGTTAATTAAGGTAGCATTTATGCTACCCCAGTACTTTTTACAGGTAGTATTTAATTCTTTAGTGCAAGGATGATGGCTGATTAAAAAAAAAACAAAACAAAACCACAACAAAAAAAACCGAACAACAAAAAAACCCCAACAACAACAACAACAAAAACCACAAAACAACAACCAAACAAAAACAAAAAACCAGAACCAAAACCACCTTGAAATATATTCCACAGCTGTTGGCAGTCACCATGGCATTATAATTGTAACATGCTACAACAGATATATTCTTTAATTGTAGCTTTGTCTTAATTGGAGCTCCAGGAGCAATACAGATTTTCTTGTTCTGTGGAGATGGACTTTACCTGGCAAGTCAGTCTTTTCATCTATATTGATACACAGCTGAAACCTCTTTTTAGGTTTAAAAAACATGAGTGTCACAATTCAGAGAGATACTGAAATTGGGCAATTACAAATTATTCCTGCTTTATATACTTAAATAGAGCAAAGAATCAGACCGCAATTGGCTTTTGATCTTGGTCAAGTGGGAATGAAGGGGCTTTTTTTCCCTGTAGATCACATGGGAGCAGTGTAAATTAGGAAATTATTGATAAAAAAAATAAAAATAGAGAAATAATCACTGAGAGGGGAAGATACTTAAGTGTTCAAAGAACTAATGTGACACATTTCTCTTTTATTCTGTGTGACACTGGCCTTACTAATCAGACAAGCAAGCTTTGGAAACAAACATCCAAAAAAAGAATTGCAGAGATATTGCAAAGCACCTGTTTTCCATTTAGAATCCCTGACACAGCAGTAAAACAAATGGGGCATGGATTAAAAAATGATCCCTCGACACATCATTTAAGAGCCTTGAGTCAGGTGTAAATAAAACTGGCCATGTCATGCATCCCCTTAGAAGTTCATTAATGGATCACAGTTCTGCTTTTTTTAATATAGTCATGACAACAGGCCAAGATGCTTAATAAATCAGCCTTTCTTTGGTCAAAGTTGGAAACTTGCCTCTTATGTATGACTGCTTGTTTTGTGGTTGGTTATGGGGTTTTTTTTTTAACAAACAAGGTATTGGTAAAGAACTACTAGATGAGCAATAACAGCTGCAGACTCAAATCCATCTTTTCTTTATGGATAATGTTTTCCATTCTTTTCTTCTCTTGCCTTTGGGTTGGTGCCTGTGAGACTAGAAAGCAAAGCCCTTAATCAGGAGAGGACCACTGACTGACCACCACAGCTCCATACAGATTCCATAGAAATCAGCATCTTTGAAGCTGAAGGAGAAGAGGTGGAAAAATTTGGATTAATATTCAAATTTCCCTGGGATGAGCAACACTGTATGGCCTTAAATATCAGTGTTATTTCAGAGCCTCCCAAAAAAGGTTTGTTCTGTCCTTTGCAGTAAGACTTGTTGCCATTTTAAACTAAATAATGTAAACCAGAATGAAGAGCAAAATACTAGTCAATTAATTAACTTCAAAATTGGTATAAATCTGCCTGAAAATATTACCTTAGCTGCACTAGTTGTAAATGTTAAAAGAACTTAGTCTGTTCTTGTGCTATACCTCTTGTGCTGGATTTTTTTGTCTGCTCTGCCACAAGCTGTCCATGGATTTAATGAAAATTACTCTTCATCTCCCTGTTGTTCCCTCCACACACACCATTCATACAGGTGATTTTTGAAGAACAGGTTGTAGATAACCTACCAAGCCAGGATTCATATTATCTGCTTCTTAGTGCTTCAAGTAGTAGCAGAATTTGTGCTGAAGTTGATAATTAGAAGAGAGAAAGTAATTAGAAACCGAGTTGCCCCTGCACCTGTAAAATAGACATCTCTAAATTTCCAGAAACTGACTTTTTGATTTGGATTTACTTTAGATTTGATTCCTGTACAATTCCTATGGTCCTCTCAGAACAGAGGAAGTCCAAACCCTGTTCCAAGGTCCCTTCAGCAGTTCTAATGACTTTATGCCCAGAGAGGTTGCAGAGGCTGGAGGGGTTAAATCCCTCCCGAGGAGCTTAATGTGTGTCAGAGGGCATGATGTAATGCTGCAGGGAGGGCTTGATGACCCCACCTTCCCTCTCCAGGGCTAGCAAACTGCTCCTACAAATTCCCTGGGTAGATTTAATCAGCAAAACTTCAGACTGTATTAGGCACTCTCAGCCTCCTGTGAGATGAAAAGATCAGCTCCCTAAAGCATGTTTTCAGGAGGCTGACAGTGCTTGGTCGTGGTTTTGAAGCACCTGTGCTCAGGAAAGGATTTTCATAGTTGAGCCTCCATCCATCATTTTTGTTTAGTGTTAGGAACTTCATTATCTGCTCAGAGTGTTGCACCTGGGATGTTAAGACGTTGATTCTGAAAACAGTGACTAAAATGTTGCTTCGTTCGCTAGGGCAGTAGCTGACCTGCAATTAATATTAATTTGTTGAGGACCAGTGTTCTTTTCAATACCATAGGACGCAAAAGAAAATATAGCTTCTGCCCCTGTTGTCAGGAAGAGTTGAGTGCTTTGAAGAGTTGAATGACATCCAGAAGAAATGGAAAAAGGAATTGGAGGATTGATCTCATGGTAAACTAGCAATACCCATTACATGTGAAACATAGGTGACGAGAAAACAGGCTGAATTATGCAGACATCTCTTTTTTGTTACTTACCAGTGCTGACTGTGATGGCAGATGCACAAATCTTGACTTGTCTGTTGTGCCACTAATCCCTTTTGTTGAACATTTTTTACATGTTAACTGTGGTTGACTGGTG